>PPHU02000004.1:0-600000 GCA_003705185.2 Ambrosiozyma ambrosiae | reverse complement strand
ATTATTTCACCAACTATTCTGGAGCATACGGTATAATAGATAAATAGCTCTTCGTACTGATCATTTGTTTTATTCTGAACTTTCTTCAGATTCTTATAATCTTGGAAACTATCTAAAGCTTTTAGAGCGTAATCTTTTGATGACAGGCCTTTGAAATCGCTGACAACTTCCTCAGAAAGCTTTGTTAGCTCCAGAAGAGACTTCAGTTTTACCTGTGTCATTAGTATTTATGCGGCTTGTGATTTTATTATTCGTTGATGTGTTAATATTTTATTTTAGAGAAGAACAACTGTTTAGCAAAAATCCCAATTAAAGGAAAAGGCGAGGTCAATTTTGATTTCGGTCAAGGCCCAAGGCCCAACATCTGGCGCAGCAAATGTTTAATGGTGGTATTTACGTCACGCAGGGGGAACTAGATCACATTAATAGTTAAATAAAATAAAAGTAATTGTAAAAATGACAAAAAGCAGAATATAATAATAAAACAAAAATTTCAAAAATTATATAGAGAATTCAATTTGATTCGATTCAGTTTGGCTTAATCCAATCTATTTATCTTCCTTATCAAAAACATCGGTCTTACCAGAAACAGGTTCAGACTTAATTGGGGTAGTGTTTTCCTTAAGTTTCTTTTCTTTATTCTCTTCTTCCTCCTTCTCCTCCTCCTCATCATCATCATCTCCCCAATCGAAATCATCATCATCGTCTTCAGTTGTCTTCTTTTCGAGCAATTCTTTTCTCTTCTTTTCTTCTTCTGTAATCTTAGTCTTGTTCACATAATAGATCTTCCAAAATTCATCTTCTTTGATAAATTCAGGGACCAACTCATCAAATAATTTCTTTAAATCAGTAGAGTCTTCTAGTAAAACTTTATTTTCCTTTTCTTCTTCTTCAGTTAATTTATAATCAGCGACATTTAATTCGTTCTTCAAATAGATATCTTTATTGATTGTTAATTCTTTTAATTGAGCTTCAACTCTATTACTGGCTAATTTATTGTTATTCAAATTGAATAATATTTCATCTTTCTTTTCCCCAGATTGGTCAACATCCGTACTCACAAAGTTTAAATTGATACCTGTCTTCTGCTTGAAAAATGATCCAAACTTTGAAGCGTAACCCAAAGTGAAATTTTCTAATTTCTCTAAATCAGAATCTAAGTCATCCAAATACTTATTTGTATTTTCAGTAGCAATCTTAATTAAAACACTTGATTTTTCCTTAATCGCAATAACATCGTCTTCTTTTATGGGGATCTTATCTTGTAACTTTAAATTGCCTAGGTTCTTCTCTAAACTTTCTCTGGTTTCAAGTATTTTCTCTTGTGTTTGCTCTTTGGTCTCACTCAGAATTTTCTGAGAGTCAGCTAAATATGTTGGCAAATTATTTTGGAAATTGGAAAGAATACCATTAATTGAAGACCAACCTTTAGTGGTACTGGTATGGATGTTTGTGGCAACTGATTCAACTTTAGTTCCAAAGTTATTCATCACCTCTTCCGTTTTAGCATCCGTGTGCTCGGACTTAACTTGCTGTTCTGTTTCTGGCTCAAAAAATTCCATTACTGATTGTGTATGCTGACCCTTGGAAAATGCCTGTTATTAACTAGAACAGTTTGGTCAAGTTATATACTGAAAGTTATGTCATTCTTTTTGCTTACGTACAAGAGTACTCTCTGTGGCAAATTGGTTACCGCAGGTGGCTGATGATTATCAGAGAGCCGGAGAGCCGCTAGAACTTTTCAAAGCCTTCAAGTTGATTTTTTTTAGTTTTTAGTTTTTCTTTTTTAATCATGAGAACAACGAGACAATTCATATTTTATAGCTGTTCAGCCTCTCTTAAAAGGATAATTAAAAGTAAATCGATATGTCTGAGTTCTACTTAGATGAATCACTAACTTCAAACTCAAGACCATGTATGTATCAATATTCACAGTGAAGAAAGCTACTACTCCAATTAGATCAAGCTACTAATTCAACAACATTTGATTAAAATCCAATAGTAATTGATTCTGTTATAACAGTTCGTATTATAAAATCGTTCCCTTACAGAAATGTCAAGAATCATATTTTTCAACACGTTGATTTGAAAAATACAACAGCTAAACAATTTTTAGATGAAATAATTAAAACAATTCAAACCACGGGTGGGTTGAGACCTTATAGAAACGTTAATTATGACACGCTCAAAATTTATACACATGCACATGGTGCTAAAACGATGAATTTGGTGATCAATATGGATCATGATAATGACTGGATTTTGGATTTAAATGATAATAATAAGAAGTTAATGGATTATTCCATCGAGAATGAAACTGAAATTAGCATTTTTAATAGAGAACAATATGAAGAGTTTAAAAAGAATCCTGAGGAGATATGGTGATTTTTCTCTCAATAAGCGAATTTATGTTTTAAATGAAATACAGTAAGGGTAAGAAGATTGTATGTGCTCAAATAAAATTAATGTTCGTATTATATACGATCTAATATAAATGGCATTTTGCGTAAGCAAGCTTATTTTGATGCTTTGAAATCCTTTATAAAAACCAAAATATAGACACCTAATTTATTATTCATCATATTGGCGATGTATTTGAATTGTGGCTCACTGCTTGGACCTAAAAAGATGAATTGTTGTTCAAATAAATTTCGAGGGAGTGTAAAAGTATACGTATACTTAAGTTTGCTTTCATATTTTTTCTAAACAATCCCTTCTTATAAACACATTACAATTAAAGTCAGAAGAGAAATTGTGGAATAAATTCAATTATATTTGGGTCATATTAACCACTCCATGTGATGTGTTAACGAAAAAAACAAATTTCATTAAATACAAATGCAAGTAATGTATTTAGTGAAAGCCATGGTTATAGGCTAGTTTTTTTTTTTATGACTATGATGGTACCATATATGAACCAATTAGATTTAATTAATTTAAATTTACCACAATTTTGAATTTCTTCATTAGTCTGAACAAGTCTCTCTCTACAGAATGCAATAAAAATCCAATATCCTCAAGAATAATAGTACGTCAACTTGCATTAATTTAATTCAATACTAATCTAATGTTATGAACAATTCTATGTTTTGTTTTCAATAACTGAAGAAGCATGTATTCAACTTTTCCAATTGTACTATCAAATACATCAGCTCAGACCTCTTGTAATCGAGTTTCTAGTAACCTGATTGCCATGTCTTGAATATTCTTGTTAGAATCACTGGGAAAGGTTTTAAATTTATTATCAATTCATATCCTCATAATTTGAACAAACTCAGGGAATTTATCCATTTAAAAAATGTACTAATAATGAAACTCTTCAATGAGTCTGAATAATCTCTACCAGTAAATATATTTTTCATATGTAGCAGAAGAAAGTCTACCAGCAACCCATTTTTTCAATGTTTATGAAATTAAGTAGTTACCACTATTGACATGCAAAATAATTTCGTCCATATTAATTTTCAAATACTATTAGACTGGTTATAATTGTTTTCTACCTTTGATAATAGTTAAAGAAATGCAAATAAAATGCTACATTTCCATAAACTGAAGGCTCAGAAGGCCAGGTTACATGATGCTGGGGAAGCAATTATCATCAGCAACTATTACCAAAATTAACTGGACGGGGAATAGTTTCATCAGAAGTGAATGTACACACCCAAACTCTATATATTAATAGACGATTCAGAGAAATGATCTTTTGAGCCTTAAATTAAAACGAATAGTCGTTCAAAATTACATATTTGTGTGTATGTTCTTCCCAAACATCTTCAAAATTTCTTAGATACACATGATAAATATTTCAACAAAGCATTTCTTAAATTTTAATACCTCTATTTTTTTTTTCAAAAAATAGATTAATGCATGAATCAGTGTAGATCCTTGCTAAAATAAATTTGGTCTTGTTTTTTTGGAAGTAGAATTCGATTAAGGTTTCCGTATGGTATGGATATTAACCAGTTACTATTATTTTCTTTACTTAATTATACCCAATTATTTAAACAAGCTTAATCAGATATTATCCACGAACAAGTAATACCAATTGACCACGTATATTTAGAATAAAAAAATCGTCATTTGAATTCATAATTGTTCAGCTACGCAAGGGACCTTTTTTTATTCCTTAACGCGATCTTATCGAGATTAGGAGTTGGTGATGAGGTAATTATGCAAATCGATCAATACTGATTTCTATTAATTAATGCTCATCTACCAGCATATTCTAAAGAGTAGAAATTGATCACCACAAGAGCATCCAATCTTCACGAATAGATTAGAGCTATTATAAAAGTTCATGATCAGTTTACTCATGTCGTGTTTTTCTCTGCTTCATCCAGTACGGACTTCAGATGCAGAAGGTGAATAATATTGAAACAATTATTCTTTACCTACAACTCTGTGAATAAATGTAATATTGAATAAATCGAGATAGTGTTATACGTATAACATAGTTGATCAATAAATCAAATGAATTGATTTTGAAATATTTAAAGCAATCCAGTTCCCTGCTTTTTTTTTCTTTGAAGTCAAAGTTCAAATACATGTCAATTCTTTCATCACTAACAAGAACTACCAAAAACAAGGATGAAATTCTCTACATCGTTACTCGTTGTTGCTAGTTTTTCCAAGTTATCCACTAGCCATCCAACTCTTCTTGATTTCACTGAAAGAGATGAAGAAGAAAGAAAAGGTTATGTTAAAGTCATTGCTGAAAGGACTAAAAGGTTCAAAATATTTAGAATCTAAAGTTAATGACGTGCCTTATGCCCATGGTATTGGGAAAACAGATGGTACTGTTAAATATAATTTAGAAAACCAACGAGTTTTTTATTCTGTTGAAGTGGATCTTGGTTCTAGTTCTCAAAAAGTTAAATTATTAGTTGATACCGGTTTGTTTGATGTGTGAGTGATTCAGAATAACGACAAATGGCGTGAAAGTAACAATAATTATTCTTCTAATAATTGTGAAATATTATGTGAAAGTAGCAGCAACTTTTCTTCTAAGAATGATTACTCTAGTAGCTTGTGGGAATCAATTAAGAAAAGATTAATAGCAAGCAAAGTTTTACCTGATGGTGCTGTTGAGAAAAGAGTGAAGAATCCAGGTAATATTGATGACAGGATTGGGAATGGGCTACTGGTGATCCATTTGCTTATTATCTTACTGCTGACACAACACAACTCGTACATCATTTATATCTGGCCCTCAAGCTACATATGACTGCTCCAAATATGGTACTCTCAGTCCATACTCATCTGACTCATAGAAGAGCAATGACACTGATTTCTTCATTACATGTGAAGATTAAACATATGCTAAAGGTATATGGGGTCAAGACACAGTTACTGTTAATGGTGTTAAAATTAATATCATGAATTTTGCAGTTGCTAACGATGCCAGTAGTGAAATGGGTGTTTTAGGTATAAGTTATGTGTTTTTGGGATCTAGTTATGATAACAATCAAGATTCAATCTACAATAACTTACCATTGAAGTTAAAATTAGAAGGTTTAATTGATAAAGCTACTTATTGCATTTATCTGAAGGATACCACCAATTCTGGTACTAATATTTTATTTGGCGGTATCGACAATGGTAAATTTGCTGGTGAATTAAATTCTTTACCTGTTATTAATGAATATGGTACTCCAAAACCATCTGACATTGCAGTCACTTTAAGCTTCCTTTCACTAGGAGATTTTGTTGATGGTACCAAAACCAAACTTGCGGTTGGTGAGTCCAAAGCTATTCTAGATACAGGCACTACCTTATAATATATACCATTGAATATTTCAAAAGCGATTGTTAGTGCATTAGATTTATACTTCAGCTTGTACGAAGATTTCTTCATGATCGAATGCTTTGCTGTTAAAGATTATTTTCTTATAATTTCCAGGGTTTAGATATCGATATTCCATTGGAGTCATTCTTGTTAAGTGTTTTTGTTGATCAAGGTTCAAAGAAAGGTAAAAAATCTCAACTATGTGCGGTTGGTATTTTACCAAATAATCATTATTTATTATTGGGTAATGCTTTCTTAAGAAATGTTTACATGGTTGTTGAATTAGAAGATAATATTGTTGCCTTAGCTCCTGCTAAGTTAGATTCAAGCTCTGAAAACATTGAAGTCATAAAGTAGTGACATTTTATCTGCTACTATTGTTATTAATGCTACTGTAACTTAGACTTCTGGTGTTCCATTTATTACCATTTCTTCATAAGCTATTTCATAGACTATAATCAAGCTTCCAAACGTTGCTTCCACTTAATTTCATTCAGTTATGCGGCTCATGACTACCTTTCTTTTCTATCATTTTTTTATGTTTTTGGTATGCAAAAGTTTGGACAAAATTGATATCAAAAAAAAGCACACATATACATAAATTTACTTATTTGTTCATGTAACTAGAAGTGTTTAATTATTTAGATTATTTATTATTATTTCTAGAGTTTTTCTCTATCAAAATTTTAAGTCTTTTACCTATTTATTTTTGCTTATATATAAAACTGTGAGAAAACATTGTGGCTTATATCACGTGACTAAACATCATCTTTGAAAAATTAAATTTCCCCAAAGTGCCGCATTATAAACATATTGAATGCCACTATATAAATTTAAAGCCATAGACCCTTGAAGTAGAATGATGGGGCATCTATAAAACTTATATAATGTTTCTTGAATGAGTCAGAAGAATTACACGGTGGTGGCGTGGTGGACTCAAAATTGTAAATTGAACTTGATTTTTAGGTAGTTCATGTAATCTGTGGCTGAAGAAATTTAGTCTTCTGATTTCCATATTCAGTCAGAAATTTTTCTTTTATTTTAAAGTTAATTTTAATTGTGGTTATCATTTTTAATATATTTATAACAATATTTGCATTTAAATTTTCAATTTAATTTAGGTGTAGAACCAAAGATTTTAGAATCTTTAAAAAAAAGGTTCAAAATTCCAATATTTGTATTTCAATTGACGAAGAAGAAGATTGAATCAGATTTTTCTTTTTGTTGAACATATCAAGAATACAAATACACCATGTCTTCCAAAGTTAAATCATTTTTTAACTCAGAATCAAAAGAGAGTGAACATTCGGATGACACAGATTCAATTACTGGACAAGTTGTTCCACTAGACAAAAATGAAAAGCAACTAGGTGTTCTTTCAGCTATTGGATTAATCTTCAATCGTATGGTTGGTACCGGTATTTTCGCCACAACTTCTACAATTTACAACTTAGCAGGATCAGTGGGTTTATCATTGGTTCTTTGGGTTGTTGGCTCAGTAATTGCATTAGCTGGTCTGTATGTCTACATGGAATTTGGTTCAGGTATTCCTAAAAATGGTGGTGAAAAGAACTATTTAGAATATGTTTACAAAAAGCCAAAGTTTTTAGTCAGTGCAATGTATGCTTCTTATATTTTTTTCCTAGGTTGGGCTTCTGGTAACTCCATTGTTTTTGGTCAATATATTTTAACTGCTGCTGATGTAGAGGTTGGCAGATGGAACCAAAGAGGTATTGGTTGTGGATGTTTAGTGTTTGCTTTCTTAATTCATTCGATCAACGTTAAAGCTGGTATTTACTTACAAAATATATTAGGTATTTTCAAATTAGTTATTGTTCTGATGATTGCAATTACAGGTTTAGTTGGTTTAGGTGGTCACATTAGTGGAGCACCAGGTACTGAAAATTTTCACCATTCCTTCCGTGGTGGTGATGTTACAGGTTATGGTATCGTTACTGCTTTATATAATATTATTTGGTCTTTTGTTGGATATTCTAATGTTAACTATGCCTTAGGTGAGGTTAAAGACCCAGTTAGAACATTAAAGATTGCTGGTCCGACCGCAGTCGTTGCTTTAGCAATCATTTACATGTTAGTTAATATTGCATACTTTGCAGTTGTTCCATTAGATGTCTTATCGGGATCTGGTACTATTGTTGCAGCCAATTTCTTTCAGATTGCCTATGGTAAAAAATCGAAAAGAGCTATTTCAGCATTTGTTGCTCTGTCTGCATTAGGTAACGTTATGTCAGTTATTTTCTCCCAAGGTAGAGTTATTCAACAGTTAGCAAGAGAGAACATCTTACCATTTTCATCTTTCTTTGCGACTCAAAAGCCATTTGGAACTCCATTAGTTGGTTTACTTCAACATATGATTGTTTGTATTATTACTGTGTTGGCTCCACCACCAGGTGACGCATATAACTTCATCATGAATTTAATTTCATATCCATTAAACATTGTGAATTTATTTGTTGGTGCAGGATTGATTTACTTGAATGTGCAAGCAATACGTGGGAAATTATCTTGGAACCCACCCATCAAAGCTTCTATTCCAGTTTCCGTATTTTTCACATTATCATCAGCATACTTAGTCATTGCTCCTTATATTTCTCCATCTTCTGGTCAATCTGTTTACAAACATTTACCATACTATTTACACTGTGTTGTTGGTATTGGTATTTTTGGAGTTGGTGCATTTTACTGGTTGATATGGGCTGTTGTGTTACCTAGATCAGGTGGATATCACTTATACCCTCAACCTGAGTTAGATGAAGAGGATGGATTCTGGAGAACTAAGATCATCAAGGTTAAAAACGGCGATACACCACCTGATGAAGGAGCCAATCATAATATACATGTTGATTTTTATGATGATAATGAAACACATTCTTCGAAAAAAGTATATTCCAATGCGAGTGCTTAGAATGAGTACTATTTGTTGAATATTTTATAACTTTACGATTCTACTTCTTACTATCTTATTTTCTAATATAGTTTTATATACTTTGTTTCGTTAATCAATTAATCAATTGGATATTAAATTTTTAGAATATCTATGTGATCAGTAAAAAGAAGAAATCTAAATTAAAGAACTGTTCAGCCGAATATCATACTTGCAGCCAGATCTACATTATTATTTGTTTGAATTAACAACTGTTCAGCAGTGTTTTTATCACATCCTAAGTCTATTAATTGCTGGACTTTAGAAGGATCAGGAACAATTGCAGTTGAAGGTGTACCAACAGCTGGTCTATTTGCAACCGATGGCGATGAGCCAAACAAACCAGTCTTCGGTCTTTTAGAAGAATATTGCTGTTGTGGGGAGTTAGCAACAGTTGACCCCAGGCCTGCAGCAGGACTAAAGATATTGCCACCAAATCCACTAGGTTGAGAAGAAGGTTGAGCACCGGCACCACCATTTAGTTCCTTAGGACAATCGTTTTCGTCTAAGAAAGTAGTTTCTACATCACCAATAAGTAATTTATTTCTTTTTAAATCGACAGTAGCTTGAAAGCGTCTCAACATATCTAAACCTAACAACATTTGAACATCTGTTTTCAAGACTGTAAACCCACAAGGGAAAAACCCAGTACCAATTTTCAAAGGAGCACTATGAATTCTACCCAAAATTTTAGCAGATCCGACACCTCTAGCTTCACCAACAAATCTCTTATCAATTAATCTAGTTAATCCGGTCTTTTCTGCTAATTCAGGGGCAATGATTGTAGCCTGAGCACCAGTATCAACAAATGCTTTTACTGGAACACCGTTGACTTCAACGTTAATATAAAGCATATGAATGGTAGTGAATGCTTCAGGAGACAATTCATATGCAGCAGCCATATTGTCATCAATGGCTTTTCTGTTAATCTGTTCTAATATTTTTGCTTGATTTTCAGGATTCATTTCATCTTCCTCACTCCAACCTTGAAGACCAGCAGGGGCTCCATTACGAGTCATAGCAGACAATTGTGAACCAAATTTGGATTTAAATTCTTCATGAAATCTACCTTTGTCGTTTAATATAGTTTTCATTGAAGGATCTAACATTGGTGTGGTTGGGTTAGACAAGTAGAATTGACGCAAATATTCAATCTGTTGATCTACTCCAGTAAGAGCTGATGTTGAAGTTGGTGTTGGTACAGCAGGTCTCTCTTCTGATTTCTGAAGCATTATCAAACAATCATCTTCTAGATTCAAGTCTGACAACGTTCGTTTGTCACCTAATAGGAGTTCTTTATCTTTATAAAGGAGTCTTTGCTTAGATGGTGGTAATGAAGTTTCAGACTCAATATAAGATTGGAAATCGGGGAGGGTAAAATCACCTGGAAGTTCGATGTTCAGGATTTGATCAATACCATCTATCATTATTGTTATTTTAACCATTGTTGCTTTAGTATTAGATATAAATAGTTGATAGTTTTACTGGTTGAGGAACAAGTTGTCTGACAGCATTTATTTACTTTTGATTTCCGAGTGGCGACTTCGCTTTTTAAAATGCTTCTTTTCTTAACTGTTTTGAATTCAATTTGTAATCTGTTTGCCACCAAAAATAAATTACAAAAAATGGCCGACTTTATAAGGTTACTCGTAATTAAGTAATGCATAATGGTTACTCTGGCTATTTCAATATATTTAGAATTTGGCCAATGATGCTTTTCAGTCTTTATTGCAGTGGTGATAAACCTAAAAACAAAGGCCTGAATTATAGCTCCAGAATCTGACTTTTTCAATTAATTCTTCAAGTTCTTCAATATAACTTTTAGTTTCAACATCATAAACTACCTATCTGGTATGAACTCATCGATCCATGATCTGAAACTCATCAACAGACACTCTTTATCTCTATCTTATCTTTATAGTGAAAACAGATGGCGAAAAGAAACGCGTAAATCATGATGGGTCTTTTTTCAAAAATTGGTTACCATATACCCTTCTTTGGTTTTTGCCCTTGTGAAGTTCATATCTCTTACAAATAATAGTATACACACAATGCCTCCAAAGAGAAATTCAGCAGCAATAGTAGAAAAATCAACTACAAAAATAACAAAGAGAAATAGGAAGGTGGTTTCTTCTCCTTCTCTTGATCCTACTACTGAAAATTCAGATCTTTCACCAAGAACTATTCCAACGCTAAACTTTTTTAAGAATAACACTACAAATATTACCATCCCTTCTCAATTCACAAAAATACATTCATCTGAATTTTTAGAAGGTATTCAATTTTTATTAAATAAAGATCCTGCTTTACTACCTGTCTTCCAATCCAGTAATGCATTTGCGATTGGGTTACAAGAAGATCAACTTAAAACTGGTCAAATAAAAAAGGATGATAATTATTATTTCCATAAACTAGTTTCAAGTTTAATATCTCAGCAATTAAGTGGAAAAGCTGCTGAGTCGATCAAGAATAAGATCATTATAAGTCTCTCTCCTAATGAGAACATTTTGCCTACTCCTGAAGTCTTTTATAAGGCATCAGAGGAAAAACTAAGATCATGTGGTTTATCAATACGCAAAATCGAATACATTAAAGGAATTTCTAAGTGTTTTATTCCTTCGGAGTCTCCAGACTTACTATTAAATGAAAAATACTTCAAAACTGAATCATCATCAAAAATAAGTCAAGATTTACAATCGTTAAAAGGAATAGGCCCATGGTCTGCATCAATGTTTCTAATTTTTGGGTTGGAAAGACTGGATGTCTTTGAAATTGGTGATTTAGGGGTGAGAAGAGGGTTATCGTATTTCATCAAAGATAGATCTGAATTAATCAGTGAACTGTCTGAATTGTTTAAAAATGGTAATATAGTTAAGAAACCGGGCAAAAAGATAAAGTTTGCAGATAAATATATTACGGATTTCGATATGGCAGATGCTATAGCTGATCAATTCAAGCCTTATAGAACATTATTCATGTTAATTTTGTGGAAGATTAGTGATACAAGTGTTGAAGCTATGGGCAAACGATAATGCTGCTCTAATATCGATTAGTTGTACAGAGTTTATATTAAACATATAGAAGAAGGACAATTTTAGAAAAAAACAACCTTAAAACCTAGTAACTTATTGTAGTTTGAGTTTCAGTAACCTTTAACTTACACTACACTATAGTATAAGTTTATCATCATCGATAGAACCACCAGGAACAATCATAGCCAAGTTTCTTGAGTTCAACAATATCCTTGACTTTGTACCAATCAATTTAAATTTTCCTTGATTATTATTAGCTTGGCTAATTTGCATCTCATATTCTTTGGCATCTTCTAAAACAATGTTAACAAAATCATCAAAGCCAACTAACTTCCCAACGAATTCCTTGTTGTTGGTCAAAATAGCATGGACTGATGAGCCAATACACTTATCGATTAGCTCTAGTGGAATAATATTAGGTATTTCTGCTTCAGACATGGATGATATGTTTGTTTAATTTGATATTCTACAAGTGGTAAACGAAAACTGCCCAAACCAGAAAACTGTTTTTTTGACTTCAAATTGTTCATCTCGCTCTCTCAGCCAGCCAACTTCGGTCGACAAACTGAAATGAAATGAGCTTTTTCCTCCTACAACAACTTTGATCTCTTCTAACTTCCCAATACCCGCTGCCCTCTGTTATACACAACTGTTAGTAGAGCTTATACCAACAACCACAATTTTTTTAAAATCATGGCAAAAGACGAATCAAAGAAAGGAACCACAATGTCCGCCGCTAACATTTCCAAAACCACTGACTCCTCCAGAAAAAGACCACAACATTTATGTATCAGACCATTATCTATCTACGATCTAAAGCAAGTTTTTGAGTTAGAAAAGAAATGTTTCCCACCACAACAAGCAGCTACAGAATCGAAGATCAAATACAGACTAACTGTTTGTCCAGAACTCTGCTCTGGCCTATTTATCAGAGAATTTGAAGAATTACCAGAACAAGAACCAGCAACACCATCTAAAGATAACAACGATACCACAACCTCCATTGATGGAGAAGACACAGATGAAGATCCAGATTATGCTCCCTCCGGTCGTGTTAATGCACCATTACCACCTAACAAGTCCACAATTAAATCTGAGCAATTAATTGGCTTCATAGTTTCCAACAAGATATATGATGACAAAATCACTGAGAGATCCATGTTGGTTCCTAAATTAACTCCAGACAACTTACATGATCCAACAATTTTAGGAAATGAGAAAGTTGGACACATTGAAAGTTCAAAAATATTGGGATTGCATGGGTTAGTCATACATCCCGATTATCAAGGTTTAAAATTAGGTCCTTTGTTACTTAAAGATTATTTACAAAAACTAAATCAGCAATTTGTTGTTGATAAAGTTGTCATCATTGCTAAAGCTGAATTGGTTAAGTTTTACGAAGGCTTGGGATTTGTTGACGATGGTGTTTCTGCCTGTAAGTTTGGCGGTGAAGAATGGCATGACTGTTATTTTATTTTGACTCATGAAGATGATGATGAAATGATGTAGTGTAATATTGGTAAATATATATGTGTGTGTTTTCAACTTTTATTTATATATGCTCATATATTATTTTTAAATTTTCTTACATGCATGAATTTTAGCTAAATTGTTTGTATACTGAAGGTACTGATTCATTCAGTACTTTTTTGTGATTTATCTTAATTCTAATTTTACTGAGTTTTACTAAGTGTCAGCTATTATCAGTTTATTTTATTTTTGATTGTTACTGATTGGTAATATGTAGCTAATATCCTTTTTTTTACACTTCACCTCTTTCTTGTTTCAACTTTGATTGTTCCACTTTTTCTCTTTAGTTCGATATATATATGTGTGTGTGTGTGTGTTTATTCTTACATACTCTTCTCAGGTCCATATCAATCAATATTTCATTAACTTTTACACAACTATATATTTCATTAACTTTCACACAACTATATATTTCCTTAGTCTTTCTTTTGACTGAAATTTGAATTTTGTTGATATTAATGAACAACTTATAGTAAAGAATGGTCTGTTTCCTTTCCTTTTTGTAAATGAAAAGTAAAAGAAAATATGACAAAATCAAAGAAAAATAAAAATGAATAGTCCAAAACAAATTAACGAGAATTAAAAAAATCTATTTTCATTGTAAGGATCAAAAAACTTTCCGATCCAATGACCCCTAAACACCCTCATACCCATTGTACTACCATGTTCGAAATCTCCTTTCCGTCTAGCATCTATAAAACTCTTTTCGCATTTGACTAAATAATTCTTAAAAATAGTAAAACTAATAACAGCATAAATTAACCCAAGGATCAAATCTAATCTCCAGTGATGGTCCAAATACATTGTAGCCCACCACTGCAACACAACAAATAAAAACATTCCAATCTTAGGCCATGTCCACACAGTATAATAACTAATGAAGAAGAACGACTGGGCGGCCATGGCTGAATGTAATGACGGCAAAGCACCAAACACGATTGGAGATTTATGGAAACCTTTGGAATTTAAATGTGTACCCATAGCAACATCGACTCTAATTAAACCGGCAGCATAACCAAGCATATCATAATTAGCCTGTGCATCTTCTCCATGTAAATGAATGAACCAAGGAGGTGCATTTGGAAATAATAAATGAGTAAACACACCAGAAATGTTCTGGGCTCCAAGAGCCATCGAGAACCACTTCAATGCAGCTGGGGTCTGAAACACATATAAGTAAATAGCGGTAAACAATGGTGCACAGAAATGGAATAACACATATGACACCCAAGCTGTAATATCTAAAGACGTTTTCAAGTTGCCGATTAATGCATGATCGATGTTTAATAAGATCCAACAAGAGGCCAGAAGCAACGGTTGTGTGTAATAAAAACAGTTCTTGGGCAAGTATATTAATGAATCGGTCCTGGAGGTAGTAGGTGGTGTGGATGTTGCTGAGGAGCCAGTCGGTTCTGTATTCGAAGAAATGCTGAATAAAGAATTTGAAGATGTATTGTTGGCATTATCTTCAGAGTAGACTCTACTAAGAGGCTTATTTTGAATCCGTTGACTTTCCACATCATCTATAGTAAAAACCTGTTCCTCCATTATATTATATTGTAGATGATTTTTATTGTTGAAAAAGATCAAAGAAGAGTCAATCTTATACCATCTAACCCAGACGAAATAACTTAAAGACAAAATCAAGATTAAAGATAACCAAGCAGAAAATCTGCTTTCATCAAAGACAAACAAATCTAAGTTCTTAGCTAACCTGACATGAATTGCAGGTCTAATATCATTTGGGATCACGCCTGCCTGTTTAAAAATAGTTAACCATATAAAAACAGGTGAAAAATTTAAACAAAAATTAAAAACAAACTTAAAGATTGATCTTTTATTTAATGCTCCAATAATTAATCTTGAGACGGCAGTATATAGAAAAAGTGGGATTGCTAAAGCTATGGTTGAAATTTTTAGCATTATTTTTTTATATATTGTGTAATGCTCTGTTGTCACTGACAATTTCCGGTTGTAAACGTGAATGAAAACTAAAAGATGAACCCAAGCCGAGAGTAGAAATTTTCAATAACAGTATAAAAGATGGAGGAATATAAGTAATAGTAATAGAGGTAAATCAAGTTGATATGGTGATTATTAAAATACGGAAATCTGTGGATAAATGCCGGAGATTTCAGTGGAAGTACTAGTCTAGAACTTAATCTTCAAACAAAATAAATTTTAAAAATTGGAATATCAGGGAAGAAGAGCAAAAATACAAGACGAGACAAAATATATGTATCTTTGGAATAGAAGCAGAAGCTAGTTTTGATATCCAAAGAAGTAGCAACACTAGAAGTTGGTATTCGAAGTTGGGTAAACGAGAAAAGAAATTAACTGGTAGACGAAATTGAAAATAATTTATTTGTCTGTTGAGATGTTGAGCTCTTACGTACGCGGCATCTTTTTGAGTAGTTTACTTCTGCTAAGCAAATCAGTCTATTATTGTATGTGTAGATAATCCAAAAAAAAAAACAGTTATAAAACAGATATATGATATTTAGTTCTCTTAGCTATGAGACCTCGTGGCCACGAGGTCTATATACGGTTAGTTCACGGTCAAACTAGTCAAATAGTATTAAAATTACACAAAACAAATTCCACAAACATTAATACACATCTATAAAATAAAATAACTACTTCTTCTTACCTTCAGCATTTCTCTTTTGTTGTAATTGATTCTTCTTAACTAACTTCTTTCTTTCGTCTCTGCTTAATTTTCTTGGATCGATTAGTTCATCAGCAGTGTCTTTAACTTCATCGTCAACTTCAACTAACCATTGACTATCCAATTTCTTATTATTACCCTTGTAACCCCATTTATTAACCCACTCTCCTTTCTCTTCATCATACATTAATTTAGTCTCTTTTCCTTTCTTTTGGATACCTTTCTTTCTGGCAAATAATTCCCATTTAGTTGGATCTTTAGCCTTAGGAACATGTTTTTCTCTAGGTAGTTGAAAAATTGGATCAGGTAACTGAACTAACGTTATTGGAGTTTCGTTATTATTAGTAGCTGTTGAAGTTGAATTTCTAGTTAATGGTAATTGTAAAACTTGATTTATTAAAAGTTGAACATTATCTCTAGTCAAAGATTTCAAGTAAGCATTCTTGGTTTTTTCATCTTGAGTGATTTTAGTACTGTCTAATGGATTAACATCATAGATGGCCAAGTTACCTAAATCATAGTTAACTGGGATTGATTTCTCAACTGTGATTGGCTTTCTGTTTATAAAAAGTAAGAAAGGTACGTTAGTAAAATAGTCCTCAAATGAAAGAGAAACAAACAAAATAGCTAAAAGTTTAGATGATATTACATACAGTTCTTTCTTTTCAGACATTTTTGATGTATCATAAGCTTATATGATATATTGAGTAATGTAATTTTACAAGAATCTACTACCCCTAACAAACTGAGATGAAAATCTTAATATGTAAAAAAAAATCAAAAAAAAAATACATATGCGGCTAAATAAAATATCACTTGAGTTTAAAAGCGATTATTGGTTGAACTTATCAATCACTATTACCCTGTCGTAACCGCCACCAGTGCCACAAAATACATCAAATCTTAGAAAAAGAAAGATGGAAACACATTGTGATGAAATTAGAACATAAACTAGTACAACTGTTTATCTAGACTTTTTACAGTATATACACCCACCCTAATTCCGTTATTTGATATTCTCGAAAAGATTCACTGAATAAAACATGGCAAATAAGAAAGAAGAGAACTACGAAAGATATATACCAACGATAGACGCAATTCTTCGTGTTTCAAAGCTAGAAGACATGACAACAAGAAAGATTAGAAAAGCTATTGAAGCGTTATATGGTGCTGATTTTACTATGAAGGATAGCAGAGACAAGATGAATGAACTCATAGTGGAGAGATATAACTATGTGTCGGATAATCAAGAGAATGAAAAAGACCTGAAATCTCAATTATTAGAGTTACAAAAACAAAACAGGATACTTGCTTCCCAACTTAATCAAGGACTCACTAAGAGTGCTATAAATAAAAGACTCAAAGGCGTTAAGGTAAAAACAAAGTCAGTTAAATCGAAACAAAGTCAAATAGATATGGAAAGAAGAATGGTTGGTATTTACAAACCATGTAGGGTCAAGCCTGGTTTACGTAACTTTTTACAATGTTCAGAATTTGAAAATAGACCTAGATTAACAAAACTAATTTGGAAATATATCAAGGAACAAGATCTACAAAATCCAGAAGACAAAAGAGAAGTTATCTCAGATGCTGTCATGTCACCACTTTTTGGAGAAAGGTTTTCAAGTTTTGCGATGGCTAAAATATTAACAAGTTTAATTGAGCCAATCTCTGATAAAGAGCTCGATCAACTAAGGACTGAAAGATTAAGTAATGGTGATGAAAACATGAATGGTTCTTCTGATGTTCCAGTAGAAGATGGTTCTAGTGAACAGGATGTGTCTGAAGAAGAATAAACGTTTTTATTGGTTCTTCACTTCCTTTTTTTTATGTTTCGGTTCTGTAAGTTTAACTTTTAGTGTATACATACAATTTCAAGTCTACTCGTGATTTTAATTGAAATTTCAGTTTGATTTTCTAGTTATTCTTCATTGTTGTTTGGGCCCAATTTAGCTAGCTGGGTCTGGTTCATCATTTATCTGAAAATTTCGCAATGTAACAGGTCGCATAAGCCGTCACGCCTGGTTGGACAGGTTTAAGGCGTGAAGGCAGGAACCAAACTATATAAAACTATTCACCAAAAATAATAAACAGGAATAGGTACCAATCCAAATATTTCTGCATTCAAGAGTTTCTTATTACCCTTTAATTCTTCTATACTAGAAACCATAGAAACAATAAACATGTCAGACAGAATAGAAGTACTAGTACAACACCCATATTTAGCCAAGGTTTCAAAACTCTACACAAGGGTGGATAAAGTTATTTACGATCTTCAATAAAATAGATATATCTTTGTAAATCCAGATTTGATCCATGAATTGTAATCACTGACCGAATTCCAAGCTTATAAAATGATAATAAACACAGAAGTAAAAAGAGGAAACAATATAGCAATTTAAGGGTTTGGATACATAATATTATTGGCAAAATCAAGCAATGGAGAAACAAAAATAGTTAATAGTCTAGTATAATATGCTCTAAGTTACTCAATTATAATTGGCAAACATTTTTCATTTGAAGAAGTTTTATCAGCGAACGATAACAACCAAACTGCATTATACTGGGGGAGTTGATTGGTTCATACCAAGAATTAGTTCGATGGTTCCTCTTGAAGGTGGTCCTAAAGTATTTTATATTCCAAATAGGTGTTTTATTAAAGTTACTTCTAAAATTCTAATAGCTAGTGTTAAGTCTGGCTTTGCTTCATTCACATTAAGGGATGTTTACACAAATGGTGCACGTAAGAATAATCAGTCAAAAGGACTACGGCACACTGGTGTTGACGTGCTTTTCATATATGGAAATGATACAAATAAAACAATTCATATTAAATGTGATGATACAACTAGTTGAATTTCTGAATTAATTACAATTAGAGAAGTTTTAATGTATATAATATTGACTAATATAGGTAAAACTACAACAAAATAGAGAATTACTACAGATTAAAGATACGCTATAGATTGCGCTACTTGTTTTTAGAAAATTAGAGAAAACTGAATGAAAGACATCAAGTCAAAAGCCAGTAAAATATTCAGGATTGATTAAAATGTATGGAGTATATCAAGTTTGTGAATTCGTATTATGCAGTTAAAGAATGGGGGATATTACATTTGTTCTTGTTTTTCGATAATCTCAAAGTAATACAATGACTGATCTGGTTAATTGGCTAATGATGGTTGTTCATAAAACTATGAATATTTGTATGTTGAAACTGCATATGCATAGCAGTCTTTGTTTTCAATAGTTTGGCATTCACATGTTAAAATGGACTCAATTTAGCTTTTTTCATTTTATGATTTAAAAGCATTTACCAGAGAAAGGATAGTTTTACTAATTGGCTTAACTTTTTAATCGGTACAATATATGAACTGACCGAATGATTTATTATTGAGTAACTATTACACATCTCTTTGTTGAGTATTCAATCAACTCCTATATAATAAATAATAAATACCGAGATTATTAGCGCTAAATAGCACCCCAGATTTTGTTCTTGTATTTGAATTTCATCCGCATACATCAACCATTCCACAACTTCTCCTTAGAAGCGCTGAACTTTAAATGTTCAGTCAGTCAAACAGGTTTCACCTAAGTGTAACATAATTTCTTGCAAACTCACTCATCTGTGTATTGTCATATGATAAAATCATGATTATTTGAATGCTTCTAAAATAAGATAAAGCAATTCATTCTCATAGTTACTTTATTATTATATCCGATTTGAATTGTTTCATCGGATAGTGTCTGGATCTACTAAAAAATTTCTCTCCATTTAAGTTGAAGTCTTATTTAAGAGAGCAATTATAAGCTAAACTCATCAAAGCTTCCAAATTTGAATATATATTCGAAAGAGTAAGATTATCGCCAGCATCGCAGCTATAAATATTAATATGCATAGCAATTCAGTTCTTTATCGATGTGAAGTTATTAAAACCAGCTGCATTGTTCTTCACATTGTAATAGATTTAAAATGTGACCTGTATAGGTAGAAAAAGTTTGGACTGACAATTAAATTGTTTTGATTATGACAATTTTGGAGAAGGCTTAGCACCAAAGAAGGAGCAACATCAAGACTGGAAGAGAGAATACGACTATCAATTTTTTATAGACAAGCGGAAGGCAGTGTTAACTATATTTGATTTGAAATTATTATTGATTAATTATTTTGTGAGATTATGTCTGATCCTACTTTATTATAAACCGAAAAAATAGTAAGCACTAGCAAGTTCTCTTTTTGGAAATAATTATATGAACATTGAGTTTCTATTTATACTACTGATTAACCTATTAGTGTTTGAAATTTCCAAATCTTCAGTAAATCACAACTCTGACAAGAGAGACCAATTTAAAAATATACAATTCAAATAAACAAATGAATTGAAAACAAAATTCACACAAAGGTTTCAAATATTCACTTCTAAAAATGTATTGAACTAGTTTTAGAAAAATAACCATAAGTTTATCATTAATTGCCAAGCTTTTAGTAATTTCAACGAAATTCGGATATACAGAGAGTTTAATCTCTAGTTTTCAAGATAATTGGCATATCAAAACCACAACCTTTGAAGAGAAAAAAATATTTGATTGTTGTACAACTACCAACAAAATTAGAAAAGTTCTATTCTTCGATAAAGAAATATTCGAGGGATAATTGATTAATTGTTAAAGGTCAATCAATTATTTGGTAAACAATCCTCAGTTTAAGATAAGGTTATTGTCTAATCGTTGATTTAAAAATTTAGAGCAATCATAATTCTGTTATTCTTGGTGGTAGGGTTTCAAGAAAATGTGAGTCAAAAAAGTTCTGAAAGAAAGGTAATCGATCGTCTGTTTTTCAAGAAAGAAGACGCGTCGATGAAGCACCACACTCCTCACGCTTTATACTTTAACGCGTTTCGTTGTTTTCATCAGTCTTGCATTGACTTACTCTGAAATAAATAGAGCTTCTAATAAGGTACATTTTGAATATAAAAAGACTTATGGAACAGACATTGGATAGATCCAAGTCAGTTGAGATTGTTAGGACAACACGAATAGCTGACATTCCAAGGAAGGCGGTATTTTATGACATTAGAATTACAGGCTTACTAGTTGGTATAACCAATCATGGTAACACCAATTATATACTACACTTAGTTGATTTTTCAAAGAAACATCCTGAAAGTCCTCACAATAGTTCAGTCCTTGCTTTTGAACATCAAGATGAGTATTTCAACAATAAGGCTAACTATGAATATGTTTTGGATACTACATTGTTTCCAGAACATTTTGAAGAGGTCGATCAACAATGTAAAATATACTTGGGTTTTAGTCTGAAACAATGTATTTCCAGTCTAAAATATGGTAGTTATCCATT
Source organism: Ambrosiozyma ambrosiae (assembly GCA_003705185.2). Taxonomy (NCBI): domain Eukaryota; kingdom Fungi; phylum Ascomycota; class Pichiomycetes; order Pichiales; family Pichiaceae; genus Ambrosiozyma; species Ambrosiozyma ambrosiae. The sequence goes on along the minus strand of PPHU02000004.1, from coordinate 578,679 downwards.
ATACAACAAGGGAATTTTTATCAGTGGTGTTATTAGAGCTCGCCGAAAGAATGAATATAAGGACTTGATATTTAGTGATCGTTTCATGAATGGCTCAATTGAAAGCAGAAAACCTAAAATCATGGCCGTTTCTTCTTCAGACAAGACTGTTCGATGGTTATTTGATTTGGATCCCAATGTTATTAGGATTCAAACTGAAATGACAAAAATATTTGATAGAAAATTTTTCGAGAATAATACTTGTAATTTTGAAAAGACTCTTTGTGCAGAAGCATGCACACAAATAGTGAATCACTTTAAAGATAACATTCAATTTATCTCGAATTCTGTGAATACAGCCAATAACTTGATTAAACTGAGGCCAGAGGATTTACTCTCTGATTTTTCTGACGATGAAGATATAGTGGCTAAGCATAATGAACCAGAAAGTCAGTTTGAACCTGACAAAGGTCTTCAAAGTTTTACTATGAATCATCTTGGAGGAAGCACATGTAGGCCATGGCATGCAGTTGTTGATAACTTACAGCCTGAAAATTATAATCCTCCTGATGTTAATGATAACTCAATTATTGGAGATATGTCTGATGCTGAATCCTCCGAAGGGGAAGTTAACAATCTGTTGAAACGAAGAAAGATTCAAACTAACACTAGACCATCATCATCCACATCAGTTAAGCTTGAGAAAACTAATAGTATAGATGATTTTGACACACCCAATTTCAACACTCTTTCTGATTTAGACAAAATTTCTATAACTCAGTCAATGATCCCTTATTACATTTATGCTAAATTTTCATCTTGCTTAAGTAAGTCATATAGATCTTTAATGTATAATTTAAGGCAAGATGACATAAAACCTCATATCACTGGATTAGAATTCTCATTGGAAGACAGAGAACAAGCAACTAATACAATTATTGTCACTGTTAACGACGTTCCCAGATTTTTATCTCTTTCAAAATCTGATATAGAGAGTAAAGAACTACCAGAAATATTGAAAAGGAAAATATTTGAAATCATAACTTCCGATAAGTTTTATGGAATCCTAATAAGAAGGTTTAATCAACCTTTAAATGGCGCCTACGTATCCTCAGTATCTAGTTGGCGGTGGGTATTTACAGACATCTTTTGAAACACTAGTTTTAGTATAATTTTCATTTTGCATCTTTTCATAATTTATATACCTTTAAATTAAATTCACGAAGCCCGGTGTGCTTTTTCTTAGCATCACTCAGCTGACAACTAAATGTCAGGATTTTCCGTACAGCCACGCTATTAAAATATCAATTAGAGTTTAAAGCTTGGAAATAATATAATCCGTCAAAGTTTATCAATATTTTAAAAGTCTACTCACTAAACTCGAATCTACTTTCAATCAAATGATTGAATTTTTATATGTTTTATATTACAGATCAACCAAAAATGACACCTTCATTTGACAAGATCACTAAAATTGCTTTACTTCAATATAAAGTAGCAAGGATATACAATCAACTTTAGATAAGGCGAAAGGATATGCGAAAAGAATAATTCAAGAGTAATGAGACGTCAATATTTTAGTTTTACGAGAACTATTCGATTGTCTCTTGAAAACAAGTTCTTGTAAATAAGTTACAGAAACAATACTAGAAGTAAAATCACACAATGATTGTCAGAGATAGCTAGCACCTGCAAACTGAATGTTTTTGGAGGTTCTTATGCTGAATTAGAAGATGGCGATTTATACAATACATCTGTTAGATTTAAAATTGAAATTGGAAATTCAATATGTATCAAGGAATCCAATACATTCAAGACTGGAAGAAAATCAACTGCTGTTTATTTAATGGAATTGCTACATGCGGTATAAATATCTGTGATGATATTAAATTTCTTGAATTGGCTATAATTATAGAAAGACTTATTAGATAGGGTGACAAGGGAGCTGGTAAATTAATATAACCAAGTGTATTTAGCACAATTACCGACCCAGTTTATTAGATTAAGTTTGCTTTTATCAGAGAAGTTGATGATCAGGTTAAGATATTAATGTCTTCGGCTACCATGGATGATATTGTTTCCAGTTTTATGTAACATGGACATTCATTGGTGATCGATCCGTATGGTTACGTTATAGTCGAAACTGGGATTTTTAATGGGATTCTGCATCTTCAATTGAAGTCTAAAATCACTAATCAAGCTAGAGTTTAGGTTCCTCTTACTGACCAAGGAAGGTATGATGTTTTTAAGAATGATACTGTTGACAGTGTTGTCACTGATTTGTAAAGGTTTTTGATACATTGTATTCAAACCCGGATTTTCCTTTACTTGTGTATATTTCAGCTTTTTTGTATTAATTATTTATGGAATTAATTTACTGACTGTACTTTTTATCATCTTACCTTGGTATAAAAACACATCTGTTTTCTTTTATGTATGGGTTCTATTTGTATTAACTCTATATAATCCGAGTGGAGGATATGTGTGACACCTATTAGCCGCTTCAATTGACCTTGTCAGAAGTAGACTATTTGACATACACCCTACCATTGGCCTGTTACTGAATTGCTCCATTCATCTTCGTTTAAAGATAATAAACCAGAGACTACTCTTTTAAAACTTTTGGAGACTTACTATAAAGCTAATATATTCGCTTATAAACAATGCTCATCTTACGATTAATCTTTCTCTTTAAATACTGTCCACAAAATTGAATTTTCTTATACAATCAAAACATATCATCCACATTATCTAAGCCAACCAAAATCACATTCCCTCAATTCAAAGCACAAGAAGAGAAACAAGAATTTTCTGCCAAAAAAGAAAATATGAAAATGTGAAACCAAGGCAACGAAGAACAGCCAGCTACCAGAATTATTTACTTGTTTATCGAATTCAAAATATTAAACCCGATTTCAGTCAACAATAATAAACGCCAGCATTCGAGGCTTGCTGGCAATTTGTATAGACAGAAGCCAAACAGTTCTTAATTATCACCTACTATTATTATCTTCTTGAACAAACAGCAGCCAACCATTCAACTTAAAGTGTCTTCCATAATGAACGATGATTCCTTTTTTAAGGACTATATATTGGACTACTACCTCAAAGCACAATTATTGTTTGACCACAAGTACATGGTCGTTCCGATTTACACACTCACCAATGAAATCTCTCTCCAACCACCAGACAAATCAATCAATTTCAAGTCCAACAGTAAAATCTCTTTACACAGAAATAAGGAACAACAGACAATAAGACAATTCTTAGTCTTAGCTGAGACTGCAGCTTCATTTAATCAATTCAAGTTGAACGATTATGCAAAGTCAATAATAAAGAGCACCGCTAGTCAAAATTATGCCATTTTGGAGAAATCAAAACATATAGATGAACTATTAAAACTCTTTGCAGATCAACTAAATAAAATGCAGGGTACAAAACAATATTACACTACATATATTCAACTTATTGATATACTACTAGTGTGCTCCTATAAATCTGGATTCACTCATAATACCAGCTTACTAAATAAAAGAAAAGAACTATTAAATTCATCTTATGTTAACAAGCCCACTAATTTGTCGGATCCTGAATTGAAAGGGGCAATAATTGATATATTTGATATCACCCCTGATGAACTAAATTCTAAATTAAGTAAGCTGTCTCTCATGGTTAACAAAGAGTATATTTTTGAGGATTTAAAACATCAGCACGGGCCAATATTTCAGTTATATTCTAAAACTGATTTTGAAACTGAAGAGAATTGGCAAAAATGGTATAATTCCGTGCAAGAACTGCTTCATTATCTTTGTCAAGTTACATACACTGGATATGGCGCCAGGAATGCTGCTGTTGTTAAATATATACCTAAAGATATCGATAACGTTGTTAAATTTTTTGTTGATTTAATCATAGATAATCAAATAACAACCAAATTCTATGAATCTGTGATTAACTGTTTTAAGCTATGGCAAGTAGATCCATTTATAACATATATAACCTTTCTTTCTGAAAGTAAATTTGAAAATATGCAAATGAATGATATTAATAGGGTGTTTGTATTTGCCGAATCATCGATGAACGTTCAGTTAGAGTTACATGAGTGGCCACTTCAAAGATATAAAGAATTAAATAGACTTCATGAGAAGATATTTAGAAAGTTTAGCAGCCAGTTCCAGCTATGCGTTATGAATGTATTTGAAAATTTTTTTGATTTTACAGATTGTCTTAAATTTTTAAATCATTTGAAATTTCCGGAGAAAGATCGATTTATAGTTGAAAATTTTACTAATGCAGTAAATATAAGAATTCATGGTTATGGCAATGATAAAACTTCAACTTCAGAAAAGATACCAAGATCATCTAGAGTTAGTGTTGAACGAATTTTTGAGTTATTGGATTTATCTAATTATGATCTTTCACTAGTGCAAGATTGGAGAATCAAAAACAGAGATTTAAATGCACCTTATAATTTCCATAATATTTACATCAATCGACTTTCGGAATTAGTAGTTCCTGAAATGAAAACTTTTTTTTCATTGCACGATTCAATGAAAGATAATTTATTATTAATGTTAGAAGCATTTGGAACGTTCACAAGTTTAACCAAGATATCTATAGATTATCAAACCTCAATGTTTGGGGATGTTTTAAAATTGATTAAATCATGGAAGAAAGAAGGCAAAGCTCAGGTTGATAATATTGTTACGGATGACGACAATTTACAAAAATTAAGTGGTTGCAGTTATAGTAAAAGTGTTCAAAATGTATTTGATTTAATTTCAGCATATTTAAAAATTATAAATGATTTGAATTGGAAAGATGAACAACAATTAGCAATTTTGTACCTAAAATTATTCGAAGTTATTTCAATAATTTTGAATTATTATTCTACTTTGATTTTAAATAAATTCATGAAATTAATTCAGGATATCAATATTACTGGTGATAAGAAAATCAATCAAGTAACGAAATATGACATGAGCTGTACTGCTTTGAATAATATTAATAAAGCTCTACAAATACTAAATGAAAAAGACTATGAAGATGCATTAATTAAATTTGAAAAATATTATATAGAACTCGATTCAAAGGATGGAATGGATAGTAATAAGTTAATCAATGTCAGAATAAAAAATGCTGAAGATGTTGAAGACAGAAGTGGTAGACCAGTTAGCTTATATTGTTCTTTGAAAGGCGTTTTGAACAAGCATAGAACAAGATGTATATATAATGATTTTGACCCTGATTGGAACGAACAATTTCAAATTATTGTTAATAAATCTAATTTTGATGAATCACTCATCTTAGGTATTGAGATAGTAAATGCTGATACGATGGAATCTTATAAGAATATCAACTATAGAATCAAGCCTAAATCTGCATATCAAGATTGTCGTTTTAAGTTGGCTCCAAATTCAGGTTTTTTAAATGTAACTGTTGAAATTGAAAATATTAAGAGTGATCCAATTTATTCATTGAATCAAACAAAGAAAAGTTTATCGATTATTCAAGATAGATGCATAAAATTATTTGTTGATAAGTTTACAACTAAGATTAAAGCAGATATATTTGCAAAAGAGAATTTAGCTTTAAGTTTGAGGGCCAATCCACCAAATTTAAAAAGTGATTATAAATTATATCAGAAATTAAATGATGAAACAGTTGACTTATACTTAAAAGTATTTAATGCAAATATCAATGATTTATATGATAGTTTAGAAACCAAGTTGTTTGATGAGATCATTAATCAAATATGGGCTAAAATTTTAAGTACATCTATCAATCTATTACTACCTAGGATATCAATTTTATCTCAGCTAATATCAAACAAATTAAATAAACGTTCGTCACTTATGTTCAGTGGAAGTCATATAACTACAAGGTTTAAAAAATTAACTACAGCGAGAGAAGAATTTGTCAGAGTAATAGAATGGTGTTACAAATTTAAAGATATGCTTATAAGTACAGAAATGGTTTTACCTGAAACTTTAGACATACCATTAAATGCATTTTTAGAACTATACGATATGTTCCAACTTCAGGCACCGTATTTGAAAGCACATTATTATCAATTATGGAACAAACTAAATGAATTTCAATTACCTAAACTGTATTCCAAAACTAATACCATTACACAAAGTGGAGAAAGTCGGGAATTAGGTGATGATTTCGAGTCAATGATGTCTCAAAGAGAGTTGGTACTGAGAGTGTTAATCTGTAAGAATGAATATAAATTTGTAAAGAGAAAGCTTGAGATTGAAGAGAGATTTAAGAGAATGATGAAGACTGAAATTGATGTGTTTAGAATGACTGCATAGCTGTATGTATTTGCTACTATCCATATTCCAATATTTTAATAATCACTGTAGATAAATAATCTGTAAAGTTATTTGAATAAATCTAATATCTCAAAGTGTACTATATAAGAAAACAGAAATAACAGTTTCAAGGAGCTTTTTGATATATAAGGAGAACATTTTAGTTACTTTTTAAGTGCGATTTTTCATGAATCGGTTAGTGTCTTTGCAATATATATAAACCCAATAAATGGTCAGTGAATCATATATCTGAGTCACCAATACAAGAATATACTTGGAACATTATTTTCTTTAAACAAATAGGGAAAGCTTCATCGTTTACTTACCCGGTGACATTTGACGCTTTAGAAGTGACTCATCTTCAAAATTGCCATAATCAATTACCCGCAGGAAATTAAAAGTTATTAGTATATTGGTAACAAACAATTCCTAAAAGCGTTAATTAAAAGAACATTCTTAAAACAAATTGTCAGTGAACTTCTCTGATGTAGATTCCAAAATTGAGCTTGAACTTTTTTTTTATTATTATTATTTTTAATTTTACAAATATAGGTATTTTATGAGCTTTTGAAATATAAACTGCTTTTGTTTAATACTGAACATATGCGTAGATGCTATAACTAACCAGAAGAGCATACTGCTCTTTCAGGTTTAGCAGTAATTGAGATAATCAGCTGGAGTTTGGGTCTTTTCAATATCTCACATGATTATATCACGTGATAATTATATCTAATAATTGTATTGTTAACCTAAAATCAAGAAGTTCAAAAAAACGTAAACAAAACAAACACGAACCGAACCGAATCAACAAATTTAGTGTTTTCCCTTTTTGTTGTTTAACTTTTTAAAACGGTACCACCTCTACTATGCCCTCAGACTCAGACATTATCATTAAGTCTCACTTGATCAGGCTACTCAAACAAACTCTCCCCAACCATCAACTAGACATCATCCAAAACATTGCTCACGATACCTTCACGTACCTTCGAAAACCTTATCAGCAACAAAGTTCCCTTCCATCATCTCCCTATGTTTCACATAATTTTCAACAGCAGGCATATATAGTTTCCATAGAAGAGTTGATAGCCAAGTATACCCCTTATATAAACGCAACAAAGCTGGCAGACTTGACTGGTGTTTTGAAAGAATTGGATTTGATTAAATTGAATGAAGGTCAACTAATTAACCATTTAAACAACAAGCTTAATTTTAGAGTTGTTACCCAACAGAGTTTATTACAACAGAACTTGTTTGAAATCTCGCAGCACTACAAAAATGAGCTATTTATGAATGGTGATAGCTTAAATACTGGAGTTGCAATGTTAGAAGAGGCTGATATTATTAGTTCTGTGATTAATTGTTTAAATGGCTCCACATCTGATTTGTTTTCTATTGATCTTTTAAATAATGGTCAAAACAGTAACACTTATGATAATAATTACTTCAATGGAACAGATGAAAATGCCACCAAGAGAAAAAAACTGGATAATCTCCCAAAAGCACAGCAAAAAGTATCAATTAAAATCCAGTCTCTTCCAGGCATGAGTTTTGGTGATTTAGGAATAGTTTATGAATTTTTAGAGTTAGGCTTAATTCACTTGGCATTGCAACAATTTAAATCAAATTTAATGAAAAACAAAACATCAACGTTACATAAACAACCAACAAGTAGAGACCAATTGGAACTAACAATTTTAGGCTATTTAAACGTTGAAATATTAAATTATTCAAATCAAATAAATACACTTAAAAATTTGCAAAGTTTAAGAATGATCCATTTTAAATTGCTTGATACTATAGTCCGTTTTAGATTTTTAAAATACTTAATAATTGATAAATTACAAAATGACTGTGAAACCGAGGTTCAATTTGTTAATTTGGTTTATTCATTTGCCAAATATCATCATGGTGATCCAATAATAAATGAGGTTGCTTCTAGAATTTTTGAGGTTTTATTGAAATCATATTTAATCACAGTTAATGAATATTTAAATAATGGTGATATCTATGGTTCAAACAATAATACCCAAATCTTTTATATTAAAGAAGGAAAAATATCAGAGTTATCATTGGTTCCGGACTTTATAAAAGATGATAATATATATGAATTAATATATAAAATTGGTAAAACTGTTAAGTATTTAAAGATGACTTGCGGCGAAAGAGTTGAATTGATTCAGGTTAATTCTATGAATGATTTTAAAAATTTAAAGATTGAATACCTATCGTTAGTTAAAAGGTTAAATTGTTTGGTTTTTGAAAAATTTGACCTACTGAAAGAATTGAAAAATCTAAATAAATATTTATTAATGAAACAAGGAAATTTCATTAATTCAATATTGATTAATGGTTATGAAATGGGCAGTAAGCAATTGATTAATGTTTTGAATGAAAGTGTAAAACAATCATTGAGTAAGCCTGAAGAATTGATCCATAAATTAGATATAAGAGTGATAAATCAAGATTATCTTAATAATGACGATATCAATTGGGATTTGATTGTTCTGGATTATAGGTTATCAACACCACTAACAAAAATATTAATAGATAAGAAAGAATATTTGAGGATGTTTAATTATTTATTTAAGTTCAAGAGATTACATTATTTATTGAACAGTCAATGGACAGAAAATAATTGGATCAATAGAATGATTCAAAAAGATGTCAGTTTAATTAAATCATTCAAAAGGTTAAACATTTTAAGAAATGAATTTCTAAAATTTATTGGGATCTTTAATAATTTTATCAATTTGAACATCATTGAAAAGAACTTCAATAAATTAATCAAAAGACTGGAAATGGCAAAGGATAAAATCACCTTGCAACTAGATCAAATTCAAGGTTTTAAATTCAAGACTGAGCAGCAACAAGAAAATTATTTTGAATTAGATGAGCTAATTAATTTACATTCGACATATATTAAAAATGTCACAAGACATAAACTATTCACTCAGCCTGAAATAATCATGAGTATAGATAAATTAATCTCTGTAATTGAAAGATTCATTAATTTGAACACTGAAATTAATAAGTACACAATCAATTTGCTTATGATTCAACAAAATGATTATGACAAAGTTGCATACAATGAATTGAAATTAAAGATTGTGAAGATGATCAAAGATGAAGAATTAGTGGGGCAATTTGAAGATGAATTGATAATGTTGATTAATAATTTAATTAAAGAAGACCAGTTGCAAGACTTGAAGATTTTGGGTGTTCAGTTAAGTTGATTTTGTATTTTTGCTCGTTGGTTTATTCTTTTCAGCTTTTAATTTAAACCTTTCCACTATGATACTTTTGTATAATATTCTTTTTTTTTGTTTTGTTATTGATTTTTTACCGCTTTTCTTCTATTTAGTCTTGCATTAATGAATTTTTTCAATCCTAATACGAGTTACTATATATATCCCTGAAAATGACATTTCCTTTTGTTACTTAAATTCTGCAAGTCATGAATGCTGCTCAACTTTAGTGAAAAATACCTTAAGTAAGAACTTACCAAAGGCATTATTAATTTCGGCTACTTCATTATCAACCAAAGATATCTTAAGTTCACTTTTCTAATTCACTTTTGGTTAGTGAACCGGTTTCCAAAAATAATCATAGGCCAATTCTTAAATCTTGATATTAGAGCACTCATGATCCAAATTGATTAGCCAATTGTTTCCAGGTTTGTTTCAAATATTCTGTAGATCTTTCTACTTTGAAATTTAAACATAATCATATTAACCTTCCTCATCGATAACAAGAAACTATTTACAAATTCATGTTCAAGAAGTTTTGTTTCTTTTTTTTTTATTCATTCTCTTTTTAAAAGAAAGTATCTTTGTTCCTAATGGCAAAGAAAATTGGTGAATGAATACTTCAGTTGGACTTGCATATTAACTACATTGTCACCAGACGGTTTAGAAATGATTCAAATTAGTGGAGTTAAGATTCATGTTGCTGATTACTTGTCCATAATTCAATAGGGTTTTAAAAGATAAAATATGATAGGAGAATTCTAACAGAACTGAAACTTTTGTGGTTATAACCAAGTAACATGGCTTGAATGTGGACAGACATTATCAGAAGTTTTCAGAACTAGAGACTAAGAAACAAGTCCAAAACCCTTTATTCTCAAGTGATCACATAATTATAGTTGGAAATATCGGTAATGGTTCACCTATTTCTTTTAATAAAAAAGTGAGTTTCCAATCCATCAAAAAATTAAAACAAATTTACCGGTTTCATAAGCAGCGTAATAAATACTATATACAAGAAATGAAAATATAAAGTTCTTTTGGGGATTCATTGCTCAGAAAATGATTTGATGAATTTAAAGTTCTGACTTCGCAGATAAAGTGAAAGGTTGTCTTATTTTTCATACCTAATGATAATTCTGAAAATTTCGTAGTAATTTGATTGAAATCATTATTGACAAGTCTAACCTTGTAAGTAAATGAAATCGCATTTTTCATATTGAAAACTGAAAGATATCCAAGAGAACGATGATTAGAATTATCAGTCTAAATTTTCATTTCTTTAGTCATGGCTACTTTGTTTGGACAGACTTGAGAGAATGACATTGTTTTTTATAAATATTTGAAGTTGATGAAGTAATCAGAGTCGGATGTTAGAGAAATTGGGACCCACCTTTGATTCACATTATTTTATTTTCAATTTTCTTTAATATCTTTAGTTTATATAGGTTAATAATAAACTGCACTTTTTGCTATATAAATTTGAAAACAATCTTTGACATAATATTATGACATGCTCAAAAGGCTAAATGCTTTTCTATTAGTTGTGCTATCATATTTAGCCTAATTCCATGCTATACACTTACAAAATTAACAACATTTACACATCTTAGCCCAGTATAATTTTGTTTGTGATACAAATTGTGCCACTGAATCTGAATATGGTTCTTTCATTTGATGACATTATTGATGGACTATCAAATAAATTGCAAAATCAAATATTATGTTTCACAAGGAGCCACTTCCCCTTAGGAATATTTCTATGCTGATATTTCAGATGTAGAAAAATATATAAATCAATTGTTGATTTAGTACTTTCACTTCCAACTGAGTTACAAATTCAAATAATGTCTGAAGCTATGTTCACCATTTCTGAAGAAAACATTCCAGTTTTTTGATATCGTCCAGTTTATAAAGTGAAATGCGGAACTATCACTATGCTTAACATAGTACAACGATCCATTTCCAAGGAATAATGAAATAAGTTTAGGTATATTTCATATTCTTTGGAAAATAATACACTGTAATTAATAAGAAAGCTTAAGGTTCACAGGTTAGCTATGCATAAAAAGCACAATAAGAATTTTCCATATAGTTTGTATCTTTGGAAGCAGCTGTTGATCAATCAAAAGTTTTAAAGCTCAGGACTGTTTTTAATAGTTATTAATTTAAAGCTGTTATGGAACCTTAATCCATCACCGTTGCAAGAACATGATGATATAGCACAATAAGCAAAATCAATCACCACCGTATATTCAAGTTTCAACAAAGTTATTTCACAGAAAACAAAATTTAATGTTCAAAGTGGAGGTACCTAACTTTTATTATTGAAGAAAAAAAATGAGTGTCTAAGGAAACTATGAACTATCAATAGTGTTCTCATTTCTAATCATTGTGGCATAGCAACAATAATGTGTTCAACTTCAATTTCTCCTCAATTAAAATGAAATCACTAAATTTCTCCTTATAGCTGGAAAGATTTTCAAACCAATTTAAACTCAGAAATGTCAAATACCTAATTGCTACACACGTTGCTACCACTGTTGGATTAAACAATGAAGATCTGCCTGCTCGAGTAGCTGACATTTCAAGAAAACTAACAGATTTTGATAAAATGACTATTTTTTAGTTGGGGATGAGGGAGCAAGTTTACAAAAAAATTCAGATCATCTGTTTTTGGGAATAATGATAATGTGGATAAAAATTAACCAGTTGGTAAATTGTTTGCCATATATCTTTGTTGATTTAAAATCTGTTTGTGCTGCATTGACCAGTTAAATAAATCAGATAGTCGTGGAACTATTTTCATTTGTCGTGTTGTTTTTTCTGTTACTTGTAATTAGTCTTAATTCACTGACACATGGTATTACTTGTTTATAAGTAGATTTATTTTGGGATTTAATATTGGACATATATCAATTATTATATCACTACATAGACCCAAATGCACAAACTGTCATTCCTGGTGGTTTAATCATGTTTCGAAAAAAATGTTTACTGCAATTGATGTTATGTCAGCTTATGTTTCTTTTCTTTTTTGAAAATTCCTAATTATGATACTAAGGCTGATTTAGGATGGATATTTTTGATATTCTTACTGATAGTAATGTTTCTTATAAAATATACAAGTAGATTAATAATTTCAAGAAAATTATGCGAAAGCAAGACGAGGTTACTATTGAGCCATTGTATAAGTATCACAAAAGTGACATTACCAACAGGGAATGGGAATAATCCATATAACTAAAAGGGGATGTAATAGTATAAAGTATTATTTTTTTGCTTTTTATGTCTAGTCCAAGTTATATATTCACCTAAGGTTCTTTGAACAACAGTTTTTTGTTTGTTCTGATGCAGTGTCCTTAAAACCGTCTAAATAAATTGTGGAGATTAATTTGGAGATGTTCATATTTAGTTCCAGATAATCATGTACACCCTAACAATAACGGACAGGTATTAATTACTAGAACATATATATATGTAAATATATATGGTAGCAGCCGCCTGCCAATTATCCTCGACTCCTCGTACCCGTTTTATCCAAAGATATTGTTCAGATTAAAGTTTTATTATACGCGTAAATAGTAACAACGCATCTGGTTATCAGAAAAAAACAACAGAAGATTTAACTGCAAAAACTACCATGTGATCAAACACTTGTTCATCACAAGTTTGACAGATCTATTACTTAATTACTTTATAAATTCAACAACTCTAGTATTTTTGTTACATTGTGCTAAGCTTATATCCTACTCACAATTATTTCTAAATTATATCACGAATAACAATCATAACGATGGAGACACTGTACAATCAGGCCAACAATATACTCTCAAAAGTAAAACAGTTTGATGACAAGTATAGAATTACTGAAGATATTTATTTAGCTTCAGGTATTGGTCCTAGTTTAATCAAACATGTGTACCAAACTGTTTACTCTCACAAACACAACCTATTTTATGAAGTTGAAGCACTTGCTAAGAATGCAAAGTGCGCTAATAAAGAAGCCATCGTGTATGCAAGACCTATCCCAGGCAAGAACATTAATACTGATGGTGATGATATGTTTAGTATTGAAAAATTCACTTATTCTCAACTATTGGAGTTAGTTTTGAAGATGTCGCATGTGTTGGATTCTGAGTATGGCATTAAACAAGGTGACATTGTTTGCTTTTTCATTCCTAATAAACCAATTTTCATCATTTTGTGGTTAGCTTTATGGAATATTGGCGCCACACCCTGTTTTATAAATTACAATCTATCACATACCCCTTTAGTTCATTCTATTAAAGTTGTTAATACAAGGATTGTATTTGTTGATAAGACTGACCTGTCTGTCAAAAATTTCCATGATTCTTTGGAAGAGATTAATGAAGCGACACCAAATCTTCAAATTGTAGAATTCGATGAATTTGAATTACTGGATTACATCAAATACAAACCTGAGTTCAGGCAATTAGACTCAATTAGAGACAAGGTTACATATTATGATGTTGGTGTCTTAGTTAATACTTCAGGTACAACTGGGTTGCCTAAATCTGCTGTTAATTCATGGAGAAAGTGCTTCTTTGCATCCCAATTCTTCCCACACGCCATGCGTATCACTAATGAAACTAGGTTGTATACTGCCATGCCTTTGTATCATGGTACTGCTTCTATCCTTGGTGTTTTACCTGCTTTGATTAATGGTGGTACCTTATGTTTAGGTTATAAGTTCTCATTAAGCAGTTATTGGACTCAAGTAAAATTAACTGACGCTAATTCGATCCAATATGTTGGTGAAGTATGTAGATACTTGGTTGATGGGCCAATCACTAGGGATGAAGATACAATGAAGGGCCAAATTAGACTGGCTGTTGGAAATGGTTTAAGACCAGATATTTGGCAGAAGTTTAAAGACAGATTTGGTATTTACGCGGTTGGTGAGTTCTATGCATCATCTGAATCACCATTTGCTACTACCTGTTATGAAACTAAAGGTGTTGGTATTGGATGTATTAGAAATTATGGCTGGCTGGCTTCTCAAGTTGTTAAAGTTTCATACAATGTGATTAAAATGAAAGATGAAGATGATAATGAAGTCTATAGAAATGAAGATGGCTTTTGTGAAGAACCTAAACCTGGTGAAAAAGGTGAAATGATGATGAAAATTCTGAATCCAAGGAATATTAAAGCTACTTTCCCAGGATACATTAATAATGATGAAGCTACATATTCTAAGATTATTAGAGATGTTTTCAAGAAAGGTGATTGTTGGGTTAGATCAGATGATTTAATGAAGTTTGACGATTATGGCTGTTTGCACTTCGTCGACAGATTGGGTGACACATACAGATGGAAGTCTGAAAATGTTTCGACCACAGAAGTTGAAAATGAAATTTTGCAAGTTGAAGAAATTGAACACTGTGTAGTTGTTGGAGCAAGAGTTCAAAACCACGAAGGTAGATGTGGCTATGCCATTATACAAACATTCAGCAAAAATAATGAAACTTTGAAAGAAAGAGAAATCATACTTCAAAAGATTGCTGACCGTGTTTATGGCCATTTACCACATTTTGCGAGACCTTGCTTTCTTAGATTTGAGTCTATTCAACTGAACGAAAACCATAAACTTTCAAAGAAAATCTTCAGAGACCCAGTTTTACCATTTGGTAAGAGCGGAAAGTTGGCTGTATTTTACTTAGACAACAAGACAAAATCGTACAAACCTATGGATCAAGCCAGTTACGACGCTATTGTTAAAGGTAACATTAGAATCTAGTTTTATAAATTACTAAAAAAAAGCTTCCTGCGCCGGAACTAATTCTCTGCGGCTGTAATTTTCAACATGCGCCGTGAGTCACAAAAACTTTTGTTTGTTTCTTGACTCACTAATTTGTTTCATTCAATTTATTTCCTCTGTAATTGTTTTTCCTTCTTTAATATATTATCCATAGCTAGAAAAAGAGTAAACCCACTCACATTCACATACGAATATGCCTGTAAGTATTACCATTTTTGAAAAATTTCAGGGTTTGGACTCCTTTTCACAAGGGGTCCAAGTTTACCCCGGCTACTATTCCTAAATTATTTTAATTGGTTTCATTTCGTTTGTTTTGATAATGCTGCAGTCTACAATAAACTAAGTATATTATACGAATTTTTATGACCCATTTACATATTCATTCTCATTATCTTCGGTACTTTAGAATAGTCAAAGTCATTGGTCGAAATATTAACAGCGTTTATTTCGAATTTTGACTCTGATATGATTTGATCGTATAAAATGATATGAATTTCATCCAGTGAACTACAAAGTCATTTCTCTACCATTCATTTATTTTCATAAGATTCATATTGGCTTCTGTGGCAACTTGTATACCAGGCCTTTCAATTAGAAGATACATTATGGAGGATTTATTCAACTCGTTAAATCCGTCATTCACCTTTGTTCAAAATTTTCTCTGAGAATAAATTGGTTACAACTCCTCTTTGAAATAGTTTGCAACAATTTGCAGCACTTCAGCTGAGAAATATAATTTACTGTATATATTTAAACTGTCATAGTACTTGATTCAACATTTCAGTTTCATATGCAGGAAGTCAAAATCTGCCATACCAGTTTTTCATCTTTTTTTTGAGTAGACTCAAATTGACAGCAATACGAGCCGCACGACTACGATGACCATTTTTTTTTTTGATTCTTTTAAATTTGATTAAATTGATGAATTATAATTTAATACTTTAATACTAACAAACTAAATTTCAATTATATAGGCTGTTACAAAAATGTTCATGCAAAATCCACACGTTGGTGACAGATCCAGATTAGAAGATTGGAGAATATCTGGTTACAATCCATTGACCCCACCTGATTTATTACAGCACGAATATCAAGTTACTAAGAAGTCAGAAGAAACTATTTTAGAAGGTAGAAATTCTGCCACTAATATTGTCAGAGGTACAGATGACAGATTATTGATTGTTATTGGTCCTTGTTCTATCCACGACCCACAAGCCGCTCTAGATTACTGTGAGAGATTAGCTAAGATTAATGAAGAAGTTAAAGGTGAATTATGTATTGTCATGAGAGCTTACTTAGAAAAACCAAGAACCACAGTGGGGTGGAAAGGTTTAATCAATGATCCTGATATTGATGGTTCATTTGATATTAACAAAGGTTTAAGAATTTCAAGAGAATTATTTGTCAAGTTGACTGAAAAGTTACCTATTGCTGGTGAAATGTTGGATACTATCTCCCCTCAATTTTTGTCTGATTTATTTTCCGTTGGTGCCATTGGTGCAAGAACTACTGAATCTCAATTACACAGAGAATTGGCTTCTGGTTTATCATTCCCTGTTGGTTTCAAAAATGGTACCGATGGTACTTTAGGTGTTGCTGTTGATGCTATGAGAGCTGCTGCTCACCCTCATCATTTTCTTTCTGTTACCAAACCTGGTGTAGTTGCTATTGTTGGTACTGAAGGTAATGAAGATTGTTTTGTTATTTTAAGAGGTGGTAAGAAAGGTACGAATTTTGATGAAGCATCAGTTGAAGAAGCTCAAGCAGCATTAGTTAAATCTAGGATCGTTAAAGAAGGTGAAGCTAGAATCATGGTTGATTGTTCCCATGGTAATTCCAACAAGAATCATAAGAATCAACCTATTGTTTCTGAAGAAATTGCAAGACAGGTTAGAAATGGTTCAAATGTTATTTGTGGATTGATGATTGAAAGTAATATTAATGAAGGTAGACAGGATGTTCCTCCTGAAGGTAAAGAAGGATTAAAGTATGGATGTTCGATCACAGATGCTTGTATTGGTTGGGATGATACTATTGATGTGTTAAAAAACTTGGCCGATGCTGTTAAGCAAAGAAGAGCTTTGAATGGTTCCAGCAAGAAATAATTATAGGCTTGTTGTCATGTGATCGTGGTGGGGTTATTGTAAGAGCTCTCCTGTTATTTCAATATGGACTGTCTTTTTTTTATTGTTACTTTGTTTGCTGCTTGGCTTGTTAGTGGATTTTTATTTTGCTTGTTTTTTTTTTGTCAAAGTTAATTTATTATTATAATATTTTATTTATAAAATTCTCCATGGTTTTTTTCATCATACACTACAAAATTTGTTTGGTTTACACTGCTCTCTTTCTTGTTTTTTACATACATTTATTGTTGTTGGTGTGATAAAATTATGCATTTCTATTTAATGTTGAGTTACCCTTTATTTTTAAAGCCTTTGTTTATATACGTTTCAGTTTGGGTAGCTGTATTTTTTATTCTTTTTGAAATAATTTACATACAACCTTTTCTTATGTTTGATTTATAGTTTGGTACACTTCTGTTTTTTTCTTGTTAAGTATTTATTTGATTCTATTCAAATTGTAGCGTTGATCGTAGTGCTTTGCAATTGGGGAATTTCTAGAAATTTAAAGTATATTATTAACAGAAATAAAGTGAAGCAAAAGTGAAATGAAACAAAAGAACATTATAAACAATGAAAAATTGAAAATTAAGTTTTTTGAAGCCTTAATTCTAAACTTAACTAAACTAAACAGCAAACAAAAAAACACACATATACACTAAAAAACCAAAGAAAGTTTAAATATAGTGTGATCTATTTACAAATATGATATAATAGCTGTGATTTGAAAAGCAAAAAATTGAGAACAGTTTGGTGGTGGTAATTGTCTAAAAGGTATCTAAAAGATAATCGACAAGAAGAATGAAAGAATGAAAGAATAATAATGAAAAAGCCTATTAAACAAAAAGAAGAATCTCATACTAATAGTAATAGTAACAATTATCTTAACCATAATATTAAATAATCAGCAAACAAGAAAAATGAAGGATTGGGTGATAACTGCAAATATAAGAAAGATGAAAAAAACAGTATCTTATAGCATACCGGATAACAATTTAGAAGCAATCTTAACACCCCAACCAACTTGTCTTTCTTCCTCTTTCTCAAAATCTTCTATTTTCAATTCTTTAGTATGTTTCTTTAAATGATTGATCTCTTCGTACATTTTCTTTTTCAAGTCTTTGTCTTTAGTGATTATCAAAGCATTAGTTTCTAAATCTAAATTGTATGCCCTTTTAGTGTAATTCGATGAACCAATAATGGTAATACTTGGCTCAACTTCATTAGCCATATTAATCCAAATACCTTTAGCATGATATGACCAACCATGCTTAGTATTTACTTCACCATTCTCCCATTCTAATAGTTTAACCTGGTGTTTTTCATTTTTCTCAACAGATTTCAAAAAATTTAAAGAGTTTAATAAATAGGCTGCAGGCAAATAATAACTTATACCACTGGATTTATAAAAGGAGTTGGCTCTAGGTGACGCAGTTATTATTTCTCCTTTACATAAAGACGATTGGATTTTCGATTGAATATCCGGGTGCATGTTGAAATAACCTGCGGTAAAGGTGAATTTAGCTTCCTTGTTGGATAAATGAGTTAAACATCTTAGGATAGACTGTTTTTCAGTTGAGTAGTCTGGATTCAATAATGGTTTGAATGAAGAAATAGGATAAACTATAGTTTCGGGGTTTGATAATGATGATGATGGGGTTCTTTGATGAGTTTTCAAAATTGGTAATAAAAACTTAGTCGAATCTCTCATGAAATGATGAAGATTTAGGTGTGGTTCTGAGGATTTGTTGCTGGTTGGCCACTCTAAAATAAACTTTTGAGAGTTCTGAAAGGGTAAAACTTGGTATGATAATAGGC
This sequence comes from Ambrosiozyma ambrosiae, assembly GCA_003705185.2. NCBI lineage: Eukaryota > Fungi > Ascomycota > Pichiomycetes > Pichiales > Pichiaceae > Ambrosiozyma > Ambrosiozyma ambrosiae. Next base: position 559,415 of record PPHU02000004.1, on the reverse strand, counting down.
TGACAGCTTCTTGAATTTTATAATAATAGTTTGTTAAGTTTATATTCTTGAAAATATAGTATCTATCTTGTCTATTAGTGAAGTAATCTTCAGACAAATTTGCACCACTTAAAATGACTTCATTATCAAATCCATAAATCTTCATATGTTGTAACCCCCATCCTTCGTTGATTCTCTTTGGTAAAAACCGTTTAGTTAAACCTGATAAGTGAGGAGTGTGATAAAATCTAATATCAACTCTATCGCTGCCAAACTTCTCAACTAATGGAACTAGCAAGCTAGCAGTTGATTTATGTGGAACATCTCTGGTTGATCTTAAACAGTCTAATAAAATAGTTACTTTGACTTTAGGATTGGTATCTAAAGAATCTGATAAGCACTGGACCAATTCGTGTTGAGATTTGCCTAAATATAAAGACGATAAAAAGATTCTATTTTGAGCCTTTAAGATCTTGGATTTCAGTTGAGAATAGAACTCCACAGGATCTTTTAAAATCTCTATTTCCCCTTTTGCTATTTCAAATCTAGGAGCAATAGAGTCTAGTTGTTGGATTGTTGCTCGTAGTTGCGGGTTAAATTGGTCGTAAGTTGGAAGCATTATGTTGTCGACTTTGAGAGAGGAAAAAGATCTAACTGCTATATGTAATGTTTTTAGGTGATGTATAAAGTTGTAAAATGTGTTCCTATATAGCATATCCTTCAGCAAGTGAAAAATGTTATTGGTGATGTGTGTTTTGTTAAAGGCCTGTGTTCACACAATAAGCAATTATTTTTCCTTCTTCATTGTCTACAGAGAGTAAAAAAATTCAAAAGTTTCGTTTGGTTAGAAAACTTGATTAGTTTTAAAAGTTTTTGGACGTATGAAGTCCGTTAAACTACTAAAGATGGCTGGAAACACGGGTAAGAGATCTTCTTCAACCATGAAAGATGCTATGGTTGATGCTGGTGGGTTCAAACTAAGGAAGGTCCACGTCGACGCCGAAAACATGTCTGCTTATCAACGACTTGGTGGAGACGACAATCAAACCAATTTGGATAGTTTACCTAAGGATAAAACAATGAGAGATGAAGATAACGATGCTGAATATGTTATAGATGGCCCATTGAGAAGGCTAACTCCTTACTACTTCACTTATATGACTCATTGCAAAGAACGTTGGAGAGACAAAAAGTTGTTGGATGTGTTCACGAATGAGTTCAGATTATATCCTGAAGCTTATTATATCAACGCATTAAATTCTGGAAGAGTTACACTAAACAATAATCCTGCTGATGTTAATTCGATTATAAGGAATGGTGACTTAATTTGTCATAGAATCCATAGGCATGAACCAGCTGTTAGTTCAAGACCAATTAAGATTGTTCATCAGGATGATGATTATGTTATCATTGATAAACCTTCAGGTATTCCAGTTCATCCAACTGGGAGATACAGACACAATACAATCACTTTCATATTAGAGGATCAATTAGGATTTAAAGTTCATCCTTGTAATAGATTAGATAGATTAACCTCTGGTCTAATGCTTCTAGCTAAAACTGGTAAAGGTGCTGAAGCAATGTTTAAACAATTGAAAGAAAGAGAGATTCACAAAGAATACATTGCAAAAGTGGTTGGGGAATTCCCATTGAATGAAATAACGGTAGAGAAATCGTTGTTGACCTTGGATCCAAGATTGTCATTTAATATTATTGATGAAGAGAAAGGTAAGAAAGCTAAAACCGTATTTAAAAGGTTAAATTACGATGGTAAAACAAGTTTAGTATTGTGCAAACCTCTAACTGGTAGAACACATCAAATCAGAGTTCATTTACAATATTTAGGCCACCCAATAGTTAACGATCCATTATACTCAAGCCCTAAGATTTGGGGTGAAAATTTAGGTACGCATGGTATATTTGAACTAGAGCCAGTTTTGGAGAAGTTAAGAAAGATAGGTAAAACTGAATACTCTTCAAGCTGGTTATACCCTGATTCAAAAGGTGAGGTTCAAACTAATGAAACATGTGAAGTTTGTCAAGGTGAATTGTATTCTGATCCAGGCGTAAACGATTTAGACTTATGTTTACATGCTTTTAAATATGAATCTAATGATAAAAAATGGAGTTACCAAACAGAACTACCTGAATGGGCACTAGATCAGCAAACTAAAGCGATGGAACTAGCATTAGATGAGGCTAATAAATGTATCCCTATTGCTTCTGCATTCTGTGTAGGATGTGTGATCACACATAAAGGTAAGGTGATATCAACAGGCTATACCAGAGAGTTGGAAGGTAACACACATGCTGAACAAAATGCATTGACTAAATATTTCAAAGAAAATGATAAATTGCCACAAGGTTGTGAATTGTATACTACGATAGAACCATGCAGTGAAAGATTAAGTGGCAATCAGCCCTGTGTAGACAGAATTTTGAATCTGAAAGACCACTTTACTACTGTTTATGTTGGTGTTATGGAGCCAACCGATTTTATTGCTAATAATGTTTCTTATGACAAATTAACTTCAGCTGATATTTTATATTTCAAAGTTCCTGGTTTCCATGAAAAGGCAATGGAAGTTGCTAGAAAGGGGCACTAATAGTTCTATTTCATATATATATATATATATTCTCTGTTTTGTAATTAATGATTTTTGTCTGTTGTTTTTTGGGTCTAATTTATGTGTCAATTCCTGTAATTACGTAAGCCAGTGGTGTGTAAGTTACGTAAGCCTTAACCCAAATGACATGGAACTGCTGGCCTTCTGCTGATATCTTTCTTCTTAGATTTAGCCAATCAAAATTTATGTTATTCAGATATCTCAAGTTTTATAGCCAGTTGTTATTCTAATATTTCTTATTAAATTTCCTTGTAAAGATATTATAATAAAAAAATGTTTCAGGTCACGTGCTGGGTTCTTTTTGCCGCTGTTTTTGTCAGCTTTGTTTCCATCAATTTACACAGAGTATTTCCCGATATCTATGCTTTCTCAGATTTCATTCTAACGAATTCAACTACACCTTTTGCTGAAAATCCGGCTGGTCCAGACCTAGGAATAGATATTACTTTACTCAATATGACACAAACTCCTCTTGTAAAAACCTGCAAAGCGTGCTACAATCTTGTACAGGAGTTTCTTAATGATCCAGTTCCTTACACTTCCAAAAGAATCATTTATCCATCCCCTGATTTTCACAACAAAGAATTACATTTAAAGACACAAGAACAAGTTAGAAATTCAATTGCTGTTATAGAAGAGGCACTTGATCTATATTCCTTAGAAGAGATGGCTATAAGTTATAATGGTGGTAAAGATTGTTTAGTTATGTTAATTATTTTCATGTCTACTATCTATTCCAAACATCTGGATAATTTGAGTGAACTAACAAATCAAAAGCTTAATTCAGTATATGTGAACTCAGAAATAACTTTTACAGAGCAGGATGAATTTCTAGAGTGGTCAACAACTCAGTACCATTTAAATATTACAAAATATCAGAACACATTAAAGCAGGGATTCCAAGAATATTTAGATACAAATCCAAATATCAAGTCAATCATGGTTGGTATACGAAAAATTGATCCATATGGGGCTAATTCAACCTCAATAATGAAAACAGATCATGGATGGCCTGATTTTGTTAGAATTCATCCAATTTTAGAATTCACAACTTGTGAAATTTGGTATTTCTTGAAATGTTTAGATGTTCGTTATTGTTCATTATATGACCATGGTTATACTTCACTTGGTGGAGTTAATAATACTATTCCTAACCCATTATTGAAAATTGAAGGTGGGTACTTGCCAGCTTACATGATGTTTGATGATGAACATGAACGATTAAGCAGGACTAGTGATTTGAAGAATAAAAAGGAGCATGGTGAGAAACTATAGACTATTAACTATACCTTCATTTTTAGACATTTTATAGACATTAAGGTTCAACTCATAAACCATTTTGAAGTTATATCGTTTTGAAATTATATTTTTTATGGATATGATTTAATTAAAAGAAATAATAATTTACTAAATATAAAAGAGGTAACTATACATAAAATCTCATTAGTTTAATCCACATTTTAATCTTTTCTTCAACTATTGAATTATTGATGGCCTCATCTAATGGCTCATAGCTCTTGGAATTGCTGTATAGGTAGAAAATTGCTTGCTCGCCTGTTTTACCGACAGGTAAAACAGGATCTTTCTATGAAATTTTAGAAATATTATGATTACTAGTTATTTGAGCTATAGCAATCATAGTAAATATAGGTTCGACATAATGGATTGAGTTGGTGTAAGCAACTTCAGCGACCTTTTGTAGAATAGTCTGCTTCTCCTCCAAAGTGTCTTGATTTTAATTCATGGTTTGTAACATGACATAGCTACATCTTCATTCATAAACAGGAAGTCTAGCCTATATTGTAATACAATGCCATAATTCCAATTAATTATAAAAATGAAACTGGTAGAATTTATTTTGAAAATAGTCTGGAAACCTTGTGTGCGAATAATATGTGATCTCCACAAGTTTTATTAAAAAACACAAATCAGTTTTTTTGACTTATATATTGTGTAAATTAAAAACAGAACTAGATAGTATACAAAAATTTTGAAAAATTAAAAATGACAAAAAAAATATCAGTAATGAATTGGATGACCATTGATTTATCAGAAAACATAAGAAACTCAGGTATAAGTTTGGTTGTTAGTATAGGCTTCAGCAAAAACTGGCAATAAAAATATAAAAAGTACTTAAAACAAGAGTAGTGAATGAATAAGCAAGTTAACAGAAACAATTAAATAGATATAATTAAAAGAATTAAGAATTGGTTAATGAATTTTCTTTTTTGCCTACCATTCAGAATCACCAGTTGCCTTTTGAAAGGTGTAGTCTTTACCTTCAATATTTGCGACACCATCTTTCAAACTACATTTCCATTTATTCTTGACTCTTTGAACTCTATCATAAAGGCATAACATAATATTAGTTTCAGGATCATCATTATCTTCATCATCATTGATATCGTCATCTTCAGGATCATCTAAATCAGAATTTATTTCATCTGAGTCAACTCCCAAATCTGAACCTAAATCTTCATTATCATCATCAGAATCAGAATCATAAGGTCCATCAACTTGACTGCTTATCACTTTTTTAGATTTCTTTTTAGCCTTTTTTCTTAACTGTTTTTCCAATTTACTCTTATCCACTTCAATTTCAAATTCTATCGTCCCGTCAGCTTGGCCAATAGTAGTACCACCAGGCAAGACAATACCATGATTATTATTATCATCTTCTTGCTTTGGTAATGTGTTTGGTAAGGCCAAATCAGATTGAGGCAAATGTAAACCATGGACGCCTAAATCATTACTATTACCAGTCATTTCATTTGAAAATTGTTGAGAATTCAGTAAATCGTGAGACATATTTTGGCCACGTTGGGCAAGTGAAGCTAAAGGTTCATCATCATCTGAAGAATCATTATTTTGAACATCCCATGAAAAATTGGCCACTTTAGTTTTTGATAATCTATCTTTCCATATTTTTCTCAAATCTAATAATGTCTGTTCATCTATTCCTGAATCCTCAAAATCTTGTCTTGACTCCTGAATCACCTCTTCAATTATTCTTTCATATAAGTCAGCCTTATTTATTGAATAAAAGTATCTTGTTAGTATTTTTAAGATTGAACAGAATTTGGAAGATCGATGAATCTTACTAATTCATCCCTATGATGAGCAGCTTGAAAGGATAATTGAACCAGTAAAAGCACATACGCATTCCCTATTAGACATTTTTAGAACAGTGGTAATAAGGATATTCTATGGCAAGCAGTTGAACACTGGAATGTTGTGAGTGGTATGTTATAAGATACAAATCGGAGCAGATAACGTGCTCTGGCATATCTATCCGGTTGAACTTGTTGCGTCTATTTAAAACTGAGAAACTCAAAAATCGGTACTTAGTATAATGTGCCACATCTTCTTAATGAGCCACTTACTCTGTGCCACTTATATGAAACGCGTCCAAATTGAAAACAAAAAATCAACAAACAGTCAAATTGAAAGCAAATTAAAAGGGATTCAGAAACGTAAACAACTGATCATCCTCTTATAACTAATCCATTCACACGCAACTCACACAGCCAGACATCCATTGATATAAATGTCTACGCCTAAATCTAATAGAATGAGATCCCTTCCAGGATCCACTACACAGCAAAAGCTAAGAGCTACACCCCACTCCACCACTAAAGCAGCTAAATCCGTAACTTCTAAGGCTTCTCCAATTAAAGCTAGAGCTAGAGAAACAACCTTTACGAATAAGACTTCAAAGAAATTAGATTTAGATCCATTTAAGAAGATTGCTCATGGCTTAACTTATAAACATGAAACCAGACACCATCATCATTCAAATGATTCAACTATTAATAGTACTACCACTAGAAGAAACTCGATGTCTCCAAAGGGGAATGCACGTGTGGTTTCTCCCGTTAGACACCCTTTAACTTGTATTAAAGATTCAATCAATTCAAAAAAAATTGATAAATTGATGGTTGGTGCTAAACAAGACTTAACGAAAATATTAGAGAATGTTACTGATGCTAATGGAGAAAAGAATGATGGTAAAGAAAACAAAAATGAAACATCTTCTAAATCCGATATAAAAGAAAGTGAAGAAAATAATAAAGATCATGAAAATACTACTTCGATACATGATGATCAAGTTCATTTAAATGATAGTGTGATCGTGAATGATATGTTGGGCAATTCAAGTATTTTAAAGTTAGTTTTAGAACAACAAAAAAATTTACAAGATGATAATGATGAAATCGTTTCTTCTCCAATTAAGCCACAACGCTCGCATAATAGAAAAAGGCCTTCAGATATATCTGCTGAAAACTTATCCAATAAAAAGCAGCATCTAAGTGATAATGAAGAAGTTGGTGAGTCATTCAAAACTCCAATGAAATCAGAGAAGGCATCAAAACTAGTAACACCTCATAGAGAACACCGTTCAAAAATTCTTGATGAATCTGCAGTTGTTGACTTGCATTATTCCGACAACACAAATGACAAATTGCACTTAGAACAGAGTCCTTTGGCCAATGTTTCTCAAGGATCAATAATCGTTGATGATGATGAAGTTATTGATGGTGAGACTGAAGTTATTAGAGACCTAAATAAGGTAAATAGAGTTGATATCCATGTTCTTTCAACTGCAGGTGCAACTGATGGTCATGATGAAACTGAAAAGAGACCAGAAGGTGAGGTCTTGTCTCCAGTTAAGTTAAGTTCAAAGGTTTCTCCGTTAAATGTTTTCAATTCTATTTTTGAGATTGATGAGTCAGATCACACAGATGAAGAAATGGATGACTCGGCTATACAAGATGCTGATACTTCTGCTATTCCTATTTTCAGCGCTAGCCAAATTGATTCAATTAAAGTTAAGTATTCTGAGTGTATGGATTCTTTAAAATCTGAAATTTCAGAAAAACAACAAGAAATTAGTAATTTATCAACTCAATTGACCGGATCTCAAAAAAATGTCAATTTATTAACCGAAGAACTGAATGATTTAACTTCTGAAAATAAAAATTTAGTTAAATTCAATGAAGTGCTAACTTTAGAAGTCGAGCAGACTAAAGCAAGTATTGTTTCGCTGTCATCGAAATTGCAAACGCTGGAATTTCAGAAGAAATCATTAGATGGTAAATTGAATAAACTGAAAACTGCTTTCAAGCAATTAATGTCTACTGCTAGATCATACGAATCAGATTTAACTAGTAAGCAGATTAAAATTGACGAATTAAACGAAGATGTTAAAATTTTGAATAATTCTAAGGCAGATTTAAAGAGTAGTAATGTCGAATTAGAAGCCAATTTAGAATTGAAAAATAAAGAATTAGAAAAGGTAAGTAATGAAAAATCTGAAATTGAACATAAATTAGATGAAATGATTAAATTAAAAGAAAATAATGAATCTGAGTTAGCAAATATATCTTGCCAGATAACCCAATTGAAAAGTAACTTAGCTGATCAAAGTAGTGTTAACAATAAACTCGAAGCTGAAGTTGAAACATTATCTACACAACTTGAGAATTTACAAAGTAAACTTCGCACCTCAGATGATGAATCTAAAGAATGGAAAGAAAAACATGATTCAGTATTAGCATCTAAAGAAAAGTTAGAATCTGAATTAAATGATTTAAATAAAGAATTAGACCATATGTCTTCGGAATTAGATGAATTGAAAGAAAATGTCGCTAGTGAACAAGGTGGTTTGTTGAAAATTAGTGAAGAGAAGAAAATTTTAATTGGAGAAAAGCAACAATTAGAGCAACAAGTCGAAGAATTAAAAAACAAATTAAATGAATTTACCAAATCACAGGAAGAATCGGAGTCTAAATTAAAAATTAGCAATTCTGAAAAAGAATCCCTTGTTGAAAAACTAAGTAGTGAAGTTGCAAATTTGAAAAATGAGATCGCAGAAGTAAAAGATTCATACACCACTAAATTAAGAGAATATAGTGAAACTTCAGATGAGAATGTGACCAAATTATCAACTCAATTGACAGAAATAACTTCGTTGAAACAACAAGTTATCTCATTGGAGAACAACCTAAAACAGGCTAACCTTAAGATTGAAGAAAATGAAACAGCACTTGAAACTCAATTAGAAAAATTAGCTCAAGATTTGTATTTACAATATGCTGCAAAACATGAACAAAAAGTCAGCATACTGAAAAAGGGTTATGAGATGAAATGGTCTTCAAAAATGAAGAAGATGCTGAAAGAAAATGAAGAGTTAAAGAAAGATTTGGACACTACTAAGAAGAAGTTAGAGACTGAAGCTAACGAAAAGAAGCAGTTGGTTAAGTTGTGGGAAGAATATGTTAGTTTAGAGAATAATGAAAGGAGTCCTAGAAAAGCCATTCAGAAGTCATAATCGAAGTGAGTTTGTGAAACTAAATTGAGTGCTTTTATCTTTTTTGCTTGTTATTGTCGGTTTATGCAATTTTGGAATATCTGTTTTGTTTCATTCCTATGTATTATCTTTTTTGTTTATTATTTTTGTTTACTTCAAGATTGATTTTTAGAAATACTTGTTTGAGTTTTATATTGTGGAACTTATCATATACTTCCTCGTTTTACTTTCTATTTGGTGGTTAGTATTATATTTATACCTATGTTTTTTGTCTTTTTCATTCCATGCTTATTATTTTTGATACCTACTTAAACATATCATTTTTTGTCCTACGATCAATGTAAATTTTATACGTCGTTCTGCTATTAAATTATATCAGATAACGCGTCTTTTCGTTTTGTTCGAAGGGAGAAGGCCATGCCCAAACCCAAGTCTATGTGTTATGGAGAACTTGAAAATTTAAGGCAACGAGTAAATCAACTAAGATGCAATATGGTGATCCTAATCACTTGAACTATAACAAATAGACTGGTAATTGGTGACTAATGGTAAAAGACAAATACGCGTACTGTTTGTTTCACCTACAATAAAGAGTAGTGCCCAGGTGATTTGTTCTCTTCCACTTCACCACCAGACAGAAAGACGAATTCGAACATTTCGACCTGTCACTCAGCCTAAGGTTCTCTATTTCTACGCTCAAACTCCCTAGCTATTTCTTACAACAATCATTGTCACCACTAGACTTCGTCATGTCCACGTCTGATTCCCTTGTAATGACTCCTGCTGAAAAAGCCAACGTGGAACTCTCACATAAACAGAAATCGGAAGCCCAGACTAATCCCGTTTCAGCAAGCCCTATTAACCTAGACAAGACTCCTGGTGGAAATATCTCTTTTACAAATATTCAAAATGAAGATAAAGAAGATGACAATGATGATGCTGATGACTCATCTCATTACTCGAATTCTCCTAAGTTGCCTGTGAGCAATGACAACAGTATACATCTCTTGGATAGTGACTATTCAGGTGAATTGATGGACTCGCCTACCCCTATCAAACGCCCTACTAATATAGACTCCCTGAAATTAAATGCAAGAGATACCATTGTTGATACTATTGACCAATATTCTCATTCGAACAACACTACTGTTGACAGCCTGATTAATATGAACATAAATGAGGACCTTATGGATAAATCAAAGGCAAATAGATCCCTAATAGCTAATGAGAAAATACTAGAAGAAGAAGAGGAAAAAGAGAAAAAGGAGGAAAAGGAGGAAAAAGAAAAATTGGATTCGGATATCGATATACCTATTGCCACTGCTAAATCAGAAACTCTGACTAGAAAAAATACCCAATCAACTCAACTACGAAAGGAAAATGATGAACTGAAATTGAAAATTGAAAACCTTGTAACTTTATTATCAACGAAAGATCAAACTATTGCTTCACTAAGGTCAGAATTAGAAAGTTATAGATCTTCAAAATCTTCAAAATATTCCCAAAATTCTCGTAATTCATCTCGTTATTCAGAAGAGAATACTATACTGAATCCACTGGATGCTCCTTATAAACAGCATGAAACTTTAGAAATGTCAAGATCTAGTTCAAAGGGAAACACAATCAATTCAAGATCTTGCTCTCCTAATCCTCGTCCACGGTCTGACTCAAATTCTTCGGAGGATTCTGATTCTTCAATAATGTCTTCAAACCCAGGTGACTTTCATTCTCGTTCCGCTTCAAATACAAATATAGAATTACCTGAAAGATCTGAACGTCGAATTATTATCCCAAGAGAATCTCAACTGGAAGCTGTTCCAACGAAATCTTCCAAATCTGGAAAGCCAAATCAACTGAAGCTTCAAGTCAATGGCGTCTCTTCTCCAATAACTTCTCCTCAAGGGACAAGTGCATTGTCAGCACCTTTACAAGAAAGAGTAGACTCGATCTCTTCTTTATCTCAAGTGACTGAAGAATTAGCTGATCAAAAATTGACATTAGGCTCTTCTCCAAGAAAGAAATCACCTTCAAGACAAAGATTCGTTTTTAGAAATTCTGTTCCCTCTGCTGTGTCTCCTTTGAGAAGTTCCATTACAACAATTGATGAAATTTCTGGTAAGGAAACCCATGAAGCTGACGATCTACTAAATTTCAATACGAGTAGAACTTTGCCAAATCATTCATCTAAAGTAAACTCACAAAAAGAGCCTCACTATAAAGTTTTAACGTCCCCATTAAAAACTTCTGACCAGCAAACTACTCCTACTCTGGATGATTCACCAAGTACTCCAAATAGTCTTCAGACAACTCCTCGAAATTCAATTGCTTCATCCTTGAATTCAAACATCAAGCCTCAGTATGTTCAATATCTTCGCCAACATAATAATTCAAAATTGCAATTGCCTCCAACTCCAAGACGTTCTCAGCCTTATCAAATAAATCAGCATAGACGTACTTTGTCTTCACCCCAACCTGTTGCATCTTTAATGTCTCCAACTCGTTTATCAACTCATCCCGTGACACCTTTAAATCAACGTGACTTCTTTAAAAATGACAATGATTCATTATATTCTGAATTACAAACCCCTAAAGTTTCTGTAGGATCCTTCAATAATGCTTTATCTACTCCATCTCCGAAGCGTTATCAAGCCACACCAAATCTATCAGCAGAGCCGCAACATCAACAACAATCGCAGACACAAGCACTCTCCAAACCTGCCTTAACACAAAAATCCGAAACTTCTTCTTCGCATAAACATAAATCTTCGGATACTCAATTTGATTATTTAACCAATTCAATAGATACTACAGTAATATCTGTTGTTTCAGTTGTCGATCCTGATGCAATTCAACATCAATTACATGATTTTCATATTAAATTTATGGTTAATTCATCCGAAAGAGGAGGTCCACCAATTCCATTATATCAAGTGAATCAAATGTATTCAACTTTTTTACAAATGGATAATAATATCAGAAAATATGGTCCTATTAAACTACCTGGATTGCCTGACCCGCGTCATTTTATGAAGATAGATCCAAACGCATGGGATACACAGAAAACTATGATTAGAATGTACATTGCTGAATTATGTAGATTGATGAGGCAAATACCCAAGGATGAAAGACTGAAAAATAATGTATGGTTGTTATTTAAAGATTTCTTTATTCCTGATCATCAATATGACATGAGCCGTAAAGAAACTGTTTTCGTTAGTGTTTTTAATAAAAATTTAAAGAAGAACTTTAGATTGAATATATTCGTTTATGATACTATTGAAAGTTCATTGTTTATTGAAGATGTTGCATCTGGTCAAATTGTTGAAAGTTTTAACATGGGTGAGATTAACGTTTGGAGAGATGGTCAGGTTTTAAACATCAACAAGAAAAGAAAAAAAGCTGGCTTTAAATCTTCCAAAACTCAGCAATATTATCTTGAGTCAATTCAAGATGCTGAGGAATGGTGTAGACTGATTATTGATAATCAGCCTTATACTTATAATACTGCTCCTTCATCCACTGCTAATACTAATAGATTATCTTCTGAAGGATTCGCTAATAGTGATCGTAACTCTGCTACACCAATAGCATTGTCACCTTCTGGCAACTCCCATTTTACTTTGGATACTTCGTCAATTGCCGAATCTATAGGTACTTCAGCTGCTTCGCCTTCTGTGCACGAATCATTGGTAGGTAGTGCCACTCTTAGTAACAGTGCTTCAAAATGGTTTGGATTTTCAAAGAAGAGAGATACTACCAATTACAGTTACGGTGGCAGTGGGTCCAGTGGTGTATCTACTGCTGTTGATAGTGGTGCTAACGGTAATGGATCATTACTAGAATTCAAAGCCATGCCATATGCTGGATCGATGACTTCGTCGAGCACTTATAACACTAATAATGGATTAGGTATTTCTGGTCTGGGTGATTTAGTTTCTCCTGCTAAACCATCCTTTGATAACATTTCTAACAACAATCAGCAATCATCTGGTACAATTGGCTCCGGTGCAGTTTTCCAGAAAATAGAGAGTAAATATTTCGGTATTACTTTGGAAGAATCGTATAATTTGAAACCAGGTTACAAGTTGGATGGTAAACTGGTTCCATCTATAGTGTATCGTTGTTTGGTGTACTTGGGCTCAGAAAATGCAGTGTATAATGAGGGTATATTCAGATTAAATGGTATGATGGCTGAAGTGAATCGTATTCAACAAACTTTCAATACTGATTATGATTCTGATTTATCTAAGCTGGATCCAAAGCCTGATGTTCACTCAGTTGCCACATTATTAAAGCGTTATTTACGGAATTTGAAAATCACAATTATTCCTGAATCCACAGCTAAACAACTGATGCAGTTGACTTTATCTACAGATTATTCAAAAACTGTTCCTAAAATCAAAGAATGTTTGCTGGGTTTACCTGAATTAAATTTTGATGTTTTGAATGTATTGTTTAAATACTTCAGAAATGTGTTGGAGTTCAAAGATTTGAATAAGATGAGTGTTAGTGCAATTAGTGTTTTGATGGCTCCTAATCTAACACCTTTCGATGGTGCTAAGGAAATTTGTTCAGAACTGTTAATTAATTATGGATATTATTTCGATAATGGCAAGATGATTGTTGATGTTGATGAAAGAAAGAGGGTTTGATTTTCGTTTTTGTTTTGCGTTTTTTATGTGTTTTTTGAAACTGCATTTTGTTGTATTTATTTTTGTCTGTATTTCATTCCGTTCACATTTTTATTTACCATTTATGTCATATATATCTTATCATATGTTTTATATTGCTTTGATTTATACCTATTGCTCATTATTATCGTTGCTTTTCTTGCTTTTTTGAAAGGACTTGTGATTTTCAGTTTTCGTTACCTTTTACATTTTTAAAAGTTTTCATTTTTAGATTTATATTTTTCGTGTGATGTCTTTTAGATTGTTTGTTTATTTTGTTTGCTTATTGTATGATTTTGTAAGTGTTAAATACATCTACATTCTTCTTTTTTATAGTCTCTTTTCTTGTATTACAGTTGTTTAATCTTTTTTTTTCTTAATTTCTTCGTCATGTAACGTGCTTTCTTTCTTTTTTACTTTTTCTTATTAATTAACTTTGGATATTAATGTAATTCATATTACTAGTAAATATGGATGTTGAGTCAATGTATATTGTCATTGTTGGAAATACTGCTCAAAGAAAAATCTCAATCAATTAGATTCATGTGGAATTTGGGATAAATAATCCTGATCCAAATGATTTAAAAATAAAATTAGATGTAACAAATCATTATTGTAAAGCCATGTATATTCGGAGTTGTTTGTTCTTTATCTAATTATCCATCTAATTATAAATAATAAATATAATGACAAGCCTAATTCGATTGACACAGAATATATTAACAGGTACCATTTGATGTCGGGGTTCATAATCAAGACATAAAAAGGCGGTGAGACTCTCACACAAGCCATTTCCAGTTATAGATGAATAACAGTTTGACAAATAACACTAGTTCAAAATAATAACTGCAATCACAAAGAATAGTGTGGGAAACAGATCTAATTATAGTGAATTTATTCCAGTTAACTCAAATATATTGTATATGATATTAAATGAGAACACAACTCCACCTACCTCAAATCAGGACGTTAGTATAACAATATACTTGAGGATTTCAACTGGTTATTATTTGGGGTATATTCAGTTATGAAAAATAAAGTAGTGTTAATTTTTTATTTATTACGATTATTTCCTTTCTTTGATTTGCAAATATGTGACCAAAATTGTTATGGTTATCCAACCAGCAACTTTATCAAATCATGTTTGCCTCCAAAGATATTCGACTCAAAAAACCCGGATTATCATTTACCGGAAAAATCTAAAGTATCAAGGATATTACTAAAAGAGTCTGATTTAGATGATATTTGGAAAAATTATACACTTAAAAATGGATCAAACAAGGATAGCCTTCAATATAAGGTTCAAATTGTTGGTGATGATATGCTACCTTCTAGCGATATAGTTGATAGTTCATCACCTAATATTGACGCTCTTGTCTCTGATTATGTGTCTATAAAACATTGGTATACCACTACCAGTATCTATGGAGACAATTCACATTTTGGAAATAAAAGAGATTATGATAATGATTGTGCTATTTCCGTGTTTACTGGTAGCACATTGATCACTGACAATGTTGACGGTAATATTTGTGGTGGTTCTCCTCTGTTTAATTGTAGTGCTTTGGTTCCTGTTAATACTCAAGATGTATTTATTTATTATATATAAGTTAGTTTTGCTGCAACAACATTGTGGGATTTGTGTTATTCAAATAGACAGTTTGATTCTGTGATTCCCGGATATATAATAACAATAATCAATTGTTTCAAAGATATATATAGAATCGATAGATGTAACTTTTTGCCATATTATAATTCCTTCTTGATACCATTTTGACTTTCTTCATAAAAAATAACAGAAATAGGTTTTATGACGAGAATGAATTCATAAAAGGTTTGACTCTCAACAGTTCAAGAGAATGGTAATATACAGCTTTTCTAAAATTAACAGTAAAATAAGATCATAATTATCCAAAACTTTGAATGAACGACATAGTTGGGTCAATGTTTGATGAATTAACATTAATGGATTGGATTGGAACAAGAAATTCTGAAAGTTTTAGAAAACTAGTTTGCATTGCCATTCCCTGCTATTAATAATGTTGCTTGGTGAATAATAGGGCTCTGAGGTTAATTATCCCAATCATTTATTTTATGGTTTGCCATTGTTGACATTGGTGGATGTTGACGGTCCAAAATATACGTTGAATAAGATATTCTGCTTCTTTATACATTCAAATAATGAGAACATGAAACAAACTACTAATACATGGATGAACTTACAATTCTTAATGATTTAATTAGAGATGTTCGATCCCATATATATTCAGAAAGGAACATAAGGCATTGTATTTTTTCAAAAGAATCAATTCAATGATCTACGAATAAGAGAAAATTTGAAGTATATAAAATATCAAAGACCATTAAGCAAGCATGGACTAGTAGTATCAATTAAAAAGCCATGAATATTCTTAATCACAGAAAAAAACACGGTTATTTCCTTTTTCAATTATAGTGATTCAATTGACGATAAGGCTTTTGAAATGTTTAGAAATCCAGGATGTTCCACTTACGTGAAAAAACAAGTGCATCCTTATTAATTTTTAAATTGATTTATTAAATTTCAAAACTTAACACATCTGTGTTTCCAATTTTTCCAAATATGAGGAGTTTATCCTACCTTTTTAGAGGTCTTGTAATAGCTCTGATCGGCAATAGACTAAAGGATAATACATATGACAAAGACAGTAGGGCTTATGAGTGCTATAATTTCTATTTTGTTTCTTTACCTTGTATTTTAAAGTTTTGCATTTTCCACTTTAAAAATATATTGTAGGTTATGACGACTCTTTTCCTTATAAATTATGCTTGAAATGACTACTATAGCTTTGAATGAAAAATATCATTATACAAAAAACAAGAAATTCGCCTGCACCCACGCTGGGAGTCGAACCCAGAATCTTTTGATTAGAAGTCAAACGCGTTAACCATTACGCTACGCGGGCGATCTCTATTTACTATAACTTAATAGACTAACTCAAATACTTCTGCAATAAGTTTAATTGAATTTAATATTTAAATCTGACAAAATTCCAATTCTCTTCCAATAGCTAATGCTTCATTCCAACTCTCATCCGAATGTTTCAAACATGAAATATTGTATATTTTATGTATGAGGTACTGAAGAATATTAATAGAGACACAAGCCAATTTTTATTAAAAAAAGTTATACCTACTAAAAAAGGTTAAACTACCTACAAGTCAAACTAAAAACTGATTTATTGCCGTTACCACCTTTTAAAAAACTTACAATATCCATAAAATGGATTGGTATTAAGACTTGAATCATTGTATAAATCGAAGAAAACCTCTCTTATTTATGAGTTTATTGATTTATTACAAATAATGACAATACTGTTGACCAGATATTAAATTTGTGTACTAATATGGATTAATACCTACATACATATACATAATAAAATAAACTAATCTTTTTCGTGCCATTGAGAAGTTGCAGATTGGGTCATTTCAAATGAAAAGTAAGGTTAGCTATGATGCTACTTATTTATGTAAGAGATTAGACAGTTAAATAATTAAGAATCTGAAACGAACAAAAATCTGAAACAAATAAGGTACAGTACCGGATGTATAGAAAATAATATATATAAATGTTAATTTGTCTTTATAGTATTTTGTTTAGTTAAGACTTGAGTAGAATATAGGAAAAAAAAAAATTTTATATAAAAGAAAAGAAGCCTGACCTGACGTTTGGTTAACTCAATAGAAAAGGTTAAATTTAATAAGAATAGTTTATACACAATTAGTCTAAACTATTGCAATTCAACAGTATCCGAGATGGTTTAGTGGCTAGAATTCTCGCTTGTCACGCGGGAGACCGGGGTTCAATTCCCCGTCTCGGAGCTTCTTATCTTACTTTTTATTTATTTATATACACTCAGCATACCATGATATAGTCAATTTACTTATTGCTTGATCCATGAAATTTCTTACTAGGAAATTGGGATAGCTACTGAGTTTTATGAATATTGAATCTCCACCCAACAGAAAAAATTTGATCTGGTTATTAAATTTATGAAAACGCAATTTTCATGTATAGTTATATCTGTATAAATTATAAATTTATTAAGAACTTTTTAAATGAACCAGGTCGGGACAATATAAATAAGAGTACAGGATACAAATAAAGTCTGATAAATCAGTTTATAAAAATGTGACAAAAACAAAAAAATCCAAGGTACTAGTGAAACAATTAAGAAAAAAGAAACAATTTACCAATCTCCCCCATATCTAGTAAATTTTGTTGGTAGACTAGCCATGGATCTATCAGTTCTATCTGCCGAAAGGTATGGCTTCTTTCTACCAAAATGAAAACTTCTGATAGATTTACTGGAGGTTGATGGCAGTCTACCAGTCTGTTCAACCCTTTTCAAGTAAATTCTGACAAAAAGTAATGAACACAAAACAATACCAATTATGAAACCTAAAATACCACCAAACCATTTAAGATTGTGACCAGCTTCACCTGGAACTTTAACATTCATACCAAATAAACCAGTAACTAAATTCATTGGAACTAAAATGGTACCAATTACCGTAACTTTAGATAACATTTCGGTAACTTGGTTAGTAGAATAGAAAGATTGAACTTGCAATTGAGCTAAGTAATTAGCATGTGATCTACTAAAAATCTTTTCGTACGACATCAATGATTGGAACATAGTAATAATATGATCTTGAATATCGCCTAAATATAATGCTATATCGGCACGAGGTTGAGCTGCTCCAACACCAGCTAAATTCATATAAGAACCAGCTGGTCTTGTAGCTTCATCTTGACATCTTTTAGCAAACATCTTAATAACATCAGCTTTACCTTGTAATAGTCTCATCAATGTCATAACCTTTCTTCTAGATTCACCAATTTTCACAAGCATAATACCAAAATCATTTTCTCTGCTTAAAAACACAGAATCTTCAATTGCATCAGCTTCATATTCAATAGAATGAATAACGGGAGCAAAACCATCAGTAATATCATCAATTAGAGCATAACATAACCAGTCAGCTGAGACATTAACATAATCTCTTAACTGTCTAACTCTTCTTCTAACATTCGCAGGGTGGTTAATTGGAGAAAAATGGAAAGTTAAAATACCTTCACGGAAAACAACGATATACACATTTATTGGTTCTAAGAAATCTTCACTTTCACTATCAGTTTCAAAACTATGGAAACAAACAAAATAATAACTTTTAAATAATTCAACCTTTTCACGAGTTTCTTGCATTCTAATATCTTCTGCTGTTAAAGGATGGATACCAAATGCTTTTGCTAACATTTTCATTTCATTATCAGTTGGGCAAACACAGTCAAGCCACCAGATTGAATCAGTGGCTTCGAACAAAGACTTGAATGGCTGATTTGGCTTCACCAGAGAAGGAATATCAGGAGCATGAATAGTTTCTTCATTTTCAGAAGAGAAAAAGCTAAATCTATCAGGTAAAGAAGATTCTGTCTCAAAACCTGAACCAGCATTCTTAAAGGTGACATTACCAGCCTCAACAGCTGAAGAACTACTACTATCTAGAACCCTTTCTTCAGTAACAGGAGAAGAAATAGAACCAACACTGCTGGATCCAGATTGAACTTTCTTTGGAGTGTATTTTAAAGCAGCAGCACTTATCTTTTGAGAGCTTGTAGTTTTAGTGTTACTTCTAATTTCTTCTTCTCTTTTCAAAATGATTCTATTTTCCTCTCTTTGTTCATGGATAAATTCCTCAATTTCATCAAAATCTATACCTTTGATTCTGATGTGCTCTGGTAACATTGGAAAACAAACATCTTCTTCTGTTTCTTGAGAGTCACGGGAAGCATGAGAATCTACATCGCTATCACTTTCAGCTAAATCTTTATTTATAACACCAGAGCCATGTCTATTCATCTTTCTTGAACGATCAGACTTTGTTGAGGCACGAGATACTGTTCTGTTTAAAGTATTTGATATAGTGACTCCTGATTGTTTACCATTAGTAGTGTTGCTGTTACCACCTAATAATATACCACTAGTAACTGAATCTTCCTTAGGTCGGATGAAAGATTTAACTTGGTCACTAAATGAACTAGCCCTGACTCTAGAAGAAATAGAAGCATGATTAGCAGGACGTGGTATAGACAAGTTGGCCGGTTGTTGAGATAGGTGTTGTCTATCTGGTACCTGAGATTGAAGCTTTGAAATGTATAAATCACCCTCACCATCAGAATCATCATCAACAGCAATCATTTTTGCTCTTAAATCACTTGAATTCAGCATATTTTCTGGTTTCTTTGCAGCAGATCTAGGTTGAACAGGATATTGTTGTTGCAGATTTGAGCTTGTTTTATCAGTGTTGGTATTAGCAACCACTAGAGGAGAAGGAACAGAGTTCACAGACAATCTTCTGCTTGTATCAGTACGAACCGGTAAAGTGAGGTTTTGATGTCTATGATCATTTAATCTAGAGTCATCACTGATACTTGAATGCATAGAGGCGGCATCATGTGTTGAAGCAATGGACATCACTGGGGAGCCAGATCTTGAGGTTTCTGAATCTGAGTGAGTCATTTTTTTTTGAATTTTTGTAGATTTAAAATTTGTTTAGAAATATTGAATGATGAGGAGTATGTGTATCTTGATATATATATATATAAATAGTTAAATGGGTGGGTTAAAAAAACTGCGTGATTATTAAGTGACTGGATTTATTAATAACTTTGAAAGAGATAAGGAACAGAGTTATGGAGGTTTATTGCTAATCATAGGTGTAAAAATGGATATTGATATTGCAACATTAAAACTAGCTGTGTTCATGAAGTAGGGTATAGGATATAAAAGTACTGGTTATACAAAAACAAGAAAGTCCCGCAGATTCAAAAGGATAAAATTTTGCTGTCAATGGGTAATCAAACTTTGTTTGCACAGCCCTAATATTTAAATTTTTGCTGCAAGATTTCAAAATTGTTTAGAGCACATGGCAGCAGCTGCCACGAGATTTAAATTTACACGAATTTATCTATATTAAAAAAAAACACTACTCTATATTACCCAATGCATCAAATTAATACAAACCATTAGCATTTTCAACAACACATCCTGCAAGACCTTCAGATCTAGCAACTAACTTTCCAATATTGAATGCTTTTTCTCCAGCGGCAGATAAGTTATTCATCACTCTTTCAACATTTTCTGGTCTGACTATTGCCACCATACCAATACCCATATTTAAAGTTTTTAGGATATCATTCACAGGAACACCTCCAACTTTACCTAGCCATGTAAAAATAGCTGGGACTTTCCAGTTATTGATATCGACTTTAGCAGTCAAATTCTTTGGTAAGGCTCTTGGAATGTTTTCAATTAATCCACCACCTGTAATGTTAGCTAAACCCAAAAGCAAGCCTTCTTTAATAGAAGGTAATAATTGTTTGACGTAAATCTTAGTTGGAGTTAAAACTTCTTCACCAATAGTTTTAGATGAGTTGAATGGTGCCTTATCAGTATATTCAAATTCTGTGGATTCGATAATTTTTCTAACTAGAGAGTAACCATTGGAATGAATACCATTAGAAGCAATACCTAATAACACATCACCCTCTTGCATTTCATCTTTTCTAGGCAAAATTTGATTTTTTAGAACTGCACCAACAGCAGTACCATTAGTGTCATAATGCCCTGGACCATACATACCAGGCATTTCTGAGGTTTCTCCCCCAACTAATGCACATCCAGCCTGTTTACAACCATCGGCAACACCTTTAACAAAATCAGCTGCAACTTGAATATCTAGTTTACCAGTTGCAAAATAATCTAAAAAGATCAATGGTTCAGCACCTTGAACAACTAAGTCGTTAACATTCATAGCAACTAAATCAATACCAACAGTATCATGGGTGTTTAATGTTTGAGCAATCATTAATTTGGATCCAACACCATCGGTCGCAGAAACTAGAAGAGTTTCATCAATATTATCATAACCAGCAGCCTTCAAATCAAATAGACCACCAAATCCACCAATATCTGAATCTGCACCTGGTCTGGCAGTGGATTTCACAATACTTTTAATTTCATCCACAAATTGGTTACCAGCGTCGACGGAAACACCAGCATCTTCATATGTGATAGAAATCTTCTTATTTGAGTTCGCATCTCTGAATGCTTTATGTGCAATATCTTTTCTGTTATACTTACCATTGAAAGTGACGTGATCAACACCAATGTATGCTTTTTTAACAGCTTCTTCTAAAGAGTCAGCAATGGCAGTAGCAGCAATGACTCTACCACCAGAAGTAACAACTTTACCACCATCTATTTTAGTACCAGCATGGAAAATATATGTATCTTCAGATAATGGTTCTTTAATTGTAATTACATCACCTTTCTTGTAAGCTTCAGGATAACCAGCAGCAGCCATAACAACAGTAGTACTAGACTTACCCTCATAAAGTTGGAAATCAATGCTATCTAATCTGTGCTCAACTGTAGCTATCATTAATTCCAATAAATCTGTTTTCAGCAATGGTAAAACAGTTTGAGTTTCTGGATCACCAAATCTAACATTATATTCTAAAACTTTAGGAATACCCTCTGGAGTAACCATGATACCTACGAATAAGCAGCCAACCATCGGATAACCAGCCTTTCTCATACCATCAATAGAAGGCTTCAAAATTGTTTTTCTAATTTTTTCTAATAATTTAGGCGTAGCAATTGGAGCAGGGGCATAAGCACCCATACCACCAGTGTTCAAACCTTTATCGCCATCTCCGATTCTTTTGTGATCTTGAGCAGGTGGTAAATCAACATATGAGTAACCATCAGATATACATAAAATCGATAATTCATCACCTTCTAAAAATTCTTCAATAACAACTTCATCGCCGGCAGAGCCAAAGTTCTTATCGACCATGATTTCTTTAATAGCATCAAATGCATCTTCTTTAGTAGTTGGAATTAAAACACCTTTACCAGCAGCAATACCAGAAGCTTTAATAACCAACCTTGAATCAGTTGATTCAATGTAATTCTTGGCTTTTTCATAATCAGTAAAATTTTGATAATCTGCAGTAGGAATATTGAATTTTTTCATAAAATCTTTTGAAAAAGTTTTTGAACCTTCCATAATGGCAGCTTTGGCACTTGGACCAAACACCGGAATACCGACTTTGGTAAAATAATCAGAAATACCATCAACTAAAGGTTGCTCAGGACCTGGAACAACCAATTTGACATCATTTCTAACAGCAAATTCAACTAATGCAGGGAAATCCTTAGGAGATGATCCAATGGAAATAGAAGTAACGTTTTTCAAATTAGCTGTTCCACCATTGCCTGGAGCAACAAAAATCTGATTAGCTAATGGAGATTGGGATAATTTAAAAACTAAAGCATGCTCTCTACCACCGTTACCGACGACTAAAAGGTTAATCTTATCAGACATGATGAAGTTTGGGGTTGGTTTTTCTTATGTAATGAACAAACTATAGATAAAGAGCTGAATGATTGCAAATAAATGAATTAATTCAGTAACCAGGCTTTAAATTTAAACCGAAGAGATTTTGAAATATGAATAATATGGAGGAAAGGATTAATTTAATAAATTCGAACCTAGAACGAGTTGCTATTGAGACAGACTTGGAGAGAAAACAAAAAAAATTAAAAAATTAGTTAAGTCGCAGGAGTCATAAGTGATTCAAGGCTGTGCATTGGATATGACTTCTTTTTGCGCTACCATTTTCTACACCTTACATTTTTCTACTCTCCAGGAAAGCAATGTTGGTTTAAAATAAAATTATCTATATATTTATATTATGCAAAGAATTATAAATTGCAAGTTAAAGCTTCATAGCTTTAGAAATAGATCCTGAACTCTTTTTAGGTGTTTGAGAATTTTTTTTTTGACTTCCAGTAGGCTTTCTACCACCACCCTTTGAAGCACCTTTAGGAGTTCTACTTGCTTTTTTAGTATAATTGGAACGGCCACCCCTTCCTCTACCTCTTCCTCTTCCTCTAATCAATCCTCTCTGACTGCTACTTTTTTGTCTGCCACTGTTACTGCTTTTCTCAGCTCCAGATGAAGCTTGCGATTGATGAATTTGACTCAATTGGTCTACTATTCTTTTATCCTCTTCAGACTGAAGAGCGAAATATTTTGAGGTTTCTGGTGATTCAACGGAAGAAAACGTACTAGTAACATCACTTAAATGTGTATCCTGTTTTCTTTGAAATAACAAACTCCTTTCTTTCTTCATATCACTTAATTTCTTACTAAATTTAGGAAAGTATAAAAGCTGATTTTCTTGAATGTTCATCAAGTTAGCATATTCTTTTTTAGTAGTAGGAAGTTTTCGAGCCATGTCCTTCAATGTTGTAACAGAGGCTGTTATACCAGATTTAGATAACCCAAGCTGAGTAGTTAAGAAGGCCTGATGACGTTGTAATTGAATATAGCATTTTTGAATATGTCTTTCAAGTATAGGATCCGATATTTCTGTGACCGTAACACCGGCTGCCTTAGGGGTAGCAGAGTACATGCTGCTAGCGGTTGTAAATTGTACAGTAATTGGCATATCTCCTTTATTATAACGGAAATTAGAGATCTCAGAAGCTGTGCCATGAGACATGGTTCTACTAGATGATCTATTTCTTTCTGGAACTCCATTCTTACTGAAAGTCATAACGATTTTTGCCCTACCTAAAAGAATATCATTCGCTTTTCTACCTAATGTTAAATAATTAGCAGCAAAACCAGCACCATTCATAATGGATTTTTCAGTTAAATAAGAATTATGAATTAGATGGAAAAAAACTCTTTCAACATCAACTTTGGGAATATCCTTACCTATACCATGATATTGATTATCAGCCAAACCAGCGTTGACTATTTTCGCAGATTTAGAACCTTTGATTGCATCTTGACATTGAATAACAGTAACATTTGTATCTTTAACCAGTTTAACTAAACCTACAATATTTTTAGCCAAAAAGGTAACATCTCTGGTTTCAACATCAACATTAGCACCCAGTAGACAATTATCACATTGCTTATTACAATCTTTTCTATTAAAAGTTTCATTGAAATATTGTAACACTTGTTGACGTCTACAATCTGTAGTATTTTCGCAATATTGAATCACTTGTCTTAACTTATTCAGATGCTGTTCTTTGTTATTTCTATCTAATTCTTTATCTCTTTGAATTAACGACTGTAAAGTCCTTGCATCTCTCATACTGTAGAACATGATACAATCTGAATGTTCACCATCTCTACCAGCTCTACCAGTTTCTTGATAATAGCCTTCTAAAGTTCTAGGAATAGTTAAATGGAAAACAAATCTAACATCAGATTTATCAATACCCATACCAAATGCAATAGTAGCACATATAACTTGAACTTTATCTTCTTGCCACGCATTCTGAACAGCAAGTCTTTCGTCAGTTGGTAAACCAGCATGATAAAAATCACATTTAATACCAAAATCATTCAATCTAGCAGATGTACTTTCGCAAGAATTTTTAGAATGGCAGTAAATAATACCAGTTTGACCTCTATACCTAGAATTAATCATCCCAGCCATCTCTTCAATAACTGATTTTTTCTTTTGTAAAACTTCGTAGAACAAGTTCGTTCTATTGAAACTTTGCTTGAAAAATTTGGGATTACCTAGCTTTAAATTATGAATAATATCCATTCTAACCTTTTCATTTGCAGTAGCCGTTAAAGCGATGACAGGTATGTCGGGATATTCAGTCTTAAAATAACTTAGTGCTTTATAATCTGGGCGGAAGTCATGACCCCAGGAAGAAACACAATGAGCTTCATCAACAACAATTCTTGCTAATTTACCATCATTATATAATTTTGAAATAGAATTTCTAGCAGCATTACTTGCACTAATCATTTCAGGGGAAATATAAACTAATTTCAAGTTTCCATTGATAAATAAATTGAAGATACTTTTTCTTTCAGCAGCACCGGCTTTGGAATTTAACATTGCTGCTTTAACACCCTTAAGTAACAAGTGATGAACTTGATCTTGCATTAAAGAAATCAAAGGAGATATAACAATGGTAGTACCATGGGTAGTACCAGATTCAACTAAAGCAGGAAGCTGATAGCATAGTGATTTACCACCACCAGTAGGCATTAAAACAAACACATCTTCACCATGTAACGTTGCATTGATGGCTTCTAATTGATTAGATCGAAATTCATTTAAGTGAAAAACTTTTTTCAAAATAGAATATACCTCAGACGTCCACTCATATTTACCATGAAATGCTTTAAAGTCTTCAGGATTAACATTGGTTATAAGTTGAACATCAGATTCTGGAGCTATTTGAATTTCCAAATCATTGATAACGCCAGTGCTTTCATTATAATCTTTCTCTTTTTCTTTTTCTTTGTTTTTTTCTATGTTACTCATAACCTCCCTATCCTCTTGACTATTATATTCAAAGAAATCATCTACGTCAATAATTTCGTTTATACCATTTACCTGGGTAGGATTAATTTCTCTCTCTCCATCAATTTGAGTAGAATATGGTATTGAGTCATTCACTACAAAGTCATCATCATCATCTCTGTCTTCATCCGTTCGAGTAATAGTTCCTGCGATATGTTTATCTAAAACTTGGATATCATCACTGATCGATTCTTCTTCAATTTCTTCTATATCTGATGTTTTTAATGCTTCGATTGCACTATTTTCTATTTCATCATCAGAAGAATATGTTGTTTCGCTTTGATCATAAGTGAAATTATCCTTATCTTCCTGGGCATCAAAATAATCTCCATCTTGCGATTCATCATCATCAACAACAAACTCATCTAGCTCCTTTTGACTTTGAGTTGATATAATATCTTCGCCATCAGAGTCACAATTAAAAGAATCTTCCATATTTGATTCAGTATCATCATCATAAGTTCTCGGGGTTGAAATCTGATATGATATATCTTGATAAAGATGCTCAGTGATCCTTCTGTGAGGAAGCTCAGGAACTTTAAAGTTGGCTATTGGACTTTGGGTAGAAGTAGAAATGGGAGCATGCCTTGATATAGGTGCAGGAATTGTACTAGCGTCAGTAATATCAAAATCAGAACTTATATTGGATAAATCTAATACTTTGCTGGTTGGACTGTGCACCGTAGTTGCAGCAACAGAAGTCCGTGACTTAAATACAGTGGCTATGTCATAATATTGTTCTAGCTTTAACTTTAAATGCTGGACACTTGACTTTGATTGACTAATTTGAGTGACCAATTCTGAACGTTTACGTTTCTTCGAATCTTCTGATATTGATGTAGATTCATCAATTTCAATTCTTTTCGAAAGTAAATCTGTCAATGATTCCATTTTACCTATCATATCACTTTGCAATTTAAAATATTCAATTACTCTTGGACTGGACAATGTCAATAAAGAGGCTACTTCATTGTTGTACTGTTTTGAAGTTTCTTTAGGTTGACTTTGAAATTGATTAGAGGGAGCAGAAGGCTTCGATAAACTTTCAGGTGGCAAAGATTCTCTTGTAATAGGAGTATTCGATGAAAGTGACTTTGAAGGGTACCATAGGTTCGGTAAAACTGCAGATCGTTCTAGTTGTGGTTGTGATTTTGGTTGTGGTTGTGGTTGTGGTTGTGATTTTGGTTTTGGTTGTGATTGTTGTTGTGATTTTGGTTGTGGTTGTGATTGTGGTTGTGATTCTGTTTTACGATTACGTATTTCTTTGAGAGATGATTCTCTACTAGCTAATAATGCATCAATGTCTTCATCGTCTGAGAAATCATCGTCTTCACTGTCATCAATGACTAATTTTCTTTTTTTAGTAGAGTCAAAATTCTGTGTCATTGCTTCCTTTTTCCGTTTACCGGGTAACTGGCTAAATACTCCATCAAAATCATCCATTGTGAGATCAATAACATCATCATCATCTACATCCTTAGTCTTCTGTTGTGGTTGAGTTTTCAATCTGTTACTCTCGGATTGCGTTTGAATTAGAGAGGTAATTTGTCGTTGGGCTGAGGTACTTGAGTTGAGCTTTCTATTTAATGCAATATTGACGTTGGAAGGTTTCGAACTCGATATACTTTCACATCTTGATATGGTAGATGCGGAGTTTATGGAGGTTGTAAATGTTGAAGACGAGGTAGAGGGTATCGTGGGAAGGGATGTATTACCAGCTTGAATAGTGGGAACTGCAATTCGTTGGGCATTTATAAATGATTGAGTTCGACTACTACTAAGTAATGTAGGTGCTCTGGGACTAAAGTGGGTAGAGATGGTTGGAACAACAGGAGTTGTTACCTGAGTAGTGTTAACTGGTAGCCGAGAAGATGAGTTTGTGGCATCAATTTTGGAGTTGAATTTATTATTCTGCTTCTCTTGAGGGGTCAGTTCATTAATATGAGCTAATCTGGGAGGAATGTATGCTTTGGAATCGTATACCCAATCTTGATATGCTTTAAGTTCTTTGAACATATGAAAATAAGTAGGATAAAATAGTTAATAAACGAATATAAAACTTTATACAAGTGTCAAGTCGTAAGAATATATTTATTTGTTAATGTGATATCCTTATAAAAAAACTTAAAATGGTACCTGAATTGGATTTATTTTGTATTTCGAGCTTTTGATTTGAAAATATTTTGGTTTGTTTACATATATATATAGACTTGAGAAAAGATTATGTATGAGTGGATTGTATGCGTAAAAAAAGCGTGGGTACCAAACGTTTCCGGTGTACGGAGGTAAATCATGGTTTGATATTTTTATAAACGTGACAATGATCAGCTGATTAAAGAATTGTGAGTCTTGGCTGTGTTCAAACCTAAAGCTGAGACGAGATCATAATATTACTTTTTAATGCACTGAAGATCATCGAAATATCATATTATTACTGTTAAGCAACCCCATACCCATATATATATATACGTACTGTTCGATGTTAACAACTTTATCTGCTTACATCAGATTTCTTTTGAGGTCTCGTCACAAAAGAGCGGCAGTTTTGAGTTGTTTTTTAATTGTTTTGATTTTGCTTTTTTTTTCAACTTCATTATTTACAGATTCGAAAAATATCATTCAAAATAGCAAGATACAGCTTGAAGTGTCTCTTGAAAAAAATGATTACACTAATCCATCTCCAGTATTGTCGCAAGAATCTAACATAGCAACAGCAACTACACGGGAAAAAAAAGTTGGCTCAGTTCAGAGTAGTTTGGAAATAAGTGCCAAAAGTAAGAAAAAAGAATCAAGATTCCACATAGATATTGTTAAAAATGCTAACTATGCTACTCTAATAAACAATAATGGTGATTTTTTTGTTGATTTATCACTTGAAGAGAAGTGTGAAATGTATTTTAATGAATTGTATGAAAATGATATAGATTGGAAAATTAAGCCGTTTAAAGAGCCAACTACAGATGCATCATTAGCACAAATAATTAATAATATGAAACATTTAAATGTTTTTTTACATTGTTATTCATCAGAAGAATCTGAACTTCCGAAACTAGAGAGATGGGTAGATATCAATGAAAGAATATTTCCATATTTGAGTTTCCAGGTACCAAAGTTTACTAGATGGACTGGAGAAACAGTTGTTGGCCCTCCTGATATATCATCATATAAAGACGACGGGTTATTGACTATGAAGAATTATAAGCCTTTGAAAAATTCCAAAAAGTCGAAACAACCTCAACTACCGTCTACTAAGTCTTTTGCATCATATTATAAATCTCATATTAATGGCAAAGGTATTGTTATATCGACTTGTGACTTGTTCGTAAATGATACAGTCACATTGATTAGAAATTTAAGAACAGTTGCTAACACCTTACCTATCCAATTAATTCATAGAGGCGACCTTTCAATAGAGTCACAAAAGTTACTAGTTGATGAAGCAAGAAGAGAAAACATATACTATCCAACTGCCTTATTTAACAAACTAAAGTCAATGAATCATAAAGACTTTGATCCAACCTTTCCTAAACAGGACTTGTGGTTTGTTGATATTTCTTCTTGTCTATCACCTGCATTTAATAATGATTTTCTTAAATTTTATAATAAACTGTTGGCATATCTATTTACATCGTTTGAAGAAATCATAATATT
The DNA here is from genome assembly GCA_003705185.2 of Ambrosiozyma ambrosiae. Classification (NCBI taxonomy): domain Eukaryota; kingdom Fungi; phylum Ascomycota; class Pichiomycetes; order Pichiales; family Pichiaceae; genus Ambrosiozyma; species Ambrosiozyma ambrosiae. Next base: position 529,718 of record PPHU02000004.1, on the reverse strand, counting down.
GGATAATGATGTTGCATTATTTAGAAACCCTTCAATATTTTTCAGATCTTCTCAATATAAAGAATCTGGTTCATTATTTTTCAAAGACAGAAATCTGATTCCACAAGTTAATGAAGGTTTTCTAGATTTTATAAAGGACATTTTACCAACCAAACTAGATACCGAATTCTTTGGTATAAACCCAACTACTTACAAAACATTGGGTATCAAATATATGACTTTATCATACGGACATTTAATGGAGTCAGGCGTTGTTGCAATTAATAGATCGAATTTTTGGAAAGGAATTTTCATAACATTACATTTATCGCAAGTCAGACCAATTCTTGAAAATGTTTGGGGAGACAAAGAGTTATTTTGGCTTGGTCAGTCCATTTCAGGTAATGAAAATTATAGATTCAATGACTACTGGGCAGCATCGGTGGGACAACTAACTCCGCCTGAAAGAAGACAACAATTTCAGTCAAAAGAGCTTTGTTCAACTCATCCTGGACATTTGTCATCAGATACTAATGAGTTGTTATGGGTTAATTCCGGATTGCAAGTTTGTAGAAGGGCAGATACGTTTGAAATTGATTTTAATCAATACGAGGCCACACTAGGCTTCGCAACTAAAGAGGAATTAAAAGAGTTTTACGAATCCACTTTAAAGATCGAGAGTGCAATCATCCCTCCTGATTCAATGTATTGGGTTGATTATTTAGATTACCCGAGAGAACCTCGTCAAGGTTTTATTAAACAGTATAATTGTGCAGCTTATTGGTGGTGTGCTTATGATAAGATTGGAGGCAGTAATTTCCCTGAACATCAAGGTGAAGTTTTCAACTTCACTACTGAAGACATTACACTTTTTGATTATGTTGGATCAGTTTATATTGGAAATATATAGTATATCTTCGCAATTCTACATTTTTAAAATGGTATAAATGGTATAAATGGTATAAATGGTATAAATGGTATAAATGGTACATATGGTACATTAATTGAAATATAATATATACGTATAATCGTAAAATTGAGTAAATTAGTTTTCATATGCACGTATCCAGCAACCAAACATAGATAAATATATAAACTTTTTTTGGAAGTTAACAACTGATAGCTTCATCCAATGTAGAGATTCACGTCATCATTTACAATTTTTCAGTTATATATTATATTCTAGCAATATAAATATGTATTGATGAAATCCGAAAAGAAAACGCTTGTATAAAAAACTCATTGACTTTCCATGAATTTCCATGAATTTCAAGTTATTCAGAGTTAACACTCCGGTGAGCTTGACTCTCAATTAAATATATATAATACCATAAGAATAGAAATAAAAAATTATTTTTGATACCCAATTTGTATGAATTCTCATCTATGCCAACCAAATTAAGGTTGATTGATCTCGATAAACTGCTATAGTAAGTAATTAAATCGTAAATCAAACAAGAAAAAAAAAATATAATAAATACGTTTAAACTTCTAAAAAATAATCGCGACTAAATTCATCTTAATATAAAATTAAGGTACGAGGACTCCTAATATTTAATAATAAATTTAGTTACCATGCAACGAATTAAAAACTGGAGATTGGAATTTATATATGATTTTTCAAATTAGTTAATTCCAATTCAATTATCTTAAGTTTAAAATAGCCAGTATATATATATATATATATATATATAATTATTAATAATCCTTCTATATTATATTAATATTAATATTATGAGGATTTAATGATTTTTTAGAAATTTGTCAATAAATATGATCAAGACATAATCACAACAATAAATCTCAATTATAATCTGGAATTAGTAAGGGTTGAGATTCATAAACGGCTGTGATTTAATTAGCTTTTTTTACGCCATACACTAGCTGCATTATCCAGATCTGGCAAAATTTATTTAACAACCGAGACGCTCTATTTTGAATATACATTATTAGTTATACTATGCCATTCATATCTGAATTAACAATAAGATCATATGAATCATATAATTAAAGTTTTAATTAAAGTTACAAGGGGTGGATAGATGATATAATTCAATTATATTTAGTATAAGAGCTTTCAGATATAAATTTTTAAAAGAGTTGGAAACTAGTAGTCGTTTGTATAAGTATTAATAAGCAATAAATAAACAATAAATAAACAAGCAAGCAAGCTATCTATCTAATAACTAATTATATAAAAGTTTATTTATATATATATATATATCTTTATTAATTGTATGTAAGTTATTGATACCAGGCCACACCTGAAATTTTTAGTTTGTGCTCTCAAATTCGAGTGGAACGGATGTAAAAGGTTTCTTACATTTCCCAATGCATTAACGATCTGAATTATTGATTAAAGCTTTGATTTTTATGCCATAAAGAGAAATAGCTCGATTTTATAAATAATAAAATATACAATAGAAGAAAGAATCTGGCTTGTAATTTTTACTAAGCCATTTATATTCTCTACTAAAAGTTTTGGTTCTATAAATTCGCGAGATCTTAAATTTTACCATTATAATCAATAAACAATTAAAAAAGGTATATATTTTTCTTCTATTGTTGCACCTAAAAACTTGCGAATTTCTTATATCAGTGTATAAAAAAATTACCCGTGGCAGTGGAATTTTCGCTTTTAAAAATAGGAACCAATAAATCTAACACTAAGTACAATGCGCGTTCAAAATAATTTCGCGCAAAATATTTAGTTATAATTCAAGAATTTAGTTAGATTAAGATCAATTCCCATGCAATATTTGGCTGCAAATTTAATATAAAAGGATAGTCATTTCCTTTACATTGGACTTCTTTAAGAAAAAAAAAAGGCTTAGTGAAAAGACAAACCATCTATCATTCGTTTAGTTAAGCTAATTATTCTATTAACAAAAAATGAAGTTTTCTTCTTTCGCTTTACCATTAGCTACTTTAACTTCATATGTTAAGGCTGCCACCTACTCAAACTCTTCTTCTCCAGTTCCATGGGGTAATGGTTACTTCACTGGGGGTAACTGTTACTGGAACATTTATGTTCCAAATGCCATTGGTTTCAGTCACTTTGATTTGTACGCTGATGTTGAAAACCAACCATTTTATGGTTTCCAATTTAATCCTTCCACTTTTGATGCTTCCATTCCATATGAAATTAATGCTGCTTCCGAAGTTGAAATTGACTTAACTTTCCCAGCTATTAAAACCTCAGATGAATTAAGTACTTTTGATTGTCACGGTCCAATTACTGTTCAAAAGGAATACTACATTGGCATTTTCTTCATTACTGTTTTTGGCGACTTAGAAAAGAGAGATGAATCATCCGTTTACACTGTTACTGCTACTGCAACCTCTACTAGCATTGCTTCTAGCTCCAGTTCTGATGCTTCTGCTACTTCTTCAGGATCTAGTTCTAGTGGTTCATCTATTGCTTCATCTAATGCAGAACCAACTTCAACTGGTCCAGCTACCACCGTTATCACTAAGACTGCTGAAGAAACCACTATTGTTACCGTCACCTGTAGTGAAGACAAATGTCATGAAGAAACCACCGTTACTGGTTTAACTACTGTTACTGAAGGTACTACTGTTTACACTACTTACTGTCCATTAACTACAACTGAAAGTTACGCAGAAGCTGTTACTACTTCCGTTGTTACTGAATACACCACTTACTGCCCATTATCAACCACTGTTGTCACTATCACCTCTTGCGCTGATAACAAGTGTTCCGAATCTGCTGTTGAAACTGGTATCACCACCATCACTGAAGATACTACCATTTACACTACATACTGCCCAATCACTTCCACCACTGAAGCTGTTACTAAGACTGTTACTGTTCCATGTTCGTCTTCAGCAGGTGCTACTGAACAATTCACTACCTTCCCAGTTACTTCTACTGAAGTTCACTTAACCACTGCTGCTTCAACCGTCATTGTTACCGTTACTTCTTGTTCTAATGGTGGTTGTTCCGAACACGCCTCTACTTCCGTTGGTTCTGAAACTGGTGCTGTTGTAACCACTTACGTTACTGACGTTGTTTACACTAAATGTGATGAAACTACTCCAGCCACTGCTGCTGCCACTACTGCTCCAGCCATTTACAGCACCATCGTTACCGTCTCAGAAGGTGTTACTATCACTACTGTTGTTCCATGTGATTCTACTACTGCTACTGGTGGTGCTGAAACCACTGCTGCTACTGAAGGTACTGCTGCTGAAACCACTGCTACTGGTGCTGGTGCTGAAACCACTACTACTGGTACTACCGGTGCTGGTGCTGAAACTACTGCTGCCACAGAAGGTACTGCTGCTGAAACCACTGCTACTGGTACTACTGGTGCTGGTGCTGAAACTACTGCTGCCACAGAAGGTACTGCTGCTGAAACCACTGCTACTGGTGCTACCGGTGCTGGTGCTGAAACTACTGCTGCCACAGAAGGTACTGCTGCTGAAACCACTGCTACTACTGCTACCGGTGCTGGTGCTGAAACTACTGCTGTCACTGAAGGTACTGCTGCTGAAGGTACTACTGTTCCAGCTGTTGCCACTTCTACCTCTGCTGCTGCTGCCTCCGGTTCTTCATCAATCTCCTTATTAGAAGGTGGTGCCAACGCTATTAGTGTCTCCACTTTATTTGGTGGGTTCGCCGTTCTTTTATCTTTATTGATTTAAGCGTGATTTAATTCCATTTTCATAAAAACATTTTTTGTTTTCATACCATTTTGAATTTTGTTCGGTCCATTGATTTTACTTTTCTCGTTGCTCTGAGCTTCATATTTATATTCAGTTGATTTCGATTGAACATTGTCCGGTCCATGTATTACTATTTATTTTGTTTATGTTTTATTATCCCCAAGAAACCCTTTTAATTCAAACTAATATGGCAGTGTGCTCATGAGTTCTTGCTAACTCGGTTCATGGAGTATTTCCAATTCTCGTCTCATGCTTTAACTTTAACTTCAAAGATCCAAGGCATTGGTTCAATTTGTGTTTTGTTTTCTATATAACTTCTTTTCTCATACATGCTTAGATTTCCTTGCATGTCTCCTAATAACTATAGTGTTTTTTCGTGTATTGATATGAATTATATTTTTTCCTGTTCGGAAAGTTTCAGTAAAATTTGTAAGTTCAATAGTAAGTTCATTGCTGCAATATTAAGCTTGTAGAAGTGGAGTGTATTTAAAAAATACTGTTTCACTTCTATCCAAGATGATTTGCTATATATTTGCTATATATTTGCTATATATTTGTTATATATTGTATATTATATTACTAACATGAGAACTAATCATCTTTTTCATAATCGTAATTTGACTCACTATCTGATGATGAATTGTCTTGACTTTCATTGGCATTATCTTCTGCTCCTTCAACATTGTTTTCCAAATATTCATCAACAGAGGACTGTTCCTCCTCCTCGCTATCACCACTACTTAATTCAGAAACCTTTGAGAAGAGAATATCATCTGCATCTCCTTCATAAACCTGACAGTATTCAACGTGGATTCCGCAGCGTAAACAATTCCAACGCATCAATTGGCCTTCATCTTCAGATTTTAATTTGTATTCTTCAAGCTTAGAAATAATACAATAATAGCAATAGGTATGGCCGCAACTGGCCTCATAGGGATTGGTGATTAAATTATCGTCAACAGAAATTTCTAAATTTTGCTTTAATCTAGATGATTTTTGATAACATAAAGCACAACAACGTTCAGGCAAAAATTTATACATTGAATCAATTGATTGTGAGCCTGATGAGGACAAATTCCCACCAAATCCAGAACGAACTAATCTCAATATCTTCTTGGTAAAAGTTGGGAAAGAAACAGCAGGCACTATAAATACCAAAAATTCAGTTAACGTATTCCAAACAAGTTGTCTATCTTGAAATTCATAAGAAATGGTTTCCGGATTTGAGGCGAACGAAACTCCAGTTGGAACCAATGCTTTATGTTTTATTTTGAGTAATCTGTAGTATATATTCGAGTACTTTCCATGTATTAAAAAGGTTAAAAAGTTAAATAGTGATGCAACTTTAATTAACTTTCGTATTATTGACAAATGATCTTTTAATAAAAATAATAAAGATCTTATTCTTCTTTTTAATGTTTGGGCCATTTTTTCTTGTTTTTTATCAAAATCAGTATGATAATCATCTTGTTCATCAAGACTATATAAATAGGATTCAAACTTGTGTAATATATGTGTAGAAAGTATACTCCCTAGTAAAAGTATTTTTTTTGGAGTAGATAAACCATATGATGATTTTCCAGGATTAGAATCAGTGAGCACAAGATTCTGTAAAGTCAGACCATAACTGGAACTCTTATCCCATAAAGTGAGTTTAAAAATAATAAGCTTTAAAATTAATTGTAATTCTAATGAATACCTTGAACTCATTCGTTGTAAGAAGTTGGGTAATTTTGGATCTGAGAGAGATTGAGTAAGTTGCTTGTTCAAAATATCAAATACTTCATCATCTAGTAACTTTGAGTCTAGTTGGAGTACTCTGTTTGGAGGATTCGTAAATGGATAACTGACCTTCATACTGTTGCTGGTTACTTCCGATGTTGGAAAGTGATGATTCTATTCTTAATTTTCCAGATTGATATACATAAATGAAAAGCGAACGTTTGACTTATTTCGGAGAAGCCAGTACTCAATTCCGCAGAAAAGCCGTCAATTTCGTTCAGTACAGTTGAACTAGTAAAGTATAACAATTATATTTGCCCAACCATTTCTCTATCTGGAAATTATACAACTCTTGGAGTTCTAGCTTCCTCCCAGGTTATAAGAATTTCTGTCTTAAACATTATCAAATTCGAAAAATGACTAATGAAATTATAGTGTGTGGTGCTGGTGTTATTGGTTTAACTTGTGCATACAATTTAACTTTAAAAGGTTACAAGAATATTAGAATTGTTTCCAAGATTTATCCTTCTACTGGATCATTAGAGCCAGAATACACTTCTTCTAAGAGCGGAGCTCATAATAGACCTTCACCTGCTCAAACTACTCAACAACTAAGAGACGGTAAATTAGCTAGGGTTACTTATCAAGTTTTCAAGAAATTATCAGTTGAATTTCCAGAAAGTTCAATTAAATTCATGGAAGGTATTGATTATCTAGAAAAATCAGATCTATTATACGAAGACCTTGGTGAAGGTTATACAGAAGGTATTGATGACTTCAAAGTTTTATCAAAGCCAGAATTACCTTCAGGTGTTAAATTTGGTGCTAGCTATACAGCATGGTGTGTCAATTCTCCTAAATATCTATTATTTTTAGAAGAGAAACTAAGATTTAGCTACGGTATTGTTTGTGATCAATTAGAATTTTCATCTTTGAAACAAATCAAAAAATTATATTCACCAAAGATAATAATTAATTGTACTGGTATGGGGTTGCAATACGATGGATCATGGGACCCAGAATGCTTTCCAATTAGAGGTCAAACTTTATTAGTTAGGGCGCCATTAGATTGTGTGTACCATAATAAGACAGTTACATATCAACTGGCTAATGGCCAATGGTGTTTTGTTATCCCAAGACCTCTTGATGGTGGTATTATTGTAGGTGGTACTAAAGTTCCATATAATACTACTCGTATTCCAATAGATTCTGAAACACACAATTTAGTTTCAAATGCTATTGAAAGATTCCCAGAATTACTTATTGATGGTAAACTTGATATCAAGAGAGTTAATGTTGGTTTCAGACCAGCTAGAAAGGGTGGTGTTAAAATTGCAAGGAAAGTGATTGATGGTGTTAACATCATCGATTGCTATGGCTTTGGAGGAAGTGGTGTCGAAAATTCTTGGGGTTCCAGTGCTAAAGTTGTTGAATTAGTTGAAAGTATTAAAAGTAAATTATAGATTTTAAAACTCAAGAATCGAATATCAAATATTATCAAATACTATTCTCTACTGTAATTGATAAAAGACTTACAGTATTTATTCAGTTTATTGTTTTTTAAGACTTTTAATTTAATTTACATTTTGAAATTTTATTTTAGTACAATTTATAGTTTATTTTTCTTTATAGCATCCTCATTTATTTTTAATAAAGCATATTTTATTATAACGTCAAATCTGAGCGGCTCGATTCTTGCAAAAGAAACGCGCTCATCAGAATCAATCTTGAGAGATAAAGGAATATTTAGCCGTAGTTTGAAATTTAAGTAATGCTAATCTACTTGGTCTAAATATTACAATTTATAAATATTCATATTTTATCTTTTAAATTTTATATCAGAAACAAATGTCATCACTAGAGAATCCAGAAATGAATCAAGAGAAATCAAAGACAGAACAGCCTCCAAAGAAAAGAAAATATTCCAAGCAAGGTTGTAAAGAGTGCAAAAGACGAAAGATAAAGGTACGTGAAGGAGGGAACTTATAAACATTAGTCATTTTGCTTTTAAAAGTTACTAACATATCTTTCAACTTTTTTTTTCTTTAATATATCAGTGTGAAGAAGGTAAACCAACGTGCTGGCACTGTAAAAGATTGGGGAAACAATGTATTTATATACCTCCGAAGCCTCGTAAAGCAAGAGGGAAAACAGAGTTTGCACCACTAGCATCAACTCCTATTCAAAACAATAGTTCTATTAGACCTATTTCTGCGTTGTCTCAACCTGTCAATAGTTACAGCGCTGCTGCCGTATTCAGATCTCCAGGCCAAAATCAGCAACCAGATGTCGTTTATCAAGATGCTAACAACACTTCACAAGTCCAACAATCCGTTCCATTTATTTCATCTAATACAAACAATATCTTACCTCCTTTAATAAATAATATTGGTTCTGACCAACCACAATTTTCTCTATCACATCCATACTCTTATCAGCAGTCTCAACAATTTCAACAACAACAAGATCCATCATCCAATACTTTCCCAATAAAGCTACCTAGCTTAGTGCCAATTGGAAATAGCATTTCTTCTCCCCATACTTTACTGGTATCAGATGGGGTCAGTCCAACTCTGGGACTACAAGCACATTCACCAGTATCATACTCAACTTCTTCAAGAAGACCATCAACCTCAGGTAAAGTGAATCGGTTTCCACAAATAAGTACTCCCAGTACTCTGAGTGGAATAGTAGACAATACAGTGAATTCGATACATCCTCCAATTATTAACACACCAGATTCATCTAATCTACCCCTCGGACTTGAATTATCCATTGCAGTTGATCCAAATTTTGACCCTACAATAACTGCTAACTCACTTGCTCATGGTTTGAATGAAATCTTGAATTATAAAATAGATGAAGTGCGAAACAATTCTGTTGAAGAATCTATCAGTACCTCTTTAATGGAGTTGTTTGAACATTTTAATTACAATAATGATAGATCTCCAATCATAAGTAGCTATAATGAAAATGATTCACCAGAATTTGCTATTGCACCCTTTCCTTTAAGCTATTTTCAATTTAAAGGGGCTCATAAAGTTTATTTGGAACTTTTTTATCATGAATATTGCGAAGTTATAGCTCCTTATACTCCTACAGTAGAACTTAATCCAGCTAGAGATATTTTGCTAACGTACTGCATAGATAATAATTATTTAATGGCAGCAATCATGGCTTGTGGTGCTTTACAAGCCCACCGAAAATCGAATGATCGGAAAGATGAATCCAGCTATTGCTCATATCTCTCAACATGCATGCAATTGCTTTCCACTGTTCTATCAGATGAAGATAAACTAAAAGAAAACATTGAACCCATGATTCTAACCGTTTTACTTCTCACATCATACACCGCTGTGTCTAATATTCAAAAATGGAGGCCCCATTTAAGAGCAGCAAAAGAATTACTCACTACATATGCTCCATCAAACAAAAATTTGAAGCTTTATAAGAGAAATTCTTACGTTATTGCTTTCTGTCGTGCTTGGTATTTATCAATTGAGTTAGTTGCGAGTTTATCTTCCCCAACAGGTGGGACTATGCAAAGCGATCGAGAATTCGATAATATGATTTTTGATATACCTAATATGGAGATTTACATGCAAAGAATGAAACTAAGTAGAAAAGATGGTTTTAATTTATTATGCGGCTATACCAATAGTCTTGCAATTGCGATTCAAAGATTGATTAAGTTAATGAGAAGATCTAGGGAAGCAGCTAATTCCAAGCCTGATATTCAAGCTTCAGATTTGTTTGATCTTGCGGCAAGCCTTGACAAAGAAAGTAAATTTTTCATTGCAAGCAAAAGTGGAATAATTCCAAAAGATCATTTCTTACACCCAGATAATAACAAACTCCCTCCTCCGGATTTCGAACCATTGTCTACTAAAGCTATTACTAAGATCGAATTAGATAACGGAGAAGTGCGATATATTTGTTGGTATGATTTATCTCAACAGTCTATAGTTAATTGTGCTTTATTAATCACTTCTGCAATGATATGCCGTTTACCTAAGAATCATTTCATTGTTCAATCTTTAGTTGAAACGACTTTAAACTCAATGATCTTTTTGAAATCTTCAAAGAAAGTGCTTACATATTCTTTAATGTTTTTACAGTTACCAATGTATATAGTTGGCCTAAATTGTATTGAAGATGAACACCGACAGTTAGTTCTAAAATTTTATGAAATAATGCATGAATTTGGTAATGCCACTGCTTCATTTTCAAGTCAAAAGTTAAGAAAGAAGTGGGCAAAATATGATGAAAGTTATCATGACCATACCGCTATGGAGTTTGATGATTTTGATGAAGACGAGCTTGGAACTGATATAATTAGTTACTGATCAAGAACAACCGTTATCAACTACTTTTTGCTCCTTTGATATCTTATGATTGTGTTTACATTCTCCACAAATCACCTTACTTTATGTTTTTATGTATTGTATACTTATATATTACTTTACTAGTATCTTTCTCTTTTTTTTCTTAATTTCTAAAAGTATATCCTAATACTAAATATCTATCTGGTTCGAAGGCTCTTCTAGTCACTACTTAAGTCTTCCTAAAAGTTTACAAAATAACAATTGTTTTGAAGTGATTGACCGCGTCGATTCTAAAAGAGCGTCCAGTCGAGTTTTAAAAAATCTATAGCGCCGCACACAAATCAAATTAATGTTATTCGATAATTCAAAGACCGATGGTTCAAAGATAACTAATAGGCTGATAGAGTATTCTAGGTACACAGAAGAAAACAAAAGAACAAATATATCTAAACATGGTCAAGTTTCCAAAATTGAATTTGACGAGATCCCAATTTGAGTTGGCTAAGGTATGTGCTAAACTTCCAAAATGTTTTTAGCCCATGTTATAACGAATACTAATCTACAGAAATAGTTTTCATTTTACTTATTGACTCCTATTTCGATCATGTATTATGTTGGTATTGACACAGATAGAAAATTCAATGTTCCTGGCTTTTGGCCTGATCCAGATACTTTAAATAAAATTCCGAAAGAACCATATGAAATTCAAGCTGAGTTGGCTAGAATAAGAGCAGTTAAGGCTGAAAAGAGAAAAAGGCTAGAGGCCAGAGCCAAAGAATTGGGTATCACTCCAGATAAAGAAGAGGATGAAGAAGAAACTAGTCAAGCTTAAGTAGACAATCTGACATGAATTAGTGTTTTTTGAGGAATGAGCTCATTTAGATAACAACAAACCAGTTCACGGACTTTGAAGTCTTACACAATTGCATTTAATTTATTTTTGTCATAATTATATGAACAAATTCTCTGTATATATCCATTTAATCGCTTCTTATTAATAAAATCATTTCCAACTTTGAAGAAATCCACATTTTATGATGAGGCTTGGACAAATCTGTACTCTTCTCTAGAGAGTAAACATTAAGGTGATATGTGTTTAGCCTCCAACTGATTCATTTCTTTATTCATAAGAATGTGCAACCTTTAACTTTAGATATAATATAATTATTAGTCCTGTAAGTTGTAAAATTAATAACTAGAGTCAAGATATTGGGGATGAATTAAGCAAACCCACCCGTACACCATATCAGTGGAACAGTAAAAATGTGAATCATATAAAGAGACAAAGCTACATAAACAGCTAGGTGTTATCTTGAATATGTCGTCCTTACTTGCAGACCATATCCTTTGAATCTCATATCAATCACAATTATTTGAAAATGGTATGTTATACTGTGTTTTGGGTTCTATTTTGTTTTTTTCCAATTTCAGTAGCGAAATAATACTAACCTTGTTACGTTAAGTACTTCAGTCAAATCTTGAAGATGTCCTTATACAACCGGATGTTCCAAATACGTCCAAAGTTGTATCACTGCAGACAATTTCTCCAGATCCTATTTCATCAAACACAATTGAAAATACTCAACAAGCATCACAACCTCAACAATCCAACTTGGAATCTGCACCAAGAACTCTCTACCAAAGACTGTCTGAATCATCTCATCCAATAGCACTTTTAGCGTATTTAATATTCAGAATATTGCCATTGTTAATATATTTATTTGGTCTATTATTTACTTCAAACTATATTTTAAATTTTATAATCGTTATTTTGTTACTATCTGCTGATTTTTGGAATGTGAAGAATATATCAGGAAGATTATTAGTTGGTTTGAGATGGTGGAATGAATCTAATGAACTGGGCCAACAAATTTGGGTTTTCGAAACTGCTGATCCTAGTAGATATATCAATCCTATCGATTCAAAATGTTTTTGGCTATTCATTTACTTAGCTCCAATTTCTTGGATTGTTCTAGGTATCTTTGCGATCTTCAAATTACAACTTTTATCTTTGATTTTAGTTGCTATTGCCTTGGCTTTAACCTTAACTAATGGTATGGCTTATAATAAGTGTGATAAGTTTGGTAAAGCTAACACCATTGCATCCAGTGTTTTGGGTAATGTCGTTGGTAAAATGAACCCATTCTCTGGATTATTTTAATTAAATACATACACTTTTGTTATACTTTAGTAAACATTCTTTTCAAGGTTGTAAAGCACGCATAAAAATTATCCCTAAAGCGCAAATTTTGGTTAAATATAAATATTTATATAGTAAAGTAATAAAAAAATAAAATAAGACTCGAATACAAAAAATCACCAATTGAAAAGAAATTGTTATTAACAATGAAACTATAAAACAGAAAACAGTAACCACACTAAAAAGCTAATGGTGGCGACTTAGTAACATCAATTGTAACAAAAGTTCTACCATTATTATCTCTATAAAGTCTCAATTTACCATTTTGTATTATCTTAATTAAATCATCTTTGTCCCAATACCTCAATTCTTCTCCGCTATCATCATGTAATGTTTGATTTTCAATCAATATTAATCTTGTCTCGATAGATGCCTTTTCTAAATCATCTTTTTTGTTTTTCACTAGTAGTGTGGTTTCTAACTGCTGATCGCTTTCTCTCAGTGTATTGCTATTGCTATCAAACAGTCTAGCTTCTGCAGTTTTCAATTCTCTCATTGCCCAACCATCTTTTTCCTTTGCTTTATGTTTTCTAAATCTTCCAGAGAGTATACTAAATGAACGACGCCTTTCAATTTTTTTATTTGGTTTTTTATCAGTTTCACCGTCTATACGTGACTTTTTTGGATCGATGTTAATATCACTACCTGTAACAATAGTTGGTGTGTGTAATTCGCTTCTCGGAGATAGAAAGTATCCATCTATGATATCAGTAAGAGCTCCACTTACTGGTTCAGAAGACTTAGCTAAATCAATCTCAGTTTGAATTGGAGCATCCGTTTTGGTGAAAATTTTTCCTATATTCCAGTTAAACATAAAATGGTGCTTCTTTTGCTGTGATTTTTCAGAGTCCGATCTGTCTTTGTATTTATCATTAGCTGAAACCGTGCTACTTAATGAGGGAACAATAGCATTTAGACTATTAATAGAAGAATGAACTGACTTTAGAAATTTACTGTTAGAATACAATTGTGATTTTTCAGAAAGATTGTTTTGGCTATTCAGTGCAAAAAATTTTGTGGATGTTCTAGATAAGATTGGAAGCTGATTGCTGCCCTTAGATTCTGTATCCCTGTTTATATTGACACTCTTACTATCAGATTCCCTGCTAAATCTGCTTAAAGGAGAAGAATTTTCCGGACTTGAGGAATTGTCGTATCCCCCTGATTTGAAATAGATTTTTGATTGGGGTGATAAGGGAGATGTTGCAAATGGTGAAAGCTGATCTTCATTGTCCAGAATAAAGTAATAAGGATGCATACTTGACTCAAGTGGAAGTGATACTTTGGCACCACCTAATGTATGTTTCAAAAATCCTTCACTTGAATCAGGTAGGATGGAATCAATCTTGTTGACCTGGAAAGTAGTTGATGAGTCTGGACTTGTGGTTTTTATGAATTTTGGGAATTCAGGTTTGACCAAGGGTACATTTTCCATTTTCAGTGATCCATTAATTGAATTTAGCATTTCCAGATAAGTAAAACAACCTCTATTAATAGTATCTAAGGAGTGAAGATTAGCATTAGTAAAGATTGTCTTGTTTTTGCCAGTGATATCACATCGATAGATCCCCTTTTGTTTGCATTGAAGAAGAGCCAGCAGCAGAGGACGGCTTTGAGGCAATTTATTAGACCGGGGCCTAGAACGGTCTATACAATTTCAACCAAAGACATCTTTAATAAACATTTCAATTATATTCATGTGTTAAAAAGAAATCCTTCCATGAAGTTAATTTTGATAAGTACATCATATGATGATACAGAAATAATGCAATAATAAATATAAATAGTGGTATAAAACACACTACACACAACATCTATCATTTTGTTTAGTTTCTAGATTCATTACCCATTAACATCATTAACTTACCTTTGATATAAGAAACATGGGTGATCTTCTCTGATGAGTTAGTAGTATCTCTAGTCCAAATATTGTTGTCACCTAAAAGCTCAGCTTCAGTGCTTAATTTGCTAGTTGGATCAGAAAACATTATGATAGTATCAGTTCCCATCTTTTCATGTGAATTAGGCTCAAAATTGTACCCTAACAGCCTCAAGTTTTTATATTTGTCCAACAACTCCATGGTTTCAGTTGAAATTATTTTCAAAACTAATTTATGAATAAAATCATCCAACTCAATATTACTGGTAATTTTCATCAAAGCGCCTCTCAACCCATCAATTTCAACACCTTTTGGTATCCTGCTAATGACGGGAATAGGATCAATCAAATCACCTGAAGCGACCATTAGTGCTCTAATAAAACTTGGCTTGTTCATTGAATAATCCAACAAGAAATCCCATAATTCTTTATCATTGACCGAATTAGTAAAACTTATAGCTCTTTCTGGGTCTTTCAATTCATCAATAATTAATATCAACGCTTTTCTATTCTCACCAACTTTACTTAGTAAATATACCAACTCTGAAGTGCATGATTGTTTCTCGCAAATATCGATAGCTCCTTGAATTGAGTAATTATTGTGCTTGGTTAAAAATGGCATTAAAGAGATTCTATTATATGACGCAAACAATTTAACCATTTCGTCTTCAAGATCCTTCACTAGTAATTTGTCAACTTTAGCTAATTCTTCAAGGTACATAAAACTAATAAAATCTTCTTTAGAATCATCCAAAAGCTTAACTATTTTCTTTGGTAAAATTTCATGACTATTCTCAACTAAAATGGAAACAGCAATAGAAAGATGCTCTCTCAAATATTCAACATTCAGCTTCTCTATATCTTCCTCATTAATACCAATTAATAGAATCTTCGGTAATAAATCTAAAAACATCGGTATTAGATGATGCTCATCCAGAAATTGTATGGTTTTGGGATCTTCTAATATAATCAAATGCTCAATACAGAGAGATGGTTCATCTAATTCTAAGCATAAATCAATGTAAAGCTTTCTTAATGCAGTAATCATTTGTTCAGATTTATCATCAAATCCATTTTTATCAAAATTCGTAAGCTCATCGTTGATTCTCTGTTTAACATCACTAATATCAAACAAAAAGTGATTCCACTTATCAATTAATCCAATAACTTCAGGGAAATTATCTTTATCTATATAATGATTGAGTATTTGATTGTAATATTTGCTATCGACAGGCTCTTCTTCATTGTATATAAAGTCATAAGGAATATGATTAGCAATTAATTCAATATTACCGTTATCAATAAACGTTTGAATCCATAGATTCCATTCATCAACAATTTTTGACAAATATTCTTCGGAATTATCAACATTTTGATCCACCGCTAAAATCAAATCTAAAAACAGAGCAGCTTCTTTCCATTTGTTCTCATTTACAAGCATATTAACTTGTTTTAAACCAATATTTAACCTTTCTAATTTATCCAGCCAAAATCCACTCATTTCCCAAGCCTTCTGGAACTTACCATTTGCAGTATACCAGGTCAGTTGATCGTTTAAATTGAATTCTTTAACCACAATACCATCATTTGGTGAAATTAAAAACCATCTATTCCCTAAATCTTCAGATACATGTTGTTGCAAATCATAATCATTAAGGCCCAATGCTCCTGTAGAGTTAACCGCTATCTCATCAACTGATTCTTCTTCTAATGTTTCTCTATCCAAAACTTTCAATTCAGGTGGTTGAGATTGAAGCTTTGCCCTACCTTTACCATTTGCATTTGGAACTCTTTTAGGAGGTATGTAATTTAAAATCATCAAGTTGTCATTAAATTCGGATAAACCTGCAATAAGAGTATCCTCTACAATTTCATGCCTTTCAACTTCAACTTTCTTCTCAACCGGTGATCTAAAACTTGACGCAGCCGATGTAATAAATTTTGGAAATTGATTAGCTTGATCTTCAGCAGTAGACAATGAAACTCTAAAAAACCATATATGATTTGCCCACCCAATGATAATTCTATCTTTATCGGAATAGTGAACTTTTGGCCAATACATTTCAGGCTGTGGAAAATTGTCAGGAATAGGCTCATGATATATTTTAGCTTTAGCTGTTATCTGAGCAATTGATAAACCTGAATCATTTGACCAGATTAACAAATCATCTATCACCTTTATCATAGTAATGGAACCATTTCCTTCATCTAGTACCGTATCTGATCTTTGACCTAACCAATTACGCGTAGAATAAATTACTTTACCATCCTTACCACCAGAAATGAATGATTTAGTATTCTTATATTGTCTGTCTAAAGTAACAGCATGGATCGGTCTTTTGAAATCGTATGTTGTTATATCTTTCTCATCTAATATAGATCCTATAAGTACGATACCGTTATTTGCACCAGCTGCAAAGAATTCACCATCGGAGTGTAAGGATAACACCGACGGTGTTTGCCTTCCTTGCCTCAATGATATGGTCCTTATAATTGTAAAATCAGGTTTTGTGAGAAGTATAAATCCAGTATGAGTAGCAAATAAAAATACTTTCTCATGAAAGAAACTGCAAGACACTTCGTCATGATTAAAAAAATTGTTGGGGAGTTTACTAAGTCTTGAATATTTCAATTTAGGAGGTTCTTCATCTTCTTCATTATCAGATTCCTCTTCTATATTTGAATATATATTATTGTCTGATTTGTCTTCATCTGTTGTTAATTCGCCTCCAGTTTCTTGTAAGATTTTGGTTTGTTTACAATCAGCATCATGTTCTGGAGAATTTGAAATGGACCTCTTTTTCGTGGTACTTCTTCTGGATATAGAATCTATGGATAAACTCAATGCAATGTTATTATCTGTATGATCACTTGCTTGATCGAATGTACCTGTGTTTGTATCATAATCATAGTCTAGTGTCGTATCAACTATGTCATCATTGAAACGATGTGCTTGATGTTCCTGTGATTCAAATTCTGAACCCAATGCAATATTTATACTTTCTGGCATTGTGCGTTTCTGATAATGATGATAAATCAATGAGACCTGATTGTAATTTGCAACTTCTTGATAAAAATATAGTTCAGCTGTTGGAGCTTTTGAGAGATACGCATACATTCAAAATAAATCGCTGCGTTAGACAATCTCTTTCTCTTTATAAACAAACCGGTCAAACAGACAACAGTGAATACAACAGTGAAAACTGCTTCAGAGCATGGCCAGAGCTGTTAAGGGAAGTCTGATCCAATGTGATCCATCCATCAAGGCTCTTATTGTTAAAATTGATTCTGACTACCGTGATATAGTGATCGAAGAACTAGATGACACTCATTTGCTAGTTAAATCCGAAAGAATTTCATTAATCAAATCAGAATTGAGTAGAATATTATCCGAAAATACTTATAATGCTTTGGAAGAAGAAGAAGAAAAGTAACCTTTTGTGTGGCCAGTTTTAACAATGTTTATTTATCTATTAGCTCTAGTTGTTGCTTGATGGACAAAGTGACCCAATACATCATCTTAATTACCTTACATTGATGAAATCTTTACTATTCATGAATAATTTTGATTATGAAATAAAGTAATAAAATTACAATTTTTTTGATCTTATATATATATTTATATAGATTTGTGTAAGTTTTGAGTAAAATACAAACCTATGAAGGCTTCAACAGACTAGTGTCCAATATAAGTTTACTAATATCGGCATTTTCAGTAATACTCCCAGTAATATTATTGCTACTGTCATCAGGACCTCTTAGTGTAGACTCAGCAGCAACTGTAGTGTCCTCAACATCTGAGATATCACTAACTTCCAATGTTTCCCTATCTTCAAGATCATCAGCTTCACCAGCCAACATCTCCGTAACAATATCTGCCCATAGAGTAATCATTGTATCTAAATCTAGTAAATATTCTATCTGTTCAGATTTTTCCAAAGTTATAGCTTTACTGTAAAACTCTTCATACGACTTCAAAACAACTTCTTTAATTCCATCAATCAAATAATGAAAAATTTCTCTATCACTAATATAACTTTCAATTCTTGGTCTTAATCTAGGTAATTCATTCTTCAAAGCGTTCATAAATTCCTGCATTGTCTTATCCAACTTTTGCTCTTCAGGATATTTGGATAACGGTTGAATAAAAATTATCTTAGAGTCTTCGATAAAAGCATGTACGGCATTTCTTAAGGCCATTTGTAATTCATACTTGCAATCCACGATATCATTAACAACCTTCGGTATCGTTCCTAAAAATGCATTGACAATGTAATTATTAGAACTACTAGTTGGAACTTCGGTTTGCTGGTAGGTATGATCAATGGTTTGTTTCGATCTGTCACCTTTTATAAATCTTGAAAATAGACTTTTCAATCCACCAAAATCTAAATTAGTTTCTTTTGTAACATGCTCAATATCAAATGTGTCTATGTAATCTCTAAAGAAAATCAAATTCTTAATTAAATATAATTTTGATTCGATACCAGAATCTCCAGCAAAATTATCTCTCATTGATAAAATGACCAAATGAACGACAGAATTAGCCAAATCATCAAAAACATTTTGATTGAGTAATTGATAAATTTTAGATAGTAACTGAATGGACTTAACAACAGGCACATACAGCCCTTGAACATTAATTTTCAGATCTTCAAGATCTAGTGACATAACACTACCTGCTATTGATTGGATATCATTATTAGAAGATGCTTCAGTTAACTTACCAACATCTGGAGCAGAAAGTTCGATATCCAATGGATTATTAACAGGTTGATTTCTTCTTCTACCAATAGTTAATTCCTTTCCTGTCTTTTTGTAACTAACAATATTTTTGTCAACGTATGTTTGGACTTTGAACACCAATCTAGTTTGGGAATCTTCCATAATTGGTCTTAACAATCCTTCGTAATCAATTTTATCATAATCTTGATTATATTGAAAATTTGAGTTGACTTCGAATTGATGCAATGGTAAAGCAATATTATCCATAGAATCATCCCTTTGAGCATAATTTTGAATAATTGTAATTAATTCACACAATTCGCCAATATTATTTTCTCTAATAATTCTATTTCTCAACAAATAATAAAGCGGATCTAATAAACTTTCATAAAATTTATTCAGCGCAATGATATTAGGTAAATTATCAACTTGCTCACCAATTTGGTTTGGATACAAATAAAATATCTTTTTAAAAATAGCTTGCTCTTTTTTCATAATTTTAGTAAAGAATAAAATATTACTTTGAGATAATTCGGTCAACCTTTTATTGGGCTTTAATGATTGAGCAAGCATATGCGGCTTGATGATATTGGAAAGTAAATTCGTTCTTGACTTAAAATATTGGGAATAAACATCATTTAATAATCCAAAATACTCATCAGCATTATCATGATTAATGATAGCCCTTGTGTAAAGTTTTAAAAATAATTCACAATATTTCGAGCAATCAGCCTCAAATCTACTATTAACCATAGCATCAGTAATGAATTTGCTTGTGCTGGATAAACTATCAGCAGTTTTTTCATCTTGAGTTAAATGATTCTGCAATGAAATCTCAATTTCCTTTATACCATTGCATATATAATTTCTAATCAATGAAAGTGCTCTGACCATGCATTGCTTGAATCTGAAAGAATACAAATCAATTTCTTTAAATTTAGAATTTGCTGGATCATTAACAAACTTCATACAATTGTCTAATTTTTCCAAAATGGATTCATTGAAATTATCTCTAATAACGATAGAGCCTGAACTCGAAGTGTTTAAGGTTGCAACAATTGGATCTAAAGACTCAAATAATGTTAGTTTGGAGGATAATTCGTCATAAAGCTTGGTAATAGCCTCTAATTGCCCAATTAATTCTGTTGACTTGGATTGGAAATCAGAGGTCTCTAGTGACACTTGATTATGGATATTAAGAAGATTATTTAAATCATTAATAATATCATTAGCTTCTACAAAAAAACTATCATTTTCCTTTTTGTTATACTGTAAATATTCCTTGAATTCAAGGGCCTCTTCGAAATCTAACTGTTCAATTAATTCTTGATCATTTAAATCTATCACATAATCATTTTCATATTTGTCTAACTGAGAAGACCAGATGTCATGCTTTTCAACACTAGTCAAAGGATGCAAAATGTATTCATATTTACCTTCATCTCTTAAAATATTCACAGATCCGGATATATTTAGAGTACTAGTTGATTTAGATCTCCTTTTGAGTGGCATGTTTTGGTCGTTGTCGGATTGCAGCAGTGGTAAGTCTAACAGGGGTAGGTTCAGAGCAATCGACTGGACCATGGATCCAGCTCTGCTTCTTCTTCCCGGTAATGAATCAATACTAGAAGCTCTTCTTCTAAGACTCATAGTTATTATATGAGACAGTGATGGAATATAGTCGATGCTTAAGCTGCTACTAATGCTTGTTCTCTAGATAGAGATGTTTTTTCGGTTGTGGACAGAACCTAATTACGTGTTTTTCGAGAGCGAGCGTTACTATTAAATCTATACAAATATTTAACTAGTGGTGCTTACCGTAGTGAAACGATTGGTCCAACACAAAATTCACCTTATCGATAGACATCTGATCATCGAAGTTGATTGACTTGTTATCACTGATCATTTGCCACAAGTCGTCGAACTCGGTGAGATGTGGTTCCGAGTCTTGAGTAAGTGAAATGACTGGTTGTTGTTGCTGCTGCTGGCTCGATGAAACACCAAGAAAAGGCAAATTTTCCTGGTTCAATACATTTTCAGTACAAAATGGAGTAGCAAATAAAGGGGTAGAAGGACTTGTATATAAAATGTTTCCAAAGCTTTGTGCTGTGGAGACCTGGCAGCTAGTTGAAGGGTTGGATGAAGACAACCGATGCTGTTTCTGTAATTCATACTTTTGTCTTTGTATGTTTTGGTTTCTATACATTTGTTCGATTGTTTTCTCCAAGAACCTTTCAAATGGATCTCTTAGATATCTTTTTGTTGATGGCATTCTCTCTCCAATCACAAACAAAGCCGTTGAGCAAGATTGTAAATAAGTAGAAATTTCAAGACTCCATTTCACCTTGCCAGACAAAACACAATAAATCAATGTTAAAGCTGACAAAAATAAAGTATTCAAAGCAATGAAAGACTGACTGTAACCTTCAAACTGGATTAATCGTTTAGCTAATAAACAAATTGAGCCACAAGACTGGATACATTTCGAAACCAGAAAGGAATAATCAGTGGGATCTTCAACACCATTGGGATCTCTTTGGAGCAAAGGCATCAATAGAATTCGCATTGCTCTATGATATAATAAAGTCATAAATAATTGAGTGTATTCATCTTGAAATTTAGGTATCTCATACTGCCACCCATCTAACAATTTATATAATTTGGATATTTCCTGAACCAATTCATCAGTGGTTAGTTTTTTATCTACACGATAGACACCATTTTGAGCTGCTGCCTCAACTTTGTGGATTCTTAAAATGCTTTCGAAGGTAGATAAATCTGTGATCACTTCACTAAAATTTGTTAATTCAGGATGAACATAAATCAATTCATATAACTCTTGTGGATCTTTAACAAAAGTATTAATGTTATAAGGCATGTCAACATTGATATCAGTGTCGTTGATTGAAAATGGTCTTCCGGTGTGCAAGCAAATACCCCTTTCTAAAGAATAAGTAGTCCAAAATACTCTTCTTCTCATTATCGATTCATACAATTTCTCTGTGGGTATTGGTTGCAGTTCTTTTCTATGCATGCCTAATTCAACGTTATATCTCATAGCTAAACTTAACAAATGCCATATTTCTTCACCATAGGATGTTCTTAACATGTAAACTGCAGTTAAAATAAGACAAACAATAGAATACATATCAATAACTTCAATAATCACACATAAATCTTTACGTGCTTCATTATAAAAATCAGCAAAAGTATAAGGAATTGTAACTTCAGAATTATCAACACGACTCAACAAGAGCAAACGTAAACCAATGGCGTACAATAATAATAACCTTACCTTTTGTATTAATTCATCTCTTGTCGACTCTTTATTTAGTAGTAAATGTTTTCTATTTTCATGCCAAGTTAGAGCATCTTCTTTATCAACAACTGGAAATCTGAACATGGTATCTTCAAAGGCTGTATCTAAAAGCATTTTGCCAAAATCTTCGTTCACCAAAATAAAATCCCAATCTATTTCTTTTTTAAAGTTAGGACTTAATTCTCTTTTCTTTTTACAGCTTGTGTCTCTATTTGCAGTATCACCAACAGATTGAATTGATTTTTCAGAAACGGAGGAGGCAATAGATGGGGTATTTTGAACTGCTTTTTGTAGATAAAATGCCAGGTTCATACCAGATGTTGTACCATGAAAAATACTGCTATTTTTGTCCCTGGTCATTTCAAGAGGAGCAAAATCCAGGTCGTCTTTATCATTTCCAGTAACATGAGAAGTAGTGCTTGTTATTTCAGTAGAGTGTTCTGTCTTCATATTTGGGGTGAGAGAAGTTGGATTCACCTCACCTTCTATAATAATATTATTATTATTCTCTACCTCCTGGGTCTGTATAATTTTAGATTCTTCTTCCAGATATTTAATCTTTTCTTCCAACATTCTTATATAAGTGAATTTATCAGTTAATTGAGTCTCATCATTCTTCATCATCGAGCACTCAATTTTGGCTTTGTTACAACTAGAACAGGGTTTAATCCAAGGCTTTCCATCACATTTTCGTTTGAACTTCTTACAACGCATACAGGCATATTTTGAACGAGTATAGGAAGTTGAATGGTGAATGGGAGAAGGAGTCGGGATTGATCCGTTAATTGAATTCATGGATATAACTTAAACGCACGAGCAATCGTGAAAGGAAAGAAGAAGTAATAACTGGTAAAGAAATATGGATTGGTGAGGACTTCTGGAACTGTATATTGGTTTGCTAAAGTATCAAGGGAATGAAAATAGAATTTTATTCACGATGTTTTGACTAGAGGATGTTGTGAAGATAAATAGCTGCCTAAGATCCGTCTCTTCACCGTTAAAGATTTTTGATGGCGCGCTCTGACTATGGCGCTTTTTGAAAAACATGGCTCGTTTGAATTTCTAGGGTCTGTCTATAGAACTTCATAAAGATAAACGTGGTTTGTTATATTAAAGGCAAATATTTTGATAGATATGAATATACATGTATATATATAGAAAGATAGTGACTTATATAAACCCAAATTACGCTGAAATGAATCCAAAAAAAAATGCAAAACATAAGGAAAAGAAATAAAACAAGAATAAAATGAAAAGATCTAGGTATTTTAATTAAATTTGCTACCAAAATTATTAGGGTCATTAGAAGGTCCCCCAAACATCATTTCCAATGGTCCACCTACCCCATTAGTATCCCAAGAAGCTAACGTGTTATCTGTGATGATTTTCCAAAGCTCATCAGATTGTTGCTGAAATTTTTGATGAAGCAAAGACGTATTATTCTGTTGCTCTTTAGAAGCACTAATAACACTTGGATCTGATGATTTGTTTAAGTTGAGCATATCTAAATTATGATCAGAGTCTCTTAAAAAGGATAGTTGAGGTGATGACCCCGGTAATAAAGTCGAATTAGAATTCTGCATTGGTAAATCTAATGCTGATAATAAACTTTGGTATGGCCAAGTGGTGCCGGTTTCTAAAGCGCTTGCTCCTAGTTTAAAATTGCTAGCTATAGGGCTAACACCAGAATTTGAAGGACTGTCATTATTACCATTATTATTATTTAAGTATCCCTGTTTTTTGGAAATATAGTCCATTGTTTGGCTTAAAAATTTTTCAAACGGATCTCTTAAATGTTTTTTAGTAACTGGCATTCTTTCTGCAATAACAAACAATGATGTTGAGCAAGCCTGCAAGTAGGTTGAAACTTCAATTGACCACTCCAATCTATCAGCTAAAATACAATAAATCAAAGTCATTGCAGATAAGAAAACAGTTTGAACAACTAAAAACGAGACACAAAATCCATCCAACTGAATTAACTTTTTGGAAATTAAACATAGAGTACCACAAGATTTGACACATTGTTCAATATATTGATCTACGGCTTTCTTATTACGTTCTTTGAACTCTTTTGATAACAAAGGAACTAATAATATTCTCATAGATCTATTGTATAATAGGGTAACAAATAGTTGCGAATTCAAGTCTTCAAAGTCAGGCAATTCCATTTGCCAAGTCATTAATTGCTTTTGTAAGTTCTCAACTAAAGTAACCAATTCTTCAGAAACAATTTCTTTATCAACTCTATAAATTGTATGTTGAACCAGTGAATCAAATCTACGGATTCTAACTAAGCAAATTCCCATTGACATATCAGTAACCACTTTTTTCGGATCAATCGACTCTGGCTTTTCATAAATTAACTCGTATAGCTGATCATTGTCTACAGTTGAAGAATCAATGTTAAAAGGATCTTCAAGATCAATATCGGAATCTGAGATGGAAAATGGTCTGTTAGTGTGGAAACAGATTGCTCTTTCCAATAAATAAGCGTTCCAAAACAACCTTCTCCTCTCAACACTTTCATATAACTTATCTTTGGGAATCGGCTGAATTTCTTTTCTATTCATTCCAAGTTCAATACAGAATCTCATTATAAAGCTCATTAAATGCCAAATTGGTTGTGGGTTAGTTGATCTCATCATATATAGAGCAACTAGTTCAAGGCATAAAACTGAAGAAATGTCAATGCTTGAAGTAACACTTTCTAAGCTCTTCATTGCTTCATCATATAGATGTTCTGGCCTGTAAGGTAATGTATCAATAGGACGACTTAAACCCCCAATGTAATAAATTCTCAATCCAGTAGCATAGATTATAAGTAACATGAATCTATCTATACTGCTAGCTCTTTGGTTGACCGGTTGGTTCAACAATCTGAACTTATTTTTATTTAATTCAAATAGCTTTTCTTTAGGCATAATTGGAAATCTTGAGTACTGATTTTTAATAAAAGCGTTTATGATAGTAATACAAAAGTCTTCATTCTCAAGTAGATAATTCCAAGAAATCTTACCTGATGATGTAGCATTGGAAGATAAACAAATTCTTTTTCGTTTAGATTCTTCAGAAGCATGTTCAGAAGAAGGAGAGAATGAAGGAGACCTTGATAGTTGATCTCTCAGCGTTTTTTTCAGAAGAAAAGATAAATTGAACCCAGCAATTGATCCCAGAAATTCTGATGAACTACCAAAGGTTAAAAATGAGGTACCTCTAACAATATCACTCTCCAAATTGGTTTCAGAAACTGGTTGCTGACAATCAGGAGGAGAAGCAGATATGTTGGTATTAATGTTGATATCCGTACTGGATGACTTCGAGATTGGAGTAGTGGCCGACTTCAAATTGTTTTTTGAACTCTTTATTATTCCTTCCAAATATTTAATCTTTTCCTCTAAGGATTTAATATATTTTTGGTCATCTTGTCTGTTGAATAATATTGAACAATGCTCTTTAGCTTTCAAACAGCTTGAACAAGGTTTAACATCAGGAACACCATCACATCTTCTCTTTCTCTTACGGCATCTTTGACATGCAAATCGAGTTCTCTTCTGCGTTCCGGTAGTTGTTGAGCTGGTGCTTGATTGCAAATGAGGATCCAGTTGTGATGATGATAAATCTCCTGGAGCACTTACACCAGAAGACAGAGTAGTAGTACTAAAAGCTCCTGACATGATACTATGTAGTGTATATATGTACCTGCCTATACTCTGCTGAAATGTTTTTTGCCAGAGATCAAAAGTTCAGGATTAATTGAGATAAGCCTCTTGGAAAGAAAATGTAAAAAACAACTATGAGTATCTGGAGATACAGTCCTCGTTTACACCTGATAATGAGTGATTAAATCAATCTCAGGTTTGGCGGCTACTTACAGTTTTGGAAATTTATAGAATTATTGACGCTTAAAGCTCCTTATTTTACAAGATTGGTTTCTCAGTAGAGACGCTATTACACATATTGAGAATGCACGGCTATACTACATGCGCCCTGAGAATAAGGAGTTTTATTTAGTTAAATATATTTCCTGATTTAGAAGTCCCAAAATATATGATTGGCCAACTGGCTGAGTGGATAGTTACACTTTAGCAGATACAGAAACATAGATATATGTTTAGATTGAAATATTTAAGCATACATCAACTATTGTGTTACAATAAAACTAAATTAATTAATGTAAGGGGGGTGATCTCGTTATTTTAGCTGAATTTATAGTGTTTTTTCTCTTCTTCGAAGTACTAACCCTTACATTAACCTCACTTAAAGATCTTGATGGAACGGTAATATTATCTTCTGCATTTTGTGCATTTTGTGCATTTTGTGCATTTTGTGCTCTTTTAAGAACCCATAAATAACCCCATTCAGACTTTGAAGCATTATATGACCAATTTAATTCAATAAGATGACCAAAACAACAACCTTCCTTGATAATTGTTTTCCCAAATTTATCTATATTATTTATAATAAGATAATTAATGATTGTATTCAAGTATTGGTACTTCAGATTAGATTCATACGAAGTTTGCAACTTTAAATTTAACGTCTCTAATTCAATGGTATATCTCAAAGAATCGTTTAAAATTGATTGTAAATTTTTGGCATATTGAGATACAGTTAATTTGGAATAACTAGTAGCTTCAATGATACGTTTCTCAATTTCAATTATTTGATCTTTAACTGTTCGGATCAAGTCATCTTCAATGATTTGCTTTATTTCAAATAAAGTATTTGCATCAATTAGATAGGACTTAGTTGTACTTGATCTAATCAGTTTGAATAAGTTCAACTGTGCCAGTCTCTTTCTGCAAGAGTGGAATATGATTTTTTTGGCTTCTTTAATGTCAAAATTATGAAATGTACTATTTAATAAATCATTGTCATTTTTTTTAGCTTCAATAGAGGTTTCATTATAAAAGTTTGTTAATGCTATTCCAGTTAAAACTTCTGATAATTTCGCATTTTCGGTGAACCTGTTGATTGGAAAAATGAGTTCCCCTTGCCTTAATATAAAAATAATCAGCTCCATTTCATAAGCAGACTCGTTATAAATCTTAATAGTTGTAATTTCGAATTGCTTCCGAAAAAAATCTTCTGTTTCAGGGA
The DNA here is from genome assembly GCA_003705185.2 of Ambrosiozyma ambrosiae. NCBI lineage: Eukaryota > Fungi > Ascomycota > Pichiomycetes > Pichiales > Pichiaceae > Ambrosiozyma > Ambrosiozyma ambrosiae. Next base: position 501,777 of record PPHU02000004.1, on the reverse strand, counting down.
TGGGGATTTTAACATCAGTATTAGTACTCGTCTTGTTTTTAGGCTCTTCTATAAACCTACGATGAGAAGAATAAGCATTTGGGATACCGGGAGATTCTTTCTCGTGTTGTTCTTGCTCCTTTTCTGTATCTGTATCCGAATCTGAAAGAACTATTATAGAATGATCCTCATCATTCCATTTTTTTTCATGCTTCCTAAGTCTGTCTTTATTAACAATAATGCTATCATATAAATCAATACTTGGAGATATATTGGGATACTTTATTCTATTTAATTTATCGTGAATTTGTGTGTGATGGTATTCAAGCCTGTACTTGAGCTGATTATCAGAAATTTCTTTTGCGTCCTCCCCTTCTTGATTGGTGTTTTGAGTTGGTAAATTAGCCTTTGTCAATGAATCTGCACTCAATAAATCATTCTCTTTCAATATCCAGGGTTCAGAAATAAATTTTTTTTTGAATTCCAAAACTTGTTTCCACCAGTTAATTTCCAGTCTAATGTTATTAGTCAATCCTACAACTTTAACCACATCGGCCAGTATTTCAATATTTTCACGGAAAAATTGTATCGTGCCCTTAATCTCAACTAATTTATCGTAATTCCCTTCAAAAGTTAAATTATTCATAGAATACTGATACTTTCCTAATTTGCAAGTTATGAATTTCTCAGTTGATCCATCATTCAAATTTAAAAAATGCAATATATAATTCTCTGTTTCTCCTTTTCGTTTTTCATACTCTTGTGACTGTTCACTGATAATCTTCCCCATTATTTTGACTCTTCTTAAAGGATGATTTAATATCATTGCCGTATCTATTCTAGGACAACAGAGATTTTGATATATTACCTTAGATCTCGTTGCATTCAATACATCATCTATCGATATTGGCAGATAATCTAGCATCCCATCTGCATCTTTAAAATTATATGTTTTAGAATTATGAAATAGATTTGGATGATAATAATTAATATTATGTTTACGCAAAAGTATGTAATTTCGTTCAGAACCAAAATCTTGTTTAGACATCTTCAGGAGTACTTTCTTGGTTTTGTTAATAACAACAGTCTGAGATGATGTCAATTCATTTAGCATAACTCCTTGAATCCTTGGGAGTATAACTGACAAGAATGATGTATATTATATAGTGTAGTAATAGTTTGGGTATTAATTTTAGATGTTTTTGTGACCATATATATACTATACATAAACCCAAAATCAATAAATCCTTGGCCTTAATCCGGGAGTACACACACGTCTTTACAGTTTTATCTTTATTTAACTTTTACGCGGGAGCTTTCAATCTTATGTAAGCCATTACATAGCACGTCGCCGACGCATAGCTCCGCGACGTTCGGCGTTCTCCATATCAGAACGCAGCAAGACAAACAGATATAGATCGATATTATATAAGAAATCATTGAATAAATGAATAACAAATGTGTTTTCTTTCTTGAAATTTTCCTTTCAATTTAAACAGAAGCAAAAGAAAAATGCAAGCAGTTCCACCTATCACATGTCACATTTTAGACACAACAAAAGGAAGACCGGCAGCCAATGTTAAATGTGAAATAAGTTACCTTTCAAACACGTTAGAATCAATCGACGACTCCAAGCCATTTGCATATGCATTCACAAACTCAGATGGAAGAGTTCCATCATGGACACCAATTCCTACTTCTATAAACTCAAAGTTTTTCAATGCCAGTAATGACTGGCTTGATTTACAATCAGGTTTATACAGAATTAGATTCTATACAAAGGAATACTTTGAAAAGAGAGATGGTGATTTGACATTTTTCCCATTCATTGATATTAATTTCGAGGTTCCACATAAAGCTGATAAACATTATCATGTTCCTTTGTTATTAAGCAATTATGGTTACTCTACTTATAGAGGCTCATAGACTTTATTGATTATCATGTGCACTTTCTCCCATTGTATATCACATCAAGTTTAGGCTATAATACCTTTCTGATATTAATTTAAAACTACTAAACGAAGTAAAATACATGATAAATATAGGAGTAAAATGTAGTTGCAACAAGATGAGAAAGATGATCAAAACTCATAAAGATAGAAACAAGTAAAATCAAACAAATAAAATAAAAATTATGTAGTAGGTAGGAACGATAAAATAAAATTTAAGCTGAAACTATAACAAAATACAAATGAAAAGAAAAAAAAACAATGTTGAAGACGTAGAATAATTGTGTGTATATGATAAATTAAAAATGGAGGGTAAACCATAAAATAAAAAGTAAGTATAAAAACTACGATATCAATAGAAACAAGTAACAAAAATCGTATTAAAGAAACAATTAAAGAAAATGAAATAGATTAAGGTCAAAAAAAAAAAAAAAAATCGATGTGAAAGTCATGAAATAATAGTAATAATAGTGAGTAAATTTGGTAATTTGCAATGACATAAATAATAAATGTAGAAAATAAGAGAAGAAATGATTGATAATAACAAGCAATTGGAATAGCTATGCAATGAGTGAAATAACTTTCGAAATAAAGCAAAATTAAAAAAAAAACTAATAAAATGATTTAAGCAGACAAAGTAACAAGAAGAAGAGTCAAAAATTGGAACAAAAGACAAATCATAAAAGCAACGAAGAAATCAGCACATACGTGTAGTTAAAAAAAATTAGCAATCTAAAATGAAATAAAAAACTGAAATGAGATCAATGGAAACAAATCCAATTAATTATGAAAAAAATGTGTATTCTTTCTTGATAATTCATGAACAGACATATCATATTGTTTGTAAGTATTCAACTCAATTCTAATGTCTCTGACCTTGTTTGGGTTAGCATGCAAATAAGAATAAGATTGTTTTAAAGTCATATTGAATCTATTGTAAGCCTCCTCAGAAAAGGTTTCATTTAAATAAATAGTGTTTGAAAAATTAACAGTTTTAGAATTCGAACTTTTAGATGGTGAAGCCGAGCTAGACTTGGTACTTGAAGGAGAAGCATCTCTTGAATGAGATGATATACCCGAACTTGGAGAATGAGAGCTTGAGTTGGATAATGAAGCAGAAGAACTATTAATGAAATTTGATTGATCATAGTTTAAACAAGTTGATTTCAGGCATGATATTGTTGGAGTTTTCAAATTTCTAGCAGATTTTGGTTTCTTTGGTCTCTTATGGGTTTCAATCTGTAACTGATCGGCATCCAATTGATCAGAATAATGACGTTCTTTATAATGCTTGTAATAATAAGACAAATCATATTCACCTTCTTCAACTTCAAAAGAGTAGCCAGAAGCTCTGGAACCTCTAGTAATAACTGATTGAGAATCTGTATTAGAGGTAGTGCTGGTAGTTGCTGTATTACATGAACTAACAGTATTATTTCTACTAATTGATTTCTTCTTTTCCATCGTACTTTTTCTACTCACTGATCTTCTGGTATCAAAGTTTTCAGATATGGGACTTTTATTTTCAATAACCTGAACATGAACATCGGTTTTCTCAATAGTCTTTTTTTCTGGCGAAACTGCTGTAGACTTATTAGACTTAGTCTTGACATCTTTATCTGTAGATAAAAAATCAGACTCACCCAACCCAATAACATTGGTCAAATAAGCTAAATCATCGTCTAAAACAAATTCATCACCATCCTTATCCAAAATCTTTTTTGGTCCTTTGTGATGCTGTTTATGAGGTTTCTTCAGGTTGGTTGGCTTCTTGTCTTTCTTTCTTTCATCTCCGACTTCAAAACTTAAAACATCATCATTATTTTCTTCAACATCACTTAAATTAATAGCTAATGGTTCAACTTGGTTTTTCTTTGATTCATTAACAACTTCAGTTGAAGAAGAAGTGCTCTTGTTTTTCAAACTAAATTTATTGAACTTGGCAGAAACAGAAGATGATTTACTCAGAACCTGTCTGTTAATATTGTTATTATCATTAGTCGTAGTTCCTGGAGCAGTTGAATTTGGAGATAGGCCGATATCAGCTGGAGTAGAAGAACTCTTGAATAGTTTCTTAAAAGCACCTTTAAATCTATAAGATGATTTTCTTTCAACTGGAGGAGGAACAGTTTGTTCGGCCTTAGAATAAGGGAGAACTTCTCTTTTGTTGATGACAGAGCTAACTACAGAAGTGCGAGACATCTTTTTTTCAAGAGTAGCAAAGAAACCAGAATCATTGGATTTCACGATAGGGTCTCTAACACTAGAATTCTTTGATTGTATAGGTTTAACAAATGTAGAAGATGTCTGTGTAGAATCAATAGATTGGTTAAGTTGATGGGATGGAGGAGTAGAAGCTCGCATTTGATTTCTACAAGGGTCACGGACAGTAACTTTTGATCTAACAATTGTAGTAGTGGCACTATTACGAACAGTTATGCGTGGTTGAATACCAACACCAGTCATGGCTGAAGAATCAGTAATAGCAGAATTTGTGATTACAGGGGTCTTGGAGTCATTGCTTGTTTCTGAAGTAGAAGCCTTAATAATTCTTGGTTCGACTACCAAAGCACTAGTTGATTCATTGCAATTGCTGTTGCTTGAATTATTATTTGGTATTTGGGCCCAAGATGGAGAATAATCTAAATCAAACAAAGAAGAATAAGATGACTTTTCACTACTTAAATAAAAATTGCTGTTTGGCTTGTTAGTTGAGTCGATATTTTCTTTAACAAATGGAGTTTTAGAAATTGAAGGAACAGTAGACAAATCTTTATTATCATTAGTGGTAGTAATATCGATAACTGAATCCTCGAACTTTTCTTCAATGACCTTGTTCTCTTCGATCATGCATAATGAGCTATCATTAGCCTTTGGCACATCAGATCCATAGACACTTGAAGATACTACAGGTGATTGTTGTTGTTGTTGCTGTTGCTGTTGCTGTTGTTGTTGTTGTTCTACTTGATGTGGTTCTGGTTGTTGTGGTTGTTGCGGTTGGGGTTGGGGTTGTTGGGGTTGGGATTGTTGATTGTTTTGTTCATCATTATATGATTTAGCAGAATAAAAAGCATCACCTGAATCAGGTTGCTTAGGCATAATAAATGTACCTTGATTTGGAACTATAGCTTCAATACAAGTAAGCGAAGAAGCAGGTGTGTCCGGATTATTAACATCGATTGAAGGTGAAGGGGATGAAGAGTTATGCATAGTAGATGAAGATGAACTAACTGGGTTATTAACAGACGAGCTTTGAGATGACACAGAAACTCTATTAGCATTAGCATTAGCATTCTGAACGCCTCGAATTTCTGCTAAAGAAAGTCTTCCAGCTTGATGAGGACTTGGAACAACAGGACCATTTGGAACATTTGAAGCATCAGCTAGTGATGGTCTTCTTGGTTGACGAGGACTTGGAAAGGTTGAATTATGATAAGCTGCGGGGGATGTTGGGAGATGCTGATAAGCCAATTGAGGTAACATTTGAGGACGGCCGTTACCAAAATGTTGATACTGAGCATTTGGTCTTTGAGGATAATAATTCGGATTTCTTAGATTAGGCATTGAAGAATGGCTGTTCAAACATTGAGAGTTGTAATTACCATGAGATTGGGGAGGACGTTGTTGAAGTTGTGGTTGTGGTTGTAGTTGTGGTTGTTGCTGTTGTTGTTGTTGCATTTGCGGTTGGATTTGATATTGTGAAGGACCATGCTGAGCCATCACTGGTGTAGACATAGGTTTCATCGATGGGGAAGGAGGGTGTTGATGTTGTGATGGTGGAGGTAATTGAGAGTATTGTTGCTGATTAACAGAAGGTGAAGAAGAATTTCTTGACAATCTTTGAGGTCTTGAAGATCTACTTCTGGACTGCTGTCTAGGCCTGAAAACTTCGCCATTTGGGAAGTAATATAGACCACTAGAAGTCGAAGACAAAGAGGGGTGTCTGGAAACTGCAGCAGTAGCTGGCATTGAATTTTGTCCAGGTGTAGGAGTAACTCCTCCCTGTTGATAATAACCAGAAGGAGGATAAGATTGTTGTTGGCGTAGTTGTGGTTGCTGTTGTCGTGGATAATAGTTATTATATGGTGGTTGTTGCTGATAATGACGTTGGTATTGTTGAGCTTGAGGAGGAAGGAATCCAGGTTGTTGCATCTGATGTTGATGAGGATACTGCAAGCTTCCCGTTGATATTCTTGAACTTGGTCTTGATCTTCTAGCAAATCTATCATCTATATTCAATAGGGAATCTGTATTCATGTTTCTAACGGAAGGACCAGAGTTATTCATAGGAGCCGAACTTTGAGTAGACAGAAGTGAAGAAGTTGAATTTCTTCTTGCAACTGGAATTATATTTAGAGGAGTGTCAACCTGCTCTACATTGGTAGGAATTGGAGCAAGCATAGCATTGTTATTTCTATAGGCACCCTGTTGCATATTTGAGAATACTTAAGGTTAACTTGAAAAGTTTGAGAGAGAACTTTTAAAACAACTTAAAATTTGGGCGAAAAAGCGAGACAGTAAATTAATAACGAAATGATGGAATGATTGAGATGATATGAATGCAGAAACTGGAATTCAAATTAGAGGGTGATTGTAGCAATAACAGAGAAATAGTAATTTAAAGAAGAAGCAAACAGTAAAGAATCAAGACTGGGAATAAAGTGCAGAAATCGAAACAGAAGGGGGAAAATTAAAAGAACTATGAAGGCCAGAAGATAATAAAGCTTGATCAGGAACGAGAGGAGAACAGCTTCACTTGTGAAAGATGAAAAATAATCAAGACAAGACCTAGGAGGTAAGCGAACGATGGAAGGTAAATAAGGTAGTGTTAAAAAAAAGAAGAAGAGAAGAAGGTTGGTTGTGTTGTTTAGAAAAGAGAACTGGGCTAACAGAAGCCAGAAGAATTGATAAAGGGATCTTCTCTGGCTTTGCTAAGCTGCCACTCTCTAGTCGAGACTCTCATTTGGCTCACGCCTGAATTTGTGCTCCTAATTAGGAATACAGTTTGATCGAGTTTGAGAGTCTAGTAAATTTGTCGGAATTAATACACACTATAATATATGATTTATTTTTTGGTCTAGACAAGTCCATTTTGTCGACTTTTAGTACTGATTTTTTTCGAAATGTATACTAAAAACTACAATTTGAGTATGTTTTGAAAAATATTTATTTAATTATATGAAAATGTAGTTTTAGGATACCAACTTGTACTCTATTTACAAAACAAGAAGTCAGAGACACATATTCTATTACAATTGGTACTCAAAACAAGAATTGATTTTCAAAACAGCCTTCCAAATGTAGTGACACATACTCGGAAATGAGTTCAATTCAGCCGGAACTGTGAACTGAAACATACCAGCTACTTATGTACCTGATGACATAATAGTTTTATTACTAACTAACTGTCTATATATAAAAACTCTGCGTAACTAGAAACAAAAACAGAATAATTACTTCCGAATTATGTATGGCTTGCTTCCGAGATCATTTTCAAGCCTGTTCTGTTTTTTTTTTGAGTATGTAACCTTAGCAGAAATACTTGACAAAAAAGAGCTAAAGTAAAAGCCATATAGATGCCTATAAAAATATAATAAATATTTCCAATTTCCTAATTAATTAAATGAAGTGCGTACATTACATTTGCATTGATATCAATATTTAAATTAAAATTACAAATCTTACCTAATTCTATGTCCATTTGTTAATTAAGCTGACTATCTATGGTGAACAGTCAATCAACTAACTTGTCTAAACTGGCTAATTGGTTCCATTCTCTTGTACTAATTTCCAAAAATCTCCAATCAGTTAGGAGTTTTTGAAATTTTCAAGTTTTAAAAAAATTAATTAGTTGTGATACGTACTTGATTATGTAAGCAACCGCAACAAAGCATCTCGGCTGCTAAAAATAGCTATGGCTTTATGTCAATATGTATTAAGTAAATCCCCAGCTCCAAACTTTTCATGTTATAAATGTCATTAGAGAGAAATTCAATGAGTAAAATTTTAGTCGACATATTTAGCTAGAAAATTAGAAAACTGAAGTAGAAGTCGATAACAAGTGATCTGTCATTATGGTTCGAAAATGAGTGCATCCATCTTAATAGACACTTTGTTCGTCACCATCGTGTTTTTTTTTTCATTTTAGCGTGTGTTTCGTTGTTTTTATTTCGACATGTATTAATCAATTATATCTGATAAATAATATTTAATTATTTCTATACAGTATCAGGCATATATTGACAATAATTTGTTAATTATTTATTTATTTTTGTGCTATTTCTTGCAGTTTTATACAATAAGATCAAGACTTCATTGATCATTGAAACGTTACTAAAATGTACCAGACATTCACATTCTTAACAATCTTATTTCCGCTTCCGATGTTTTATGAATCTCATGTAATAAAGATTTCAATCGCAACCCTCTATTGATCATCTACAATATCTATATCACAAGCAGTCAAATTCATGCTTATAGCACGTATATTGCAAGTGCAAACTTCTTTAAATGAAATGGTTCTAACCCAAATGAGGCCAAGCATCATAGCAGAAATAATTAATACCCACCCCCTTTTGCTCTATGTATATCGTACTGTTATATCCCCTTTCGTATCTTGATTGGTACTGATTTTAGTACATTTTATATTTTATAGAGTAAATAATCTTATTATACGTATGCATAAATACGCAGTATTTAACATGAAAAATTGATCAGGGCTCACAGATACTTCGCATTTTATGATTTGTTTGATTGATTAAAAAAATTGATTTAAATATATTTATCCAAAGACAAATACAAGTATAAATTCAAATCTAAATCCAAGAGAAGTTAAGCATGCACGAATTTAATAATTATGATTAAATTTGTCTTTGAGGTTCCAAGAACATCGTAGTTATATATATATATATATTAGTTCTCTGTGACATTCGAGTACACATTAAATATAATATAAAAAAGGTGATCAGCTATCAATGTATGAGATGACGTTACGCTATATGTAAGTATACCCTGAAAAAAAAAACAAGCTAAATTACATCTAAAATGAAAAATATACGATAGAAATCGTTGTTTTCATTAATAACTTACTAACCTCGGCAAAATGGAAAATATAGTTCATCAAGTTACAGAAACAATTTCTTAACGATATAAAAGGTTGAAAAAATGACTCCCAATATAGTAACCAGCTCAACCAAAAGTGAGTTTTGCAATTCACCAACTGGCATTTGCAATTGAAAGTAATTAGAATTCTCTATATCCCCAATATAATATAACTTCAAATTATTTTGGACTCTTTCATACCCCAACTTATTCTTATTATCATTTAAAAAGTAATCATTAAGTTTAGTTAATTTCTTTTCGTCATAATGCTGTGTTGAGCATTCCCAATATAGATTGCCTTTAGATAATAAAACATCTTCAACCCCCATTAAATTAGGTTCTCCATATCTTAAATGTAATGGAATCTCAAACCCGGAAGTTTCTAAAATGTACGAATCGTTCAAAGTTAAACTTAAGGATGATCCAATTGAATTCAACTTATAAGTTGGTAGCTCTAAATCCATCTCATTTTCATTAAATATCTTTATATCTTCAAATTGAGGTTTACTAGTTAATTGATATTTATCTATAATTATATCTTTTGAAAAATCAATATCAAATTTCAAGCTGCATTTTTGTTCCAAATGTGGTTTGAATGACAAATATGGATTATCTTTTTTACCATTTTCGATTATTCTAACTTTATAAATTGGGTGGAGACTTGAATTTTTTAATATTTCATGTTTGCTCGAAAAACCATATAGTGTATTATGTATTGGATAACTGATTAAAAATGTAGGTCTTAATAAAACTGGATCATCTGTACTTGGTAATTTAAATGTAACTCCACTTAATGCAGGCTCGTACTCCCATGGTTCTGGTGACATTGATTGAAAAATTCCAATTTCTTTGATGTTATCTGATTTATACCCTTTTGATATTTTTAATGGTTTAACTATTTTATCCCAATATAAAACAAGTGACAATTGTTTATGATCATTTTCTAAATAAATTTCAAATGATAATAAATTTTTCAAATTTGACAAATGGATAGGCAACTCTTCATAAGAAACTGAATTCCATAATCTTAACAATACAACTTCAATATCAGAATGTTCATCAAAATAATGATACTTAAACCATTCGTTGTTATAAAAAATTGGATTCTCACCCTCTTTAATCTGTAATTTACTCTTTAAAGAACTTATAATTGTATTAATCAAATCTTTTGATGTTTCTTGATATTGTTTAAAACTTGAAACATTCTGTGGTGCAACTTGAATATCTAATCCAAATCCATTCAAATTCTTAAAATCATTAAAAATAGTCTGACCCAATCTCAATTCTTTAGAGTTTTCGGTTCTCTCTTTATATCTGATATCAACCAATTGTGACTTTATCAATAAGTCCACTAATTGGTTATGTTTCAGTTGGTCATAAGGAACACTAATTTTCTCCTGCAATGATAATGGTAGAGTTGAATTAGCAGGTATTGTGATAACTTTCTCGTTTTGGCTGATATCCCTGAATACCTGTTCTGCATTTGCTGATGGATCAATAAAATACAATGACCTTTGTGTTATCTTCGACATATCTAGTAAGAATTGTATGTGTGGTTTCAAGCTCTACAGAATTTACTCTACAACGACTTTCTCAACTTCTCACGTACAAATAGTATTAACTTCTTTAAACAAAAAAAAACTTGGTTCGCTCGCCTCGACTCAATTAAGAAATTGGGTATCTGGAGAGGGAAGCTCATTTCTTACTCTTTTTCTTGTGCTTCTTTTCTATTCTTCTTAATGCCCTCATTTCATTCTTCAATACACCATCCACCATCTTATATTTACCCTTAACACCCTTAGGTCTACCCGAAAGACCCTTGTTCTTACCTGTAGCAACAACTAATTTGACCTTAGGTTTAACTTTCTTCTTACCACCCATTTTTTTCATTAGTGCTTGAATTTCATTGGCTTTATCTAATTCAGATTTATTTTCATCATCAGCAATAATATCAGATTTCTTCTTCATCTTTTCTAATCTTCTCATTGCTCTGTACTGCTTTCTACCTTGAGCTTCCATAATCTTCTTAATTGGTCTAGCATTCAGTTGCTTCATCTTATCTTTAATGGCTAATGCAGCTTCTTTAGTAATTGGTCTATTGATCTTACTGTGTTGTCCTTCATCTTCCAAAAACCAATCAGGCAATCCTTCTTTTTCTCTGAAAGAGTATTTATTAAATCCTTCATTTATTAAATCGTTCTTATTCTTGTGACCTAAAGCCAATTGATGTGCAAGAGTCATAGCTTCAACTGTAGCAATATCAACATCTTGTTTATGCAATTCTCGAACTTTCTCTGTTCTTTCATCCTCAGAGTCGGTTTCGAAATCAGAATCATCATCTTTTTTATTATAGTCATTTGCAACAACTTCAAAGTCAGAGTCAGAGTCAGAGTCAGAGTCAGATTCAGATTCATCGTTATAGGATTCCACAGCTTTCTTGGTTTCATTGGAAATACCAGTTGACTTTTGATTCTTGTTTTGATTAGAGGTAGTAGGATTACTAGTATGAGGAATATCTAAATTAACACCTTCGAAAATTGAATCACTAAAGAAACTTTTAGCTGTGGAACTTAAGCTACCTTTCTTCTTTTTTTCAATAGTAGCGATTAATTTAGTAATGGCTTCATCATCATCAGAATCTAATTCGGAATACTCGTCACTTTCAAATTCTCCATCGTCTGAGTCACTAATTTGTTTTTGGCGATCATCATCTTGAATACCTTCCCAGGCTTCATCATCATCACCTCTAGCCATCTTAGCACGTAAGTTTGCCTTTCTTTCCATTTGTTTTTCTTTATAATGTTGATGCATATCGTTTAATTCATCTTCTAAACCGTCAACTTCGTCAGCTGAATCAATCTCTTCAAACTTTTTTGCATCATCAATCATAATATCATTATCTTTAATTAATTCCTCATTACCAAAAACCATGGATTTTTTACCCTTTGCTAAATCATTTAATTGACCTGTCTTCTCTGCTGTTTTCAAATTGAACAGAGACTCGGAACCAATTTGTGAGGCATCTAAACCAATTTGCATATCCGTAAGCATATTCATTTGCATTCTTTGAACTTCTTTTTGTTTTAACTCGTTCTTCTTTCTTTTTTCTCTTTTTTGTTTCACTCTTTGCTTTTCTTTCATGTCATCTAATTCTTTATCGATTTGTTGCTCTTCGGTTAATTCTTCCACTTCAATCGTTGGCTTTTCTTTTAATGATTTATCCTCTATCCCTAAAACTTCTCTTGCATGTTGTCTCCATTTAATTAACATTCTGAAATCTTTCTTACCTAAAACTTTTAAATCTTCACAACATGCTAAGAACTCTTTGGTTGTTTGTTTCATCTTCTTCAATATTTTCCACTCTACATCTTGTTTATCATATTCAAACTTTGAGACAGAACCTAATGTATTGATAATTTCATCTTCTTGTTTAACCCATTCTAATAATTCCATTGGGTGGAAATGAGTCCAGTCATCTTCTTCATAACCATCTCTCTTTCTCTTCTTCTTTTCTGGATTGAAAACTTTAGATTCGTTATTTGCCGGTCCATCTGGTAATTCTTCAAAAACTTCCTTTGGATCTAATAATCTCGGATCCATCTTCTTTGGAGCTTTAAAACCTTTACAAACAACGAATATTTCAGCAGAAACATTTCTGGAAGCTGGTGGTTTAGTAGCCTCGACTCTATCGAATAATTGTTTGAAAACCCAAATTAAATTATTGTAATCTCTTGATCTGAAAACTTTTGTAACAAATGTACCACCTGCTGTTAAATTTTCAACAGCTAATTTTAAAGCTTGTAATGTTAAATGAGATTGCGTAAAAGCATCTTGAACCCAACCTAAACCAACATTAGGGGCACCATCATGCAACACAGTATCAGCTTTCCAAGTTTTCATATGACCTCTTAATTTAGATCTACAGTCTTCAGTGGTAATATCAGATTGAAAGGTGATACAATTTGGTAATGGCTTAATTGGGACAATATCAACACCAATAATTAAAGAATTAATGGGGCATAATTGAGATGCAACTTGACACCAAGAACCAGGAGCTGCACATAAATCAATAACAACTTTAGATTTTTCTAAGAAATGACCGTACTTTTCATTAATTTGAAGAACCTTAAATGATGATCTTGCTCTATAACCTTTTTCTTTAGCAAGATAATAGTATCTATCCAAACGACCTTTGGCATTTTTCTTTTGGGTTTTTCCTCCTGCCATTATGTTTTATATATAGTTATAAAAGTAATGGACAATATCAGGCTATATAGTTTAAAGGTTTTATAAGACTAACTTCATGTCAACCTAATTACTGATAAAGAAATTTATTAAAAAAAAAATCTTAAAAAACTTTCTTGCGGCTTGAATGGTACAAATTTGGTTTGTGTGGCACAGTTTTTTGTTCTTACTGCGCCACGTACATGTGAAGAGTTCGCCTAGCTAATTTGTACATCTCCCTTGATTTTCTGACCTTGATCAGAACTTATGAGTTATAACCCCTAACAAATTTGAAATAGCAATCACTGCTAGCTTACTACCTACTTTGGATTATATATATTTCAATAATATTCACCAATAATCTTTTTTGTTTTTCAAGAATATCTTTATAAAATTGTGCTAGACGTGTGCATTTGATTGACTATTTAGAAAAAAACAATGACTGAAAATAAATTTCCATCTTACATAAACGCAATTTTTGAACTTAAACATCCATCAAAATATTTAGTTCCAATAGATAAAAAACCAGGTTTTAGGAAGACAAATGCACCAGATGGAATAGGCCCCCTGTTGGAATTATTGGGAACACATGCAAAGAATTATAAAAACACAGCTATGGATACATCTAAAGTTGAGTCTATAGGTAACGATACCAATACTTCGTCAGTTAATCAGAATAATCTGCTAAGAGAAAAGCTAATAAAGTGGAATCCTGAAAAGGATTCACATATTAGCGGAGACCCATATAAGACAATATTCATAGGCAGATTAGATTACCAAATTGATGAAATTGAATTGAATAACAAATTTGCAACATATGGAGAAATTGAACAAGTTAGAGTGGTAAGAGATAAGCATACACAAAAGTCAAGAGGTTATGCCTTTATAGTTTACAAGAATAAATCAGATGCTCAGCAAGCGTTCCAAAGAGGTAATGGTATGATATTAAACGATAAAAAGATTGTTGTTGATATTGAAAGAGGTCGAGTTGTCAAGAATTGGAAGCCCAGAAGACTTGGGGGTGGATTAGGAGGTAGACATTATACTGCTAGATTAAAGGTTCTTGAAAGAAACAGAAACTTAAGGAATTCTTCTAGAGAACAAAACAAAGACAAAGAAAGCATTAAATCAAACTTTTCTGATCATATACAACCTCCTACGGGTCCTCAATCATATAATCAAGGTTTTCGACAACATGAAGAACGCTTTAAAAGTCACCAGAGCATATCACCCCTTTCTGGACCTAATAGTTATGGTCATGGAAATGGAAGAGGATACCATAGCTACAACAACAGAGCTCATCGACAGCAGGGGTATCAGTCTTACTACTCTAGAGAATCAGACAATTCTTCCAGAAGAGGTTACTACTAGATTGTGTAAGAGTATATAAGTGTACTACTATAATTTAATTAAAACCAGCAATAAGTCCAAATAAGTAATCCTCAATTTGCAGGTCTTCAGTCAAATCGCTGAAACGGATCTGGAACTGGCGCGAGCATTTTTAAATTGGATCACAATTAGCAACGGCAACGGACCATTTTCGTTTTTAGTTACATCAAGCTAATTTCATCTATACCATTGATTTGACTCCAGCTATCCCAGCTTTCTCTTTATTAATCTTTATCCATATCATACTTCTCAATTCATTCCTGCGACCATGGCCTGCTCACTCAATAAAGTGAAATGCTATCTCTCGTGCTTCTTGTTAATTGCCTTCTCTTACCATATCTTCAATACTTGTCCTCTTGGAAAGCCAATCGATTATGAATTACTTGAGTCCGATTCTGTCTGTAAAGTTTCTCATCAAGCTTATTCTTTCATTTTTCCATACGCATCTCCAGTTTTACAATCTTTCAATGAAAAAGTTGTCATCCCAGCTTATGACAAATATGAAACTTCGGCTGTTAAACCAATTGTCGATAAAGTAGCTGTCAAATCAACTGAAGTTTACATCCAACATGGTAAACCGTTAGTCGATAAATACTATCCAATTGCTCAAAAGCAAGCTCACGAGTATTCTGAACTCACAAAACAAAAGTCAGCTTATTGCTATGGAGCCACATCCGCCTTTGCCAAAGAAAAAGGTGAGATTTACGGTAAAATTGCTAAAGAAAAATCAATCAAAGCTTATAATGTCACCTCTCACGCTTTGAAGACCAAAGTTTTTCCTGCCCTTTCTATCTATTATGATATCATAAAGGCAAAAACTAAAGAATACGCCACCAAGGCTCTCATTTGGGTTTACCTCAATTATAAAATTTATGCTGAACCTCACCTTGAAGCCGGTTATGCTAAATTTTTAGATTCTCCAGCTGGTCCTTACTGGAAACAATTTTTGAATTCTACTGCTTATCACTACATTAAAACTACTTTTTTTGCGTTTGTTGATGGTATGAAATATTTTTTTACTTCTTTAGTAGAAAGTATTAAGGCTTTTCGTAATGATGAATTTAAATTGTCTGAAGACATACAAAAAAAATCCGATTTTTTAAAGCACGAATTCAATAAAATATTGGATGCTAGATTTAAAATTCCAAGCTATGAAGATTATGAATTTTTCAAGAAGTTGGCAAAGACCAATGAAGCAGCCTCTGAAGCAACCACTGATTCTTCTAGTTTTGTTACTGATAATACTGCCTCTCCTGCTCCTATTCCAACTTCTCAAAAGTACGAAGATTTACTAAAGAAAGTCATTCATGATGCTTTAAGTGATTTCAACACACAGAGTAAGAAAATATCTGATGAATATATTACTAAATTAAGCGAGAGTCCAAGGAAAAGATTAAGAAAATTAAGTAAATTAACTAATGGTATTGGATTTGACGAAGCTCATCAATTATTGGTCAAAATTAATGATAAAGAAGTAGTCCCTCAGGTCAGTAGACAAGATTATAGAGATGTTTTAGCCAAACATTCCAAGGCAATTACTGATGCTGGTAATGCAGTCCAAGAACAGATTACTCAAGTTGAAAAGGATTTGAAAGAAAATATTTCAGGTGTTAGAAAATCCATTTTAGATGGCTTTTCTGAATTTAGTGAATCCACTTTATCTGCTTATTCTTCTGATATTATTAACAAAGGCGATGATTGGAATGAATGGAAAAAATTCAATACTATTAAGAAAGAACTTATGGATGTTAGAGATCAAATTTTAACTTCTGATCCAATTTCTGAAGATTTCAAGAAGAATTTAAGTTCGATTGAGAAAACGATTAATATTTTATTAAATGATGGTCAATCATATTTAGCTATTTTAAGAGCTAAAGCCAACATTGAATTCCAGTCTAGAGAAAAAGAAGAGAGACAAGCTGCTGCTGCTGCTGCCTCCAAAGATGAAGAAGAAATCGAAACTAGTACTATTCAGGTGACTAGAACTGTTGTTTTAAATGATTCTGGTGAGCGTATCAACACTCAAGAACCTGCTGAAACTATTGCTGAGGACGTCGAAAACCAAGACTCAACTACTGAAATTCCAGTTGCTAAAGAAATCAAGGAACAAATGCCATTAAACATTCCAGATGAAGAAGTTGAACTTGAAAACTCGATAACTACAACTGTTGAAACTGCTGAAGAATCGATCGATGCTTCTGTTTCTCAAGAAATTGTCAAGACTAAAGCTGAAATTGTAACAACTGAAGTTACGGAAAACCATGTTGAGTCTGATTCCACTGTGAGTGTTGAAATAAAAAAACAATTCACCACGGTTGTCAATAACAATAATGAGATACTGGAAGAATCTTCGGTAAATTCTAAATTAACTATATAATTTTAAACTATCGTTTTTATTTTTGTCCATTTTCTAGTGTATTTTTTAAAATTTCTTTCGTCCTTTCTGTATAGTTTTGTTTTAATACAACTTCTTTGAGTATTTTTTTTAAAAAATTCTTCTGTATACCAATTTACTAATGTTTTGGTTTAAATTAGTATATAAAACTTGGTAATCATTGCATGATTAACAAACTGTGTGTTGATAAATTTGACCTTTATTTTAAACAAAATATACAAAGCACAAAAAAAAGTATGAATTAGCAATAACTCAAGCATTTTTAAAAAGGAGAAACTCTATTTGTTCTAGAGAAAGAAAAACTTAAAAAAAAAAAATCAAGCGTACGATTTCTTATATTCAGCTGTGAATTTTTCAAAATCATAAGGTCTAATTCCGTCTTTATCAATAATTTTAACATTCAAACCTTTGAAATCAACTGGCATTCTCTTATTCAACTCATCGTGACATTTCACTAGCAATTCTAAGCCGTCATTTAAAACGTGTTCCTTGGTGTAATGATGATCTAGTAAAGACATAGTATAGAAAGCGGCATAACCATGGGCAACATACGGTAAATCAACTCTGGTACCTAAGTAATCAATCATAGATAAAAATGGTTCTTCACCTTTATTCATACCACCTAAAATAGTTTGCACCTGATATGGTTTTCTCGATCTTAAAGACTTTGCAAGTTCTTGCCTTATGAAACTTGCAATTGCCTTCGAATTCATCTCTGTATTTTCTCTCATGTTGTAAAGTTGAATGTTACCTTGGATGTATTCTGCAAATTGTGTTGTGTCTCCGGAATCACCAGTAAATGCTAGCACATTATACTCATTCAAATCACGAGTTTTGTCATCACTATCTTTCAAGATAGAAATACCACGAGTAAAAGCCTTAGAAGTGGCGATGATAACACCATCCTTTACACGAATTCCTAAAATAATATCCATTTTTCTAGTTTAGACTGATATTTGGTTCCAATTGCGGGCAATTGAGATCGCTGTGAATTCGATTCCAGTAAAAACACTAAATCACTATCAAAAAGCTATTTGCCACTCTTTCGTCTTTGCAGCGAACAAACAGGCGATCGAGGTCGTGTACAATACAAGTCCACTCTTCTGCTCTGAGAGCTATGAGAGATACGATTCGTAATAATAAGTTAATAGTCTAGTAAATATATATATATATGTAGATAAATCTGAAGAATTTGACTTAATTTTAATATTTTAAATGTCCCTATATTTTTTTTTCACGGCTCAAATCCACCGATTCCTCTTGTTTCTCTTCTCCTTCTTCACCAACAGCCGGAATATAGCTGTAGTTTTGCATTCTCTTTTTCCACCACTTCTTTCTGGCACCTTCATGAATCTCATCTAATTTCATCAGTTCTTCATCATCTTCATCTTGTTCATCTGTTTCTTTTGTGCCACCATGTAAAGTCATCACCCATTTCTTCTCTTCATCTCGATTTTTTTCAAAATGGAATTTACCACCCAACATCAAATCTTTGAAAACTATCTCTCTGGTACGTCCTAAAGATTCAATAGCAGAAACCCTATCGACAGTTTCTTCTAACAACTGGTCAAAACCAGGTTGTGAGCATATTTCATGGAAAGCTCTCATCATAGGAACAGAGTCAGCTCTAACCATTGAATAAGAATCAATCGTGAAAATGTTTAAATGATCATAACCTTGAATATAATCAGGACGGGTCATGATTTGTCTAGCCCTCCATAATGGTAACTCTGGTAAAACATGCTCTTTTGAGATATTTTCTCCGTTGCCTTCTTCATTTAATTGTTTTAACCTTTTTCTATCCATTTCAACCAATTCTCTCATCAAAAGCATTGCTGACGTAGAAAATTTACCACTCTCCATCACATCATCATCCATATCTTCACCTAATAAACCACATTGATTCAGAAACCAAATCTTTTCTTTATCAATAATATCATTACAAGCTTTGATCATATTTTTATGGGCAGCAACGTGATTAATATGCTGAGGTCTACCCCCAACTAATTCGTAAACTTGTCTACATATTTCATCATCAACGCCTTCACCAAAATACCTATCTCTAGATGCTCTTAACGCATTAATGGCCTCATCTCTATGTAAGTCTTTAAAATTTAAAATTTCCAATCTAGTTGCTAACTGTTTGAATCTCTCATAAAGCCAATAATCATCGGAATTAAAGATCATAGTCACTAATCCAGCACTAGCCAACATTTCTGCTTTCTGCTGTAACAGTTCGACTAACGCAGCACCATCGGCGTCATTTTTAATTAAATGTGCATTGTTGAAAACTAATACTAAAGGTTTGTTGGTCTGTTTAACTTTTCTATTAGCAACTTCTTCTAGTTTAAAAAAAGCACGCTCAATATCCAATAAAGCAGTAGTATCTCTAGGACCTCTAATCGAAAATAATGAACCTATATAATCTTCATGAAAACGGAAATCTAAAGAATCGCCAATCCTTATTCTCATCAATTCTAAATCTGAAGAACAGTCGACAATTGCGCAATCACTGCCATTAACCCTTTTCATCGATTCCATGATAGCAGATGTTTTACCTGTACCCTTTTCACCGATGATTAAGAAATAACGGCCTTGAATATCACCTCGAAATATTTCATCCAAAATCCGTTGATTTTCTCTTTCAACCCAGAATTTAGCATCCTTATTCAGAACTTTATGTCTTTCTTCCAGGGTGGTAGAATCACCCTGATCAAAGGAATCTTCAATCTTGTTTAAAACTCTAGCGTAATATATTTCATGATAAGCAATACCAGATAAACCAAGAACTAATAAGGAGGAAAAAGTAATTAAAGCAGTCTCAAGACATTTATTTAAAGTTGATTTAGTTCCCGCCCATTTGTCTGATTTTTTCAAATTATTTTTATTCTTACCATCTTCATCATTACATGGTTCATCAGACAACACATCAGTGGGGTCGAATGGCATCATTGGGTTAAGTCTTGTGCAAATTGTAGTTTGAAAGTTTCTTTTGATAATGAGACCATGACAAAAAACTGGGCCTGATAAAACGACTGGTTTGAGTCGTAGGCATCTTATCCTTAGAAATTGATATCTCCTAATTAACATAATTTCAAGGTATCAGTTGATCTTTGAATGTGTTGAAATAATAAAAGTAATAAAAGCTAGATAAATTTCAGATTTGAAATTTAAGGTCTGTTTACGTGAAAAGTGACAAGTTCTCGCCACACTAGTTATTATTACCTTATAATGGACACGATCTGCTTGCGGCGATTTGGGCGATCCATCGCCCTGACGAACGTTAGATATGTATTTTTGGGTCATGGTTGATTAAAGAAGTAAAAACGTATACAATACTGAAGCCATATATCCAACATATAAAAACAAGTGAAAACAGGGAAATTTGACAAAAAAAAGAAAAAAGACAAAATACAAAACATGACTCACAAGTAAGAATCCTTATACTTATGCTTGAACAATACCACTATCCATTAAAGAATTATGTAAAATAGTTTCCTTAACAACAGCAAACACCAACTTCATATTGGATGTATCAGTCGCTTGTGTTAAGTATGGTGTTATTGCTAAATTAGCTCTATTAACTTTTTGGAATCTCCACAAAATGTATTTAACGGCATTTTGAACATCGTTACCACCAATGTAATCTGAGAAATAATTTTCCAAGGGTGATTTTGGTAACTTTTCAACAAATATATCAATCTTATTTAAACATAAAATAACAGCTGTTCTTTTAAACCACATTGAATTAACAACAGATTCAAATAAATTAATTGATTCTTCCAATCTATTTTGATCTGGTGATTCCAATAAGACTTGATCATATTCCGATAGGGCAACACAAAACATAATAACTGTGACATTATCAAAACAATGGATCCATTTCTTTCTCTCTGATCTTTGACCACCAACATCATATAGATGAACATTGATATCTTCCAATTGAAATTTTGAATCATAAATACCTGAAGTTTGCTTTCTGGTTCTTAAAACATCAGTAACGTTTGGAATATAACCTTCCCCAGATATTCTGTCCAAATTTTCCATAAAATATTGTGCCGAGTCAGGTAAATAGAATTCTCTTCCCTTTTCTTGAATCATCTTTTTCGTTACTGGATCGTCACTTAATAACCTTATTTTAGAAACTATTACAGGATCTAATTGATCATAATCAGTATCCATTGGAGGTTCAAAATTTGAAATAGCTTCAATATCTTCATTAGTTAAACTTTTCAACTGATCAACTAAGTTAAATTGTTGTAACGCACTAATTAATGATTGTGAAGCTTCCATAATGTTTTTGAAAACAAATGGTTTGTAATCGTATAATTCTCTTTTTGAAAACCCGTCTTGATGGATAATTTTAATTTGCTTCAACATTGTAGATTTACCGGATTCACCAGAACCTAGCAATAAAACTTTAACTTCACCTTTCACTGATTTCTTTTGCTTGGAATTCGTTGTTGTTGCAACCGTATTGTTCTTAGATGTATTTTCGCCATTCGTTTGTTTTGACGATTCATTTTTCTTGACAACTTGACTGGTAACAGCCGTTGAACTAGTAATCTGAGAAGTTTCCTCTTTGGAACCACAAAGACCCATATCTTGACTATTTAATGATGTAATACGAAGTGATACTAGAACTAAATAGAACTTAGTAATTTCGATAGAGAAATGTCGGATCGCTCTGTAGATTGATTGAACTTGATCTTTTAGAATCAAAAACTCGGCTATCTTGAAACAGCAAGTGATCAAAAAATGTGATTATCAATTATAAACTGACAGTTAAACAAAATGAAGGTTTGTGTGAAAGCTGTTGATTGTTAAAACAAAAAAATACTATTCCTACTCATTAACTGCTCAGTAATTCAACTTTTGAATGAAGCTCGAGCGACCACAAAAGCGGCGGTGCCCGCAGTTGTAAGCAACATCTCTTAATGCACAGCCATTTAGCCATTTAGAGGGTAAATTTAATCACTGATACGCCTTACAGAAAGTTTATATTTTATAATATTTCATTAAAAACATTTATTTATTTATTCTGGATGTATGTATGTATATAAGGGACTCTAAAAAAATTATAATGAAATTAAAAATGTACATATATACTAAAAGTTTGGGTCATTATAGGAATGTTATAGTCGTCTCTTTTTTTTCTTAAACTGGTTTACCTCCAACGAACTCACTCCATCTATTAACTTCGTTAGGAATATCAACTTCTTCCTCACTTTCATTGGATATCTTAGCTGGAAGCTTTTCGCTTATTGCCTGTGCAAATAATAATGATGTCTGTGGCTCATTAAATAGTGGAATGGCAAAATCGATGGCATTTCTTCTCATAACATAATCTTCGTCTTGTAGGGATTCAGCTCTATCTCTAGCTAAATTGAAAACGCATTTAATATCGTATTTCTGGAAAACTTCTCTTAATTCTCTCTTGTTATTTTTAGGAAATTCAATCACTTCAACTGGTGTGCTGGTATAAGCTTTTAAATATTCAGCGACTTCTGGTGATGCTGTGTAATATTTAAAGCCTAAAGATTCAATTGTCTTAGCAACATTACCTAAATATTCTTTAGTTAAGTCACCACCAAATAAAATACCAGAAGGAGGCTTTGGTAAGTGAAAGTTCATAGTAGCTTGCATAGAAGTCCAATAAGCTTCAACAACATCTTTACCAAAACATGCAACTTCACCGGTAGATGCCATTTCAACACCTAAAAATGGATCAGCACCAGCTAGTCTGGTAAATGAGAATTGAGGAACTTTAGTAGCAACGTAATCACGCTTAACTTCCATTAAGTTGACTGGAACTGGAACATTTTCATTCAACAGAGCTCTAACTGCAACATCAATAAAATTGACACCTAAAACTTTGGAAACAAATGGAAATGATCTTGAAGCTCTGATATTACACTCAATAACTTTCAAGTCTGGAACACCAGTAGTTTCGTTAACTGCTTTAATAATTTGCATATTGAAAGGGCCCGTAATATTCCAGGCGGCAGCAACTTTATCAGCAATCTCTTTTAATCTGTTCATAATATCTTTGTCTAATTTTTGTGGAGGTAAAACTAATGTAGCATCACCAGAATGAATGCCTGCATTTTCAACATGTTCAGAAACAGCGTGAACTAGGACCTTACCTTTAGCAGCAACTGCATCAATATCAATTTCTTGAGCACCTTCAATGAATTTAGAAATAACGACAGGATGGTCAGAAGAAACGTCTGCAGCATTCGTTAACTTGGTTTCTAACTCAGATTTGGATCTAATGACAGACATAGCAGCTCCAGATAGAACATAGGATGGTCTAACTAAAACAGGATATCCAACTTGATCGGCAAACTGTTCAGCTTCAACAATTGAGGTTAATTCTTTCCAAGCTGGTTGATCAATATTAATTGAATCTAAAATACTTGAGAACTTATGTCTATCTTCAGCCTTGTCGATATCTTCAGGGTTAGTACCTAAAATCTTGGCACCTGACTCTTGTAATTTCAATGCGATATTTTGAGGTAATTGGCCACCAACTGAAACAATAATATCATGAGCATTTTCTAATTCATAGATATCCATAACTCTTTCAAATGATAGCTCTTCGAAATACAATCTATCAACTTCATCAAAATCAGTTGAAACAGTTTCTGGGTTATAGTTAATCATAATAGTCTTCTTACCTGCGGCTCTTAAAGCTCTAGCAGTAGAAACAGCACACCAGTCAAATTCAACCGAAGAACCAATTCTGTAAACACCAGAGCCTAAAACCATAGTACCAAAGTCATCGAATTTAATATCGTGTGAGGATGCATTATAAGTGGTGTATAAGTAGTTGGTATCAGCAGGGAATTCCGCAGCTAAGGTATCAATCTTCTTGACAAATGGAGTGATACCATAAGACTTTCTAGTTGATCTAACTTCTAATTCATTTGAGTTTATAGCCAGTGCGATTTGTTTATCAGAAAATCCCAATTTCTTAGCTCTAGATAAAACATCCAAAGTAATACCTTCTAATTTACCAATGGATTCTAATTCTTTTTGCATTTCAACGATATTCATTAATTTATATAAAAACCACTTATCAATTTTAGAGAGCTCATGGACTCTTTCAACAGAGTAATCTTCATGCATTAAAGCTTGACCAACAGCTAACCATCTTCTATCAGTTGGATTGGCTAATTCTTCATCCAAATTTTCAAATTGAGCACCTTGGAAACCAACAAATGAAGGATCAACTTGTCTAACAGCCTTTTGAAAAGATTCTTCAAAGTTTCTACCGATTGCCATAACCTCCCCAACAGACTTCATCGATGAACCAATATCTCTCTTAACATGTTGAAACTTGGCTAAATCCCATCTTGGAATTTTAGTAACCATGTAATCTAATGAAGGCTCAAAGTTAGCAGAAGTAGTCTTAGTAACTGGATTTGGTAATTCTGGTAATGTATAGCCTAAAGCGATCTTAGCAGCGGTATAAGCCAAAGGATAACCTGTAGCCTTGGAGGCCAAAGCTGAAGATCTTGATAATCTAGCATTAACTTCAATAACTCTATAATCTAATCCGTCAGGTTGTAAAGCATATTGAACATTACATTCACCAACAACACCTAAGTGTCTAATAATCTTAATAGCAGCAGATCTTAGCATGTGATATTCCTCATCAGATAAAGTTTGAGAAGGAGCGACAACAATAGAATCACCAGTGTGAATACCTAATGGATCAAAATTTTCCATATTGCAAACAGTGATACAGTTACCAACTCTATCTCTGACAACTTCATATTCAACTTCTTTCCAACCCTTTAAAGATTTTTCAACTAAAATTTGAGGGGCTAAAGATAAGGATTGAGAAGCTAAATTTCTCAATTCAGTTTCATTAGAAGCAAAGCCAGAACCTAAACCACCTAAAGCATATGCGGATCTAACAATAATTGGATAGCCAACATTTTCAGCAGCCTTTAAAGCATCATCAATAGTATCCACAGCGATAGATTCAGCAATTGGAATATTAATTTCATTTAAAGCTTGAGCAAATAACTCTCTATCTTCGGAAGTTTCGAGGGTCTTAATTGGAGTACCTAATACTTTAATACCATACTTCTTAAAAGCACCCATTTTCTCTAATTGAACACCAACATTTAAAGCAGTTTGACCACCAAATGTTAATAAAATACCATCTGGCTTTTCCTTTTCGATAATATAGATAATATATTCGGCCGTCACAGGTAAGTAGTAAATTTCGTCAGCTAAAGCATGAGAAGTTTGATTTGTAGCAATATTTGGATTAATTAAGATAGACTTTTTGTCGGCTTCTTTCAAAGCCTTAATAGCTTGGGATCCCGAATAATCGAATTCGCCGGCTTGACCAATGGATAATCCACCAGAACCAATAACTAGAACTTTGGAAACGTCAACTAATTGATGAGCATGTTCATCATGGAAGCCTGATAAGATGCCAGCACCGGCGTATGATGAAGCTTTTTCAACTTGAGAAGCATAAGAACGAATAAATTGAGGTTTTATCAAATTATGATTTAGAGTCTGTGGAACAATCTTAGCAAAAGTCGGTTTCTTTGTAAGATGCTTTGCCAAAGAAGAGGCAAACAACTTGAGCGAGGACATAATGTATTAGTGAATGCTCAGTCTCTTGATCAAAACCAGTAGAGAAAAGGGAAAAAAACAGGTAGGTATAAATAATTGGGAAATGAAAATTTTGTTGAAAATTGATTCAAGTCGTCTAAAAAGGTCGTGGTTGAGCAAATGAGTCAGTTAAGCGCGCAATACAAAAATTACCCAATCGGGAATGTTACGATTACGTAAGTAATGAAGTTTAAACAAATTTAAAATTGTACGTGGGAGCAGCTATCAAATTAAAGGATGAATAACCCAATGAGTCACGGCAGTGTTGTGAGTGTATTATCAGAGATAGCGTAATGGTAAAACAATTATATAGGAAAAAAGTATATGAGGTTACAGAGGATTTTATCTTAAAATAGTATACATAGGAAGAAAAAAAACGAAAACAACCAGTTCATCTAACCTAATCTCTTTTCCAACTAGCGTGCCAACGTTGTCTTGCATAATAGATACCACCGAAATGATTAACTGTATTCCATTGATCAACAAATGAGATTAAGGCAGTAGCCAATGCCAATTCCCTTGGAATTTTTGTATCGTCAACAATTAAATTAAAGCCATTACCACCTGGAACCACTCTAGCAATTCTTTCTCTAACTTCAGATTCTTTTTCACCAAGATTTGAAACTTTTTCTAAAAATTTACCTTCAGTAGTCCATTGATAAGTATTACCATCAGATAATGTAAACATTCTATAAGCATCTAAAGCATCAACTTGATGGCTAATGATGTGCCAACCTAATTCCGAAACAGGTGCATCAGGGGATCTAATTAATAAAACATTTGATCTCATACCAGCTCTTAAAGCAGCAACAGGTTCATCTTCGCCATTTGGCCCGGTTCCTTGAATTTCAGAAGAGAACATTTTGTAGGCACCTTTAACAGCTCTTGATCTAACAAAATAAAATAGGGATTTTGATTGATCAGATGGACCAACTTTTGAAGAGCCTTCTTCTTTAGCATCGTAAACGTCTAAAATTTTTGATCCGGTACCAAATCTTTTTCTGATAACATATTCAGAACAATTTTCTTCATCCAAATCAACAATATGAGGAACATATCTGGAGGAACGACGATGTGGGTAGACAACATAAGAGTGAGCTCTAATGACAGGTCTCATGATAGGACGTAATAATAATTCAACAGGCATGATTAAAGTTTTAGTTTAGTTTAGTTGGGAAAAGTGGGAGAATAATAGCAACTAATGTTATAGATGGAGAAAGAAAGAAAAAAAAGGGAGAAAGAAGAAAGAAATATGGGAATGGAAAAGAAGAAAATAGAGTATTTATAAAGTTTGAGTTGTGGTAGCCAGTGACCAGAATGTATCTCACAAAGAGACAAAAGAGCCCTACTTGAAATTACGTTTT
Source organism: Ambrosiozyma ambrosiae (assembly GCA_003705185.2). Classification (NCBI taxonomy): domain Eukaryota; kingdom Fungi; phylum Ascomycota; class Pichiomycetes; order Pichiales; family Pichiaceae; genus Ambrosiozyma; species Ambrosiozyma ambrosiae. Next base: position 474,736 of record PPHU02000004.1, on the reverse strand, counting down.
ATCGACTCATATATCGACGCGCCGATGTTTAATTTTCATGCCCGCCTCGCGCCGCAAGCATAATAAAGAAAACCAACTTTTACAGAGCCCAAACAGGGAGAGCAGAAAACCAGCCAACTCACAACTGAATATCAACAGGACCTTTCTTTGATATCACTAACTATTCTGCAGCCTATTCACTCTGAATTTTGACTGCTTACTTCTGATTTCATGGGATCTACCCACATTTAATTTTACTTGCAGCTAAGAATCATAGGTTCGTCCTTCCACACTTCTTAAATTACGCTCATTCTCCTCTTACACAACAACAAACATTCCACTTTTGAACAATCCCAACTCTTCCAACCTTTCATCCAAGCTGTACACCCTTTTCTTTCCTTGCTTGTCTCACTTTATAAATATAATATACTCTTTCCATCTCAATCAATCCAATCTATGTCTGATATAGAAAATAACCCCAGTCATCTGCATATGGCTGGCCAAGATCAATTTGTAAGATCTAACTTTCAACAACCCGAAGAACTGGAAAAACAGGTTGATGCTATTAATCAGACGAATCACCGTCTTTCAAACTCGACAATAAATTCAATTTATCATCCCCATAATGACCGTCCTTTAGATAGATGGCCCACCTTATTTGAAATTTTAAATAAGAAGACACAAACCCCTGTTGATATGTGGTCTTTTTATGTTTACATGAGAGATGGTCAAAAATCCATTGATTATTTAGATTTTTGGATGGACACTGTTCAGCATATGGCCCTGTGTAAATCCTATGTTAAAAGTTTAAGACAATCTTTAATTGTTAATGAGAGGATTAGAAACGCTGGCGCTGTAACTCAAGCGCTGGCAGAAAATAGTACAGGTAATAAAAACAATAACAGGTCAAATAAAAGGATACAATCTGAAAGTACAACAAGCCAATACACCCAAGGAACCAGTTTTTCTGCTAATGATCAAAGACCTCCAACTCCAAGCTTTGTGTTTGACTCAAGTAACTATACTGGCAATAGAGAATCAAATACAAGTAGCAGAGACTCAAGAACCTCCTCACTATTATTAGATTTGCTTATGAGAAATAATTTATTAGAAGAAAGTGATCCACATCGGGTCTCATCTTTCTTAAGAGGTGAAGGCTCAGTTCGTTCAAGTGACCCTTTAGTGAATGCTAAAATAGATGACTTGAAAAGATTGTCTCAAGTTATTGATATGGATGAACAATTAGGTGAATATAACGATCCATTTGATGAAGGGAAAAGAAGAATGTCTACAATTAAACCTGAAATGGTAGAAACGTTAATTCAATATGACCTGAAAAAATCAGATAAAAGTTATGACGAAAGTAAATTTGTTTCAAGAACTTCCTTAAGAAAGTCTTCTAGAAACATCATGTTGACTTATTTCATTCAAGATGCAAAGAAAAAATTGGACATTCCTCAAGCGATGATTGATAAAGTTATTCGTGCTTTAGAAATTGAAGGTAGGGATGACCCAGAAGTTTTTGATGAATCAAGAGAATATGTTTTTAAAGTTATGGAACACGAAGCTTATCCAAACTTTTTAAGAGAAAACGCAATGTCAAATATAAGTTATCGTTCTGCAGCAACTAGATTGATTATTGGTTTGCTTTGCTTTTTAGCTGCTTGTTGGACAGGGTATTCATTAATATTTACAAATCATCAACCGAAAAGAAATAGAGCCGTTGTCACAATTCCATTCTTTCTTGCATTTTACTGTCTTTTTAATTGTTTTTTTAGAATTGATCCCTTCTTATGTTTCTTTGGTTACACTGAAAGCAAAGCTGCTAATGCTGGATATTTGCCAGTTAGGGAACCCTTTGTGAAGAAACTACTTCGGAAAAGATCATTATTTGTACTTTTGATTATATGTCTGGTGGCAGCTGCTTTCAGTTGTATATTTGCTTTGGTTCCTGGTAAAAGATTGGTTAGATAGAATCAACTCCGGTAATTTAATCCATGTAATTTAATTCAAAGCATTCTGTTCAGGGTTTTTTCCATTCACTACGATTCTAATTTTATGCATTCGAAATTTTTTCTTATATCTTTATTTATTATTCCTTTTATTGCTTTTATTATGTCTTGATCATGATTTCATGTTCTTTTAATTGTTTTTTTATTTTTATTTGGTGGCTTCTTCGTCACTGTTTTCTTTGATTTTCGTTTTTTGTTTTGAATTTCCTTTTCTTAATTTCACTTCTCGTATGATTAATACTTTTTTATTGAATTTTTTCTATACTTTATTTCCGGAAATATTTTTATTCAAAAAACTTTAGTTCTTTTTGGGGAACAATTTAATTTTATTGATTGTTTTATGTTTTTTTCTTTTTTTTGCTTTTTCTTCATTTGTTTAACTTTCTTTTGATTTTTATGTGTTTTTTTGTATTTTACATTAAAATATTATTTTGTTAATGCTGGACTTATTATCATTTTTTATGATTCACTAAATCTGTTTACCTTTTCAGGTATTATTCTTGGCGCGAACTACTTTTTTAATTGTTTTGGTAATTTACAATCATTATCCAATTAATACTGTCACTGAATTCACTAATTAATTAATCTGTAAACAAGTTATGAGAGACAATTAAACAATAATAGTTATAAAAGAAAGAAAACAGAAAAGCGTACAATATGGATATGGGGTATGTGAAACATATATATATCAAAAAAAATACCAATAAAAGCAAACAGAATAACTTGTATTCTCTTTTTTTTATTATAGCAACTATAGCTGACAAAAAAATACTTAAAAGAAGTTAATAGTAGAAATTATATGACCGAATAATAACAATGAAAACAAAAAAAAAAGCAAAAAAAAAAGAAGAAAAGTTGAAAGAATAAAACAAAAGTGTATCGATAAAACCTGAATATTTATTTGTTAAGGTATGTAATTTTTTTTCCAAATATAGTTGTACTCCTCACAAACAAAAATGAGCCTTTCCAAAAACTCAGTTAAGCATAAATAGAAGAGGAATCAACTTGCATAGTAGATTGTTGAGGATATTCAGAATGATGATTATAATCTTCTTGGAAATAAGGATGGAGTAAAGCTCTCTTAGCACTAATTCTGCCGATTGGATCATAACATAATAATTGTTCTAGTAAGTGAATACCATTTGGATCCAATCCTGGAATAATATCTGCTAAATTCTGTTTTGACCATTTTGGGAAATTTGTTGAGAAATTTGATAAATGATTAACTTCAGGCCAAACTTCTTCATTAGGTGTACCTAAAACCTTAGAAATTTTAAAGATTTGATCAATTTCAGAATCACCTGCAAACAAAGGTTTTCTATTGGCCATTTCTGCAAATATACAACCAATAGACCACATATCAACACCAGTTGAATATTGTTTACCTCCTAATAAAATTTCTGGGGATCTGTACCATAATGTAACAACTTCATGAGTATAAGCACGCAGTGGAACACCAAATGCCCTAGCCAAACCAAAATCGGCAACTTTTAAATTACCCTCTTTATCAATTAATAAATTTTGTGGTTTTAGATCACGATGTAAAACTCTATGAGCGTGACAATGATATATACCTCTAACTAATTGAACCATAAATTTTTTTACCATATCTGCGCCCAGTCCTTCGCCATCTGGGATCGATTCCATATACTTTTTTAAATCCATATCCAAAAATTCAAAAACCAAATAAATCTTGTTTGAATTTGAATGAACAATATCATATAATCCAACGATGTTATCATCTCGTAATTCCTTTAGCAATGAAATTTCTCTAATTGTAGTCGATGGAATACCTTCATCTTCCGATTCAAGTCTAATTTTCTTCAAGGCAACAACACGATTGTTATGTTTTGTATCTAACGCTTTGTATACAACACCGTAAGTACCTGAACATTTGAAAAATGGTGGTAAGTTAGTAAATTTTCTTCAAAAGGTGTATTAAAAATTCTGAAACGAAACGGTCAACGTCTCACACAGAATGTGATTTGAATATCCACGTACCTTCACCTATTTTCTCCAGGCTTTCAAAGTCATTAAGTTCTGCCATCTTGAGGGTATTGTATGATAGTATTAGAAAGGTGTTTAAAGGTAGCAAGGAATTCAGCTATGATACTTGAACTTGTTTGTTTACACTAAGTTCTGGGAGAACACTCTCTCGAACGGGCAATTACAACAGATCTGTTTTATCGGTGCACGGATGCCACGCGTGTACGCGTATTTACTCACTTTAATTTCATGATTTTGTATATATAAATGAGAGAAATATTTAAGCTTGTTTGCCGGTACCTGACTTTTCAGCTTCAGCCAATCTTTTAGCTTTCTTTAAAGCTCTAACTCTAATAGATTTATGCATATTCAAATTAATAGTGTTGGCTATTTTGGAACTTAAGCCAACAGTATTTTCAACAACCCAGTGGAAAATGGCATGGGAAAAGTATGGTGTGCACGTAGCAAATTTCTCTTGAGCTCCAACTCTTCTGCCAACATTTCTTAAAGCTGAAGCAACAAATTTTTTTGGAGTTGGAATTAATAGTGATGGTCTTTTAACTTTAGACATAGCTGAAGTGACTAGGTATGAAACCATTAATTCAACATCAATCTTCTTATCTTTTAATTCACCGGCTAAGCCTGCGGACCAACCTTGTAAGAAAAACTTAGAACCAGAATAAGTAGCTAATAATGGAGATGGAAAAATGCCAGAGAATGAACCCATAGATAAAATTAAACCTCTTAAGGCCTTCTCTTTGCTGACTGTTTCCAAAATAACTGGGGCAACAATTTTGGTAACTTTCAAAGTAACAGTATTGTTAATAGTCAGAATATCACTCATTTCCTTTTCATCGGTATCTAAGAACGAAACTGGAATGGAATGGGACTGACCAACGTTATTGATTAAAACAGTAACTGGTAAGCCATTAATAGCTTTGGCAATAGCTTTATAGTTTTCTGGTGCGTCAGTAGATGCATCAAATGCAACAATTTTGACAACAACCTTGTATTTGGTAGAAATTTCAGTAGCCAATAATTCTAACTTGGATTGAGTTCTTGAAACCAAGATGACGTTTAAACCTTTCTTAGCTAATTGAATAGCATATTCTTTACCAATACCATCAGAAGCACCAGTAACAACAGCCCATTTGTCTTGTTTAGCACCATATTGTTCGAACTATAATAGATATTAGTGAAGTTAGTATAAAATTGGCTTCATAATATAATCCAAATTCGATAATTAGTATAACATACATTAACCGGAGGTAATACGAACAAATCAAAAATCATAGAGAAATAGCTTAAAGTGGTAAAGGCGATCTTGAAAACACCAACCAATAGAGCTGCAACAATAAATGCAAAAACAACTTTATTATCCGTATCGATTATAGTTAGCATGATGATTAGAACCCGTACGTTTAATTTCAATCATGATAAAGAGATGAATACTGGTCAGATTATCTGGACAAACTTAGTATTTTTTTCAGCCTCGGCGATTCTGGAGTACGTAAGCTTATGGTTTAAATTCGCTGAGTCTTGTCTGCTCTCTCCAAACTTATTGCCGGGTTACATAATATATAAAATAAATTAAAATAATGTACAAAATCATGCTAAAGAAATTGAAGTACTGTAAATTAAACAAAATTCATAGCTTCCAATTTTTCATCAGCTAATTTACATCTTAATTCCTCATTCTTGGTCAATCTATCTAACTTAGCAACTTCCATCTCCAACTGCAATCTTTTTTCAGAGGAACTTCTAATTGATTCATTAATTTTAGATAGTTCACTGAAAGAGTTGCTCAGAGATTCCTTAATGTCACCTTCCAAACTTAATCTTAAAACCCAATGATTTAATCCGTCTTTCTTTTCCCTTTCTTTCTTTTCCTTTAATTCTCTTTGTTTACGCTCCTCTTCTAACACACTAGTGTCAGCATACGGGCTGTTGGAATGTCTACCTGAAGTTGAAATTCTAGAATCATGATATGAATGATTATCATAATAACTTTTTCTTTGATAACTTTTGGTAGGAGGGGGTAAAGGCTGTCGTGGTTGTTGTGGCTGTAATTGTTGAGAAGAATTTGGATCGCTTGTTAAATCTTCAACACGAGAGATCTCTGATGCATTCTCTTCATATCCCTTTCCGTAATATTCATAGTTATAAGACTCGCTGTACTGATCATAATCTTGTTGTTCGTTGAAGTAATAGCCATAATTGGTATCACGGTTTTGATAATAGCCACCCCGGTATCCACCACGTCCTCTACCTCTGTAAATCCCCCTTCCTCTAGGTAAATAATATTCTTGTTGCTGATAGTAGGAACGTGAGTTAATTGGAGATGAATCCAAAGGTATACCTCTTGAAGTATTGATTGACGATGATTCAACATTAAGTTCTGATGTAGATGTAGATGTAGATGTGGATGTATGTGGTGGAACTGCAGCACGTTGTTCTTCAGTTGGATAATAATCATATTCAGCCAATATATTGCCCGTCGAAGGCGGGACACTCGAATTGTTGTATTGTCTTCCACCACTATATTGAGGTCTTCTGTCATAACTATACCCACTATCATAAGGATGGTAATAACCACCGCTTCCTCCCCTTCCTCCCCTGTAATAACCATTATAGCTACCACTGCCTCTACCTCTAAAACCGCTACCACCTCTATTGTATCTTCCAGACATGATATATTAATAAGAATGTAATATATTTAATTTTAAGGTGAATATCAGCTTGTAAGTTTTCAGGTTCGTTAAAGGTTAAAAATCTTAATTTTCTAATATTGAAGGGAAAGTGGTGCAGAGATGGTTAATTAAAAAAAGAGTTAAAAACAAAGCCCGCAGCCGGGTTTGAACCGGCGACCAACAGATTTGCAATCTGCTGCTCTACCACTGAGCTATGCGTGCATTTGCTAATTTTTTGAAATAAAAATTGCTAATATTTAACAGATGTGGTATTATATTCTCCTTTTATCTCTAATTTAATTCAATATTTAATTAGATTATACTTGTTTGTTTGTTTATTAGAACTAGAGAAATTTTATTAACTTATTATCAGTTTAAGATATACAAATTTGAAAAATCTGTGTTAATAATTAAACAATAATTGAAAACTCAGTTTCTAAATTTGCTATTAGAGCAAAAAGTATCCTACTGCTGAAAAATTACGTCTCAGAAAACATGATGTAACACTACTATTGAATGCCTGTATTGAGTTTAATTTCTCAGTTCATTCCAAACTTACTTTAAATAACTTCTTTCGAGGCTTTGGAAATACAAGGCTTATACCTGGAAAGGTAGTTCAATAGCAAACAAATGAATATTTGATAATTTAAGCACAAAACAAGTCGGTGAAATTATAATCTTTTCTCACCAATTTGCAACACTAAACAAGCATTATCGCTTTAATATAAATCTATCTGTTTGCTTTATGCATTAGGGTTGAGTCGATCATTTCACTTGGAAAATGCAGTAATTAATTTCAAATTCAAGTTAACAAATATAAAAAGGCTTTGGCTCACTCACAACACCAGCCTCAAATGTGTTAAGCCGATTACGTGTCTTGATACCTAAACATGGACACTTTACAAAAGAAGAGAAGCTGAAGCTGAAACTGATCCCAAAGAATAAATGTACATTAACAGGTTCATTAGCTATTCAGTATCCTTTGTATCGGTGAATGTTATTCGTACTTGAAATTTTTTCCTTACGATGATTGATATACGATATACAAATTTTTTTACTACACTTTTTAAACCAAATATTTTGAAATTAAACGAAATTAGTTGATATAGCTATGTAAATGACAAAAGAAAAAGTAAAAATTCTCTATCAGAAAATATCGGATAAATTCTAATCATGAGGAAGTGAGGATCAAAAGCGGAGTGCGGCACCATAGTAAACTCGGAGAAACTTTCAACGAGGGAATAGAAAATACAATCTAACATATACACAGACAATACACTTACAAGAATGATCATTTCCTAGGCACAGAATATACATGCTAAATATTTATTGTAAATATAGATCTACGAGGTACTACTAACTGGCCAGCAGAGGTCCAACAGGGTTTGCTTTCGAAAGAAAATTGTATAAATATCAATCGATCCAGCCCCTGGTTTATTTTCTTCTGGGATTTGAATTTGAATCACCGTATTTTTAATTATCCGGTTTTCATTAAACACCGATACTGTTTTCAATGATCAACATTAATTCATTGATTACTCTTATACTATCATTGGGAGTTACACTCTCTGCTGATATTTTTAAAAGAACCACCCAAGACTTATCAGACTTATGTACTGTTGAAAACATCCAATCCATCTTGCCAAAAAATGGGACTCTTCTAGGTATCAATTTGATTAATTCATCAGTTACTGCTAGTACTGTTTCTAACGCTATTGTTTCTGATGCTACTTACGACTATTGTAATATCACTTTTCAATACACACATACTGGTAAAGGTGACACTGTGTACTTGAAATACAGTTTTCCAGCTCCAGAAGACTTTAAGAATCGTTTTTATGTTGCTGGCGGTGGTGGTTATTCTCTTTCTACTGACACAACAGGTGGTCTTGAATATGGTGCTGTTAGTGGTGCTACTGATGCTGGTTATGATGCATTTGAAACCACTTATGATGAACATGTCTTATATGGTAATGGATCTATCAACTGGGATGCCACTTATATGTTCTCCTACCAAGCTTTAGGTGAAAAGACAATTATTGGGAAAGCCCTAACCCGTGCTTTCTATGACTTGAATGATGATAGTAAGGTTTATACATATTACGAAGGTTGCTCTGATGGTGGTCGTCAAGGTATGAGCCAGGTTCAACGATATGGAGATGAATACGATGGTGTTATTACTGGTGCCCCCGCATTTCGTTTTGCTCAGCAACAAGTTTTGCATGTCTTCTCCTCTGAAGTTGAACATACCTTAGATTATTATCCACCTACTTGTGCTCTTGACAAGATTGTCAATGCTACCATTGAAACTTGTGATGCTTTAGATGGTCGTAAAGATGGTGTAATTTCCAGAACTGATCTTTGCATGCTCAACTTCAATTTGACTGATATTATTGGTGAACCATACTATTGCGAGTCTTCTACCAGTTCTTCCTTAGGATTTGGTTTCAGCAAAAGATCGGAGGGAAGTTTCAGTAACACTTCCCCAAAGCAAAATGGTACCATTATAGCAGAAGATGTCGCTGTTGCACAGGCGATCTATGACGGTTTGTTCAATTCAAATGGTGAAAGAGCTTATTTATCTTGGCAAATTGGATCTGAGTTGAGTGATGCTGAACCAAGTTATGATTCAAATACTGATTCTTGGATACTAAACATTCCCTCAACTGGCGGTGAATATGTCACCAAATTTATTCAGTTGTTGGACCTTGATAACCTCGACAGCCTTGATAACACTACTTATGATACTTTGGTTGATTGGATGAATATTGGTTTGAACCGTTACATGGATTCTTTGCAAACTACTCTTCCAGATTTGACTGTGTTCATGGAAAGCGGTGGTAAACTGTTGCATTATCATGGTGAAAGTGATCCAAGTATACCTGCAGCCTCTTCTGTTCACTATTGGCAATCTGTCAGAGATGTGATGTACCCAAACCTTGATGACGATGAAGCCATCTCTGAACTTTCTGACTGGTACCAGTTCTATCTAATTCCAGGTTATGCGCACTGTGGTGCTAATGACCTTCAACCAGGTCCAAGTCCAGAGTACAATATGGAAATTGTAATTGACTGGGTTGAAAATGGAGTCAAACCAACTGGTCTTAACTCTACCGTTACTTCTGGTAATTACAAAGGTGAAGATCAATTATTATGCAGATGGCCATACCGTCCGTTATGGTCTAGTGACTCATCATTTGACTGTGTTTATGATCAGGATTCCATTGACAGTTGGACTTACACCTTTGGTGCATTTAAGGTTGAAGTATATTAAATTGTTTATCTTTGCTTTGAGTCGTAAAGTAAGAGTATCATTGTGAGACGTTACATTACAGTTTTTGAATTGCTTTGTTATATTTTTTTATAGTGTATATATCTAGGCTATGCTTTTATTACTTTTGATCAACCAAATTAAATAGTAATAAGTAATGAAAATACATACATACATATCTGACTGAGATCATATATCTTTTATTTCTCAGTATTATTGCACTACTCAAGGCTAAGTTAGAATAATGATACCATTCATTGCTTCAACATTGTTATTTCTTTGAATTTTGGACGACAGCAGTTTATCTATTAATTACAATTAAAATAGATAAGATGGAGTTTTTCTTCCTTTTATAGAACAAAACAAAACGAAAAACATAAAACTTAAACAGTTGATAAGAATATATATTGTGAGGAATTAAATATCACTTTTAACTAATCCTTATAGTTTTCTGTAGTAGACCTGACTAGTCACCATTTGAAGTAGGTTATAAAAACAACAACCAATGACAACTTTTTTCAGCTCTTTCCAACTGATTTTTCAAACCTTTGAATTTTTATATACATAGTGAGTTCATGCAACTTTTTATTCTTAATTTTTGCTTAGAAGGTAATTCACCTAAGTTTCGAATAAATTGGATTCATTATTCAAAGTTTGAACTCTTCCAAGCATCTAGGAACTTCGAATTATCTCATTTTACATTTATAATCTTCCGCCTCTATTCTATACTTAGCTCAATTTATATTCACTAGTAGAACCGGGAGAAGTTATAATAAATTTTTACTAATCAATTATTATATTAGTTGAAGCCAACAAATCATACTCTTTCAAGTTAATGCTTACTATAAACATTGTTCAAATCCAGAAAGCAACATGCAAGCAACTATAAAAAAAATATAAAATGAGTAATTACAGAGTCCAAGCCAAACCCAAGTTTAAACTACGACCAAGCTTTTAAAATACCAAAACTGAAATTCACAATAACACCGGCAACGACAGCCATTTTTGCTCTTCTATTGAAAAAACTCTCTTCTTCTATACTTAACAAAAACAATGCAAAGACGCCCAAAAAATACCCTATTACAACTCCAATAAATAACTCTTTGGGTATATCAGTTTCTCTTGCAAATGCAGTTTCAGCATTACCATTACGAGCTGTACCTGTAGCAGGATCAGAACCAGCTGTCCCCAAGCCACCGATTGTACCAGTAGCAGTTAAGCCTGAAGGAAATTCATCAATCTCATTATTAACAGTACTATCAATCCATCTATCTTCTAATTCTCTTAATGCGTCATCTGACTGATTACTTAAATATGATCCATGTATTTCTTGAAATTGCCTTCTTAATTCCATAATATCTTGTTGTGAAAACCCTTGTGATAACAATCTATCAAAACCTTTGGGTGCATCAGTAGTTGATTTTTCTGGTTGATGTTCTAACTCTTCTTCTTTTGCTAGCTCTTCTTTAGATAGTTCTTCACCGACTAAGCAATGTATATAAATCTTAATGGGTTTATTTCGAGTGGAATTCTGGTCGTCTTGATCATCTTCTTCATCATCAACTGCCATATTAATTAAATATCTTAATTCCTTTTGAAAGTTTGTATGGTCCAATAAGACTTTACCATTATGAATTAATTTTAATCTCTTTTTAGTTAACTCTTTATTATGATTTCTAATAGTTATTCTTAGTTGCTTGGTGGAAACATCACTCAAGCTTGCTATCGAGTTGATGGGTATGATTAAATCCCTATTTGATCCGTTTGTAAACCTTATAACAAATTCGAATGACTTTTGCTGTTGCGTAGTCATAACATTATTTTTATTTGCCGACGATGCAGAAGAGCCTTCATTTTTTAAATCAGAAGTAGTTAGAGGCAATATGTTATTAGGCATTTTGAAAATTTTATTGTATTTGTGGTCACTTCAATCTTTCTTTGCTGCAATTGATTTTATATGAGTAAATAAAGACATATCTGTAACTATCTCGGTTTGCTTTTCTAGTCCTACGATCTCCAGAATTGGGTAACGTCACTTATTACGTAATCTACCCAGATATTTTAAGAAATCTTCATAAATTGTACCATTTTAAAATTTGGCACAACAATACATCTGTCGTGGAACGAATATATGAATAATTGGACATACAATATAGAGGTGATTCCCATGTTTTAAATTATATTCATTACAAAAATAACTGATATAATAGGGATTTTTATGCTAATAGCAATTTTTTTGAAGCGCAAAAATAATTTGTTTGTTACGACAGAGAAACTGTTGTAGATTTTTCTGATTAGGAATAATGTGCAGTATCGGGGATAAATCCAGTTTCGGGCTTAAATCTAATACATATTTATTCCCGTGTTCCAATTTAAGTGCCGAGTATAGCAAGCATAAGATTGGTGGCAGTTAGATTTAAAAAAGCCAGGATGGAAAAGCAACTTCATTAACGTCTGTTTTTAATGTCATCACCTTTTTTTTTGAAATTTTCTATTTTATATAAAATTACAAAGTAGATGAGAGGAAAGATCAAAGCCTGTGATAGCTGTCGAGTCAAGAAGGTGAAATGTGATGGTAATGACCCTTGCAAATATTGCACTGACCATTCTATCACTTGTTCTTTCAATGATATTCCAAAGAAGTTGATTCCATATTCCAAAAATAAAAAGAAGATGCTCAATAATGGTGTTATTGGCGTCAAAAGGTTATCTGTTACAAAGAAAGATAATCTTGAAAACCGAGTCTCTAAAATTGAATTATTACTTAAAAACTTAACCAACCAGATAGAAAAACAAAACAATCAGAAATATTCTATTATCAATACTCCAGTATCTTCTGAAGCAGACAATTCCACTCCATCAAGAATAACACCTGAATCTGAAACTGATGAAAATATATTTTATAGCCAAGAAGAAAATGATCGATTCTCAAGAGAAACATTTTCTGTCGTAAACTGTTCAAATTTGAACCCAATTAATTCAATGTTTGACAGTTATTATAACCTTATTTTAGGTGATTATTTTTCCATCTCATGGTTTTCAGCTAATGGCTTAAACTGGGCTGTTAATCAACTTCGAAATCCATATATTATACCCCCACTTAAAAATCTTATATCGATTTTTATTCAATCCGAACGTGCTTTATTATCAGTTTGGGCTGATCCAGTTGATAGTTTGCAATCACCCTGCTTGCCCCCAATAAATGTCATTAAAACTTATATGGAGGCTTACTCAGGTTTTTATGTACCCGATCTTCTGTTCCTGGATGATGCTAAAGAGTTAGTTTTCAGTTACTGTGACTTAAAAGATGGTTTAAACCCTCAGCAAAATCTTGGATGTGGTAAGTTATTACTTTTAAACGCTACCTTACTTCTTGGGTGTACATTATATTATTCAAGAATGAAGTTTGGTCTTGTATCTAACCAGTATGTTTCTAAAGACCAAGGAAGACTTTATGAAAAACAATTGTTGGATAATACATTATATTATTTTTATAGAGTTTCTATTTTAGGAGATGGTATTGCTGCAGTTGAAGGTTTAATCTTACTTGCCTTTTATGCTGATATTTATGATGTTACCCAACCACTTTATTCCTTTACTTCCTTTGCAATTCATCAAGCTCAAAATCTTGGTTTACATAGAAAGGAGTATTATGAACATCTCAATTGGAAGGAAAGAAATAAGATATTAAGCATCTGGTGGATGTGCTATGTTTTGGACAAGTCCTCAGCTTTGAAAACAGGAAAATCTCCTGCCATTGATGATCTATCAGTTACCGCTCCATCTTTTCCATACATGGAAAAATACTCATATGATTCTGCAAGTGATGGGCAAAGAGGGGCTTTAAGAAGAGAGTACTTTTATACGGACATCTCGAAAGAGTTAGAAAATGATTTCTTAATGTTAGATAAAGATCAACCATTTTCTTTTGTCCTTCAGATTGATCTTGCAACCATAGTTTCTAGAATGTATAAGAACGTGCTAAATCAATTCAATTACAGAACTCATGCTGAACTGTTTGCATATGTTTTGTCTCTTTTAAATGACTTAGAAAATTGGAAACTATGCTTTCCGCAAGATTTAAGACCCGGCTCCTCCACTGTCAAATATCTGAAACCCTCTCAATTAAACCCAGAATATATCTCGAGATTTATAAGGTTTACAGATATGAACCTAAATTATTATTACTTGAAATTAAAGTTGAGTATAATTGCTGTTAGATATTCAACTGGGTTGGATCAATTAAAATATGCACAACAAGGGTTAGAATCAGCCCGGAAATTATTGAAATTTGGTGTGACAATTGGTAAGAAGTATATACAATTAACTGGTTTTTCTCTTTTTTCTCTTTTCTCTGCTTTTCTTACTCTTGCTTCTAGCTGTATGCAAGCTAGATCTTGTGACATTGTTCATGAAAATGTTTTAATTTTAATTTCTTCGTATAAGGAATTATTCTCCTATTTTACAGACCGTGATTACTTTCCTGAAAAATGGGTTATAGTTGGTGCTGTTGTAAGATGTCTCCTTTACATTGTTGTTAATTTTGTGGAGCAGAATAACAAAGACATGCACTTGGATGTTGGTGATCTTTTAGATGAGGTTTTTAAAATGAAGGATCCTTCAACTTTTGGTCACCTATCCTCTAATTTTCAAGAAAAGGAGCACTCTTCCATGTTTGACATTTCGAACTTAAAGTCTGACCAATTAGTGCTTTCTTCTGCTTATGAAACTGCTAACCATTTGAACAACAATTTGGACGTACCAATTAATCCCATTAATTCTACATTTGTTGATTCCAAATCTAGAGAGGAATATTCAGAAAGTGTGACTAGGGATTTTACAAACACAGAAATAGACAAGTTTTTAGGAATGCTCAAAGAAGTTTTGCCTCATGGACCTGATTTTATTTCTAGTGGTCTATTAGGTAATTCCACTAATGATACTAATAACAATCAAGTTAATTTGAGAAACTCGGAAACTAAAAATAGGGTGCTAGGAAATGATTACAGTTCCAGCCAATTTAATGATCTTTTCAATATTAATTAATTTATTCTTTGTTTCATTTATGTGCCGTATAATTACCTTATAAAAAGTTATGTCTTTGGTTCTTTTAATCCTACGATATTCCAATAATTTAGCCAGAATTTAGGGATGATTTAAACCTTCTTTATTTGAACTTACACCGCCCTGTTACCCGCTCTTTATTTCACCGCCTTGAATTGAAATTTTCATGTTGGCTGGGACAGCTTTAAAGAAGTTTGACTTGAGGTCTTACTTCAATCCCTTCTCTTTTCTAAATCTTAGAACTTTTCTTTTAGTTAGTGCGGACAACCAGTACTTTTAACACCGTGTTGCTTTAATTCTAGCTCTATCTTCTGATGGACGGATACCTCCTTGTCAGGGAGGTGTTATAGGATCGAAGCGTCAAGTACTTGGAGAGATTAATTTCACTATGGATCATCTTAATGCTCTTTCGTTTGAATCTACTTTCTTAAGAAGGTTTTAACGGGGCTGGTAGATCCTACATCTCTTAATATTCATATCATATTTTTAAATTTGTCCGTCTTGTAATTATTTCGCAGTTCTTGTTTGAGCAACTCTTGCATAGTACAATGTATTGGATAAAGATTTTTTATTGAACGTTACGTTTTTTAAGTGTCAAGATAGACGATATACATAATATATATAATCAAAAAAAGTAAATCAAACGAAGAAAAATACAGAGGATACGGATAAATGATAGTGTTATAATATGCAAGTAAACTAGAGTAAAAAAGGTTTGCTGAATCAATTTCATGGATTATTTTTAGTAGTTTTAACTGTTGCAGCTTGTAAAACACCAGGAAGTTCTTCACCTCCAATTTTCACCAGTAATTGAACACCCAACACGAAAGCAAATGTAATTGCTATGGTAGACCAGAATAATAAGTTAAATGGAGCGCTGACGTCTTCTTTTTCACATTGCTTACCAGCCCAATGAGTTGTTCTGCCTGTATCCTTTGATTTCGTAGAATCACATACACATTTGAAACAACTTCCAGACTTAGCACAAACACCATGACCAGAGCAAGAGTTGGTATCAGAAGAACAATCAGATTGAGAGGCATAACAATTTTTAGTCGATACTCTTTTAAAAACTTCAGAACTAGTAGATCTCTTAGCTATGGATTGCTGTTGTCTTTGTTCTTCCTTAAATTTCAAAGTTAAAGTTTGTTGTTCAACTGGTAAAACGACAATAGTTGGAGAAATATTATCTTGATACTTCAAATGTTTAGCAATCATATTGCTTAATAATCTTTTACATGTATTGTAAGTCTGGGAGTTGGCGCCAGTTTTCTTGAAAATAGTAGTTAGAGAGTCTAAATTGATGACAACTCTATCATTGGTGTTTAATAAATGTTCCTTTAAAAAGAAATCTAATTGAGCCAATTCATTGATAAATCCTTCATCATTAATTAAGTTAACAGATCTTTTAGTAATATGTTTAACATCTTCTTCTCTGGACAAAGTAAACGAGTCTTTTAAATCAGACCAGACATTTTCTAACTTGATAGATTCTTCAGCTTGAAAGTATTTATTCCACAATTTCACTAGAACTGGATTGGATTTTGTGTTTAAAATATTAATTTCATCTGATAGTTGACTTAATTTCAAATGGTTTAAACTCATTAACTTGCTTGGAACTTCTGATAAGAAAGTTTTAAATTGACTTATGGATCTATCATCTTTAGTATCAATCAAAAATATTGGTTTCTCATTTTCTTCAATGAAAAAATTAGATGGTTCATCAACACCGTTGATAATTAAGATTAGTTTGTGCTGCTTTTGGTTATCAGTAGATGAAGCTTCCTTACCAATTGACAAAGAATCAAAGTCATCAGCGTCTTCAATTTTGTAGTAAGGAGATAAACCAAAATCATCAGCCAAATTCAACACAGAATCTTTTTGAGAAATTGAAGGTGTTTGCATGTCTTGTTCTTGTTGCTGTAAACCAAACTTGTAGACTGAAACGTTATTAGCAGCCAACGCACATTGAGAGGCTAATGAAACCAGGACCGACAATTTGAGAGAGTGGAACTTCATTGTGTGATATATGTAACACTTAAAGACTGAGAACTATCAAGATCAGCAGAAGTTGGAGACTATAGGGGGGGAAAAAAAAGTCGAATAAGACAGAGCGGTTGTTCAAATGGATGGTTGTTTGGAACAGTGCAGTTTGTACGTCTATTTAGTGCTGCAAAATAATTGACACGAATTTATAATGGCAGACAAATGGAATTCATTGGTGACCATTAGGTTGATTTATGGAGGTGTTATAACTTATAAATTCAGACTTTTGACACAAAGTAACCTTGAAAATGTCTAGCAACATAGGTCCAAAGGTGCCGAATGATATTCAAGAGGCTAGAAACATTAGACTTGGACGAGTTATTCATTCTAAGACTTTAGACACTCAAAGTAATGAAAGACCAACAGAACAAGTTAAAATCAAACAATTTTTTGATACAGGGAAGTCTTTGACTGATGAATTGAAGAATGAAATGATGAAAAACATGAAAGACAACTCAAATAGGTTTGAAAGTTAACTGCTCAGTTGAAACGTTTGTACTTCTACCTTTTATATTGTGCATAAATTAACTAAGAAAAAACAAATAGTATAAAACGGAAACCCTATAAAATCAAAATACAATAATAAAATAAATAAAAGCCAGTTTAAACACTTGTAAACGGAAAGCAATTCATGTCCTGGTTTTCTTCTTCTTTGAACGACCCCCTTCATCAATCTCATATCCCTGCTTCATAAATTTCAAAACGGGTACAACTCTTACAACTTTATTTGTACTAGACCAACTAGAAATAATCTTAGAAGGTTTTAACGTTGACTTACCCTTATTACAGGTCTTGGTACTATTTTCCATTTTATATTTTTAATTTTAACTATTTTTTGTTCTTCTTTTGTCTCTCGACTTTTTCTAATGCTCTTCTGGAACCTTTTATAATTTCTAAATGACCAACTCTTGAAGCGATCAATTTTTCAGTACTTGAATTTAATTTTGCTTGATGTTGTTTTGCTAATTTATAGATTTGCTTATCCTTAGCATGCTTTGTTGGTTTAATGATCTTTGGAGCTGCACCTCTAGCGTTCTTTTGATTTTTGGTAACTCTCGCTTGCTTCTTTTTTGTTAATTTTAAGTTACCTTGAGCCATTATATTAAATGTTTTGGACGTTGTAGCTCTGCCGAATCGATAACGAACCTAATCTAAATTATCTGAAAGAAATTTTTGCTGTACCGGATGAAGAAAATAAAACTTTAAAGGCTGTGTAACATTATAACTGACATACAGCACAGCCCGGCCGAGACTTAAAACTCCGACTACTTCAGCAATTACATGAACAGAATGATAGCATTTGCTCTTAATTTTCCAGAGATTATCCACATTGGTCGAAATATAGAAGCGATAATTAAACCCACATAAGCAATGGTCAATGTTTATTCATATTCCGATTCAGATGCTGTTGCTGAATCAGTTGCTAAATACATTATTCAAATTCAAGATTCCTCTCTCGAACACTCCGATAAATTTAAATTAGCTATTAGTGGTGGGTCTTTAGGTAAAGTTTTAAATAAAGGTTTAGTTAATTCCCCGTATGCTTTTCAGGTTAAATGGGACAAATGGGAAGTTTATTTTAGCGATGAAAGATTAGTTAAGTTAGATCATGCAGATTCAAATTATGGTTTGTTCAATGAACTAGTCTTGAAGAATTTACCATCCGGTACTCCACATCCTAAAGTTATCACAATTGATGAATCGTTACTAGTTGATGATGGTACTAAAGATTCTAGACTGGCTCAAGATTATGAATCTAAGTTACCTCCTAACTTAGATTTGATTCTATTAGGTTGTGGTCCAGACGGCCACACTTGTTCTTTATTCCCACGCCATCCATTATTAAATGAAAATGAAAAACTGATTGCATACATCCAAAATTCTCCAAAACCACCTTCAAGAAGAATCACTTTCACCTTACCTTATTTAGCTAAAGCCAAAAACATTGCTTTTGTTGCAGAAGGAGCTGGTAAAGCTCCAATTTTAAAGCAAATATTTGCTGTAGAAGCATCAGGTCTACCTTGTGAATTAGTGAATAAACTAGATGTTCCTGTCTCATGGTTTGTTAATAATCCCGCCATTGAAGGTGTTAATGTTAGTCTTTCAAAAATTTAGTTTTTACTATTTTTTCCTACATCCAAAATATTCATTTTTATATATACAAGTTAATAACAACTTTACTGCTTTCAACAACCAAAATATTAGTAAAATTTTTTATCGAATTAAATAAAACATCAAGATATCGAAAAACAATTAGAAAGCAACCCACGACTGGCAAAATAAAATGCAGAAGAAAAATCTTATACAAAAGTGATAAGGTAAAACGAAATAAAAGTAGAAAACCAGAAAATAAAATAAATAAATACAGTATAACTTATGATTCTTGCTCCTGCTTTTCAATTTCGAAATCAACAGCATCATCAAGATCTAAGTTTTGAACTTCCCAACTTGGATAATTCTTGTTATTCTCACCATCTTCGAAAATAGCACCTGAAACATTTCTCGTAACTGTTCTAATGATTTTTCTTCTAACATCTTCATCCTTTTCTGCATCTAAATTGTATTTACCCTTTCTTTCAAATTCTTCCGAATCTGGGGTATGACCGATTGACATACCAACTCTGACTAAGGTTTCAATAGCATTTTTAGAATTTTCTAATAAATCCGAATCAAACTTAATTCTATTTTCTTCAAATAGCAGCAAAACAGTAGAACCCCCAAATTTGAAATAACCAACCTCATCGCCTCTTTTTAATTTGTCACCAACTTTAACGGTTAAAACAGTAGAACCAACCATCATTGCACCAACGCAAACCATCATCACTGTACCAAATGCTTCTGATTCAATTTCAATTATAATCCTAATATTTTCTCCATAAACATCTAGGGTTGATCGAACTGCCATTGGATTCACAGTGTAATATTCACCTTCGATTTTATGAATCTTTTTAATAGTGCCATCAACAGAACAATGGAATCTATGATAATCTTGAGGAGCTAATCTAAAAATAACAAGTGAACCATTTTCAAACTTTGTTGAATCAAATTTTTCACCTAACAACTTCCCAATAGTGAAATTCCTACCTTTGATCCAGATTTCTTTTGACTTGATAACTGACTCGAAAACGCAACATCTAGAATCAGCACCACTTGTTGCAACCAGTTTTGAATTAGATGAATCAATTGGTCTTGCAGTAGGTTTTAACTTTCTGTAAAAAAAATCGTTAAATGTTTTGTATTTTGATAAATCTTCATATAAACATTCAGTTAAATCTAATTGATAAAATTTAACAAATGATTCGATCTTTGAAGCCGAATTAGGTGAATCAAATTTAGCACCCTGTTTAAAAGATAAGCTTTTCAAAATACCTTTAACATTAGCAGTATTTTGATTTGAAGTGAAAGAACGATATAATAGTTTAATACCTAATCTAACATAAAAACTCATTTTTTCTTCCAAGATCAAACCCGAATCTCTATCTTGAACTAAAATGTTTGCATTGTTTTTACCTAGTTGAACTTTACCATAAACCAATTTGACTAAGGCCTTTGAATACCATTTTCTTGTAGCAGAGTTTGAGGTTGCATAGCTTGGATCAATTATCTTAGTGACTGATGACCAATCTTTTGATAAACAAAGTGCTAAATGACGAATAATATCAGAATCATTCTTGGATTGTCCTTTCGAACCACATGAAGGACATGATTCAATTTGTATAATGTGTTTTGATGATTCGTAAATTTGCTGTTCGTAAAAATTTTCAAATTCATCCACAATTTCATCAAATGTTAATTTATCCCCAACCCAAGGGTTTTTATTGACTTTCTCCCAAAATTGAGAAATTTCTTCTACATTTAGATTTGAACCGATGTTTTGCAAAAAAGTTGATAATTCGACGATATCCATTTTCTGTTCATCTTGACAATCGCCATTATCGCCTTGGAATTTTAATAATAATTCGGAAAATAGTCTTCTTTTTAGGAGTTGATAAGATTCAAATCTAATTCTAATCTTCAATTTTGGTGGTTGATCATCAATAATTCTGGTTTTATTTTTCTTTTTAATTTTGTTTTCTAATAAATCCATTTTAATCTCAACTGTTTTTAATTGTTCAGTATAATCATTATTTGAAACTAAACGACGTGGATTTTTACCAAATATTTTTCTTTTGTAAATTGGATCAGTTTCTTCATCTTTTGATAATAACTTACAACCGTCCAATTGATCAAAATGATCAGATATTAATCCACCAACCGAAATAGTTTTAGTACAGACATTATCATTATCAGATAAAATATCTTTATCTAAAATATTAAAGTTCAAATCAAAATTTTTCTCTGCTTCAGAAATCTCAAAGACTAATCTTTCATTAAATATTGGATTTAAAGTATGCTTTCTCCATGAAGTTCTAAAAACTTTTGTACCAAAGGAGATAACAACAAATGGATCCATATCAAACCCTGTTCTTGTTGAATTTTTAAAAGCAGGCAAATCAGAAGCAGATATAATTTCTAAGAATAAAATACCGACCAAATCTTTTCTGTTGGTGAACTGAAATCTTTTTGAAGATAATAGTAAATTATCCGTGTTTAGGTTAATAGCAGAAGAATCAGTATCAAAACCTGTACCACTTCCACTACCATTATTGTGTTTCTTTCTTCTTAATTTTTGAAATCTCTTTCTCTTTTCAGAAGTTTCAGGAGGAGTTAATAGTTGATTAGGTAAGGATATACTTGAAGCCACAGCAGCGGACGAATCATCCATTGAAGAATAATAGAAATTATTATTCGGCGTACCTGAACTACTCAAACTTTCAGCAGATTGATTTAATTTTAAAGCTATAAGTAAGTCCTTTTCCTTCGGTGCTAAACTATTTGTAAAAATAACATCTTCCTCGTCATCGAATCCGTTTGCTGAATCATCACTTGTTATTGATATTTCATCAAATTGTTGATCTAACGATAAACTATTTCTATTTTCTTCAATTGAATAAAAACCTTGATCGTCAAGGTTTAATAAAACTAAAGGATTAACACCATTTGATTTCTGTAATTTTAAGAAGTCATTTAATTTAACTAAATACTGATCTATTATAGTTTCGATTGAAGTCAGCTGAGAAAAAGCCAATGATTTATCATCCTCTTCCAATTCTTCGTCATAAATTTCATCATCGTCGTCATCATCATCATCATCATCATCTTCTTCTTCTTCTTCCGGATTATGATGAAGGTTGATCAAAACATGAGGTGGGTCATGGGAGATTGGTGTTAATTTTAATGATTGGGAAACATTTGAAAAAGAATTGTTTAATTTTGATTGGCGTTTACTTTCTTGTTCAGATAAAGATAATGCGAATTTACAAGTGATTGTACCGGTGACAAATCTTTTCTGATTTGCAGAAGAATACAATTTATACTGTTTAAATGGGATTTCATTTGAATTCGATCGTTTCAATAACTGTAAGAGTTCAATCATTGAAAATCTTAGCTCTCCCAAATAATTCTTGTTTGAAGTTTTCTTATCCCAAATTGAGATAGTAAAAATTAAATAAGAATCAGCAGTCAACTTTGACTTTTTCTTATTAAGCTGCTTTAAATCTGGATTTTTCAATGCTATTTTAATTGTAGAATTAAAAGTAGGAGAAACTGCATTTCTAACTTTATTAGTTTTAGCAGAGCTAGATGGGGGTAACCTAATGTAACATTTGGGATTGCACTTACTAAGAGTTGATTGTAAAGTTGTGTCTGGCAATAAATCTTTGGCAGATAAGATGGTAACTATAAGGTTGAGTCCAGCATCATCCAGTTTTTTGGATGAGCCTTTCGATCCTCTGATAGTTTTCATCATTGGGAATTAATTTGAAAATGAAATAGGAATCGTGGATGTAACTTCTAAGGACAGGCAAAAAAAAAGAAAACAAGTAAGAATTATATACCAACTATTTGGTAATTAGAAACTATCTGAGTTGAAGTTTGATCTGATACCAGCCCACTTAATTGTATGCTTGAGGAAGCCTAGCCAAAATATATTTGGGCCTCAGGTGAATCTTGAATAACGAGGCGCAAGAGGATTAAATAGATGCGGCACATGAAATATTTTAAATCAGGTGATCAAACCACGTGATACAAAAATATTTTGAGTAAGACGATAGTCGCATATGACGTTTTTTTCCTTTGCTCCTATAATCTTTTCTCTCTGGTATTCTGCTGGGACCTCCGCACAATCATTTTGAAAAGACATTTACCAAGAACTGAATCCGGTAAAGTAAGAATAACCCACGTTTGCTTTTATTCCATTCTATACTGACTCGCTGACGTAACTACTAGTGCTGTTATTTATTTATTTTAAATTCACTAGGATTTCCGTTTTATGATTTAAGTTAAAGTCGGTTATCCTTATCCTTCGTTTATCCCAACAAATCAATAATTTTACATTTACTCTGAATAATTACAATGCAACCTGCTCTTCTGACCAAGGCATTCAACTTGGACCCTCCGTCTACTCTTTCAACAGATTCGGAATGTTCAAGAACTTCTTCAAGACACTCCTCAATTTATGTTCATAACCACTGCAAAAATCCCAAACCTTTAAATGTGTTGGGTGCTTCTATAGTATACGATCAGAATGATTATTTGAATCATGTGTTACCTGAAACCAAAGATATAGCTTTGCCTCATCATAATGCTCCAATAAATGAGTTAGCTATAGATATTGGTGGGTCTTTAGCAAAATTAATATATTTCACAAAGAATGAGAATAGTTCAGGCGGTCGATTAAATTTTTTTAAGATCGAAACTTTAAAAATTGACGAATTTATAAAATTTATTAAAAAAATTCTTTTACAACATTATAATCATAACGGTGATGATTTGATAAATACTCAGTTATTGATTCTAGGTACAGGTGGTGGATCTGTGAAGTTTAATGATAGATTAAGAAAAGAATTAAAATGCAATATACAGAACGAAGATGAAATGCAATGCTTAATAATAGGATTGGATTTCTTTATAACTGAAATCCATAAGGAAATTTTTTCATTTGACGAGTTGAATCATAAATATGTTGAAATTGAAAATTTCAGTTTTGAAAATGAGGAAGAAATATCCCATTATCCTTATTTATTAGTTAATATTGGTTCTGGTGTTTCTATGGTTAAAGTAACTGGCCCTGGTCCTGATAACTTTGTGAGAGTTGGTGGTTCATCATTAGGTGGTGGTACGCTTTGGGGCTTGTTATCAATATTAACTGACACGAATGATTTCGATGAAATGTTGGAATTAGCTGCGAAGGGAAATAATGAAAATGTTGACTTGTTAGTTGGCGATATATATGGTAAAGGGTATAATAATATAGGCTTAAAAGCTAATTCCATTGCATCTTCTATGGGTAAAGTGTTTAAAAAAGTATTGGAGAACCCAGAGGAAGACCAAAGCGATAATGACAATACCTCCATTTCTACTTCTGTTACTGCAACCTCCAATACCAAAAAAGATGAAAGATTATCAAGACTTGAGAAGCTTAACCAAGAAGATATTGCTAAATCATTGTTATATACAGTTTCAAATAATATTGGACAAATCGCCTATTTGCAAGCTCAAAGATATAATTTGAAAAGAATCTATTTTGCTGGCTCATATATTAGAAATCACTATCAAACAATTAGAACTCTAAGTTACGCAATCAATTTCTGGTCACAAGGTTCCAAGAAAGCATACTTCTTAAAACATGAAGGCTATTTGGGCAGTATGGGTGCATTTTTAAAACGAGAAGCTGATAGTGATACCTCATTTATTGATTCATCATCTTCCACCACTAATACAACGCCTAGATCTAGTCCAGCCCCCCTGGAGTCTAAAGATAAATGAAAGATAAGTTTCATATTGTATTATTTTTTGCTGATTTCATGCTTTTTTGCTTTTTGTAATTATATATATATATATACATACATTGCTAGATACATCATATCATTTATTTAATGCCATTTTTGTTAATGAATTTGCTGGCATAGAAAATTACTGAGTATTAAAATACATATTGATAAAAGTACATAAAAAAGTAAAAGTCAATTAATTTATTGAAACTGTTTCCATATATTAATTAATTCGGTATAATAATCAGATTCTTTGACCAATTCTTGATTAGCTTTCTTACCTTGTTCTTTCAATTTTTTCCATCTTTCCAATTCATTCTTCAAATCCGTATTTTTATTATTTAATTCAAGTATTTGATCGATCTTCTCTTGCAAAATTGAATTCACTTGCTTTCTTTCAATTTCATTTTCTTGTAATTGTTTAGTTATATTTCCATTTTCATGTTCTAAATCATTCGTAGTCTTTTTCAATTCGCTAACTGAACTAATCGAATAATCGCCAACTTTTAATGAATTTTCCCTATCTAACTCATTTAACGTTCTTTCTAAAGTTTCAATTTCTTGAATTAATTGATTATTATTGTTTTCAAATTTATTAACTTCACTTAAAACTTTAATTAATTTTCTATTTTTAACATTTATGCTTTTTTTATATTTTCCAACTTCATTTTCAATCACATTATGTTGGTTAATCAACTCAGTATTTAATTTATTAATATCGTCAATTTGGTAGCTTTTTAAGACTGAGCCTTGATTTAAAAATCTTAAGAAACGTTCTTTTGAATCTAGTTCTTGAAATTGATAGTTTAATTTATTTAAGTAATTTTCATTATCTGATATTAAATTAAGTAATATCTGTGGGTTGTTGTTTAATATTTCAGGGTCTAAATTTAACGAAGCTGATAGATTTGATGAAGCTATGAAATTCTTATAATCTTGTTCAGATTTTAATAACGTTAGTTCTTGGTTATATGATGGCGACTCTGTTTTCGATGGAGTTTGAATTCCAGAAGAAGATGCAGTTGAAGGAGTGGTCTTGTACAAAGTTTCCATTTTTGTGGTTTATATATTATTTGTATAAGAGAAATAAAAGAAGTTACAAATAAATAAGTAAACAAGTAAACAAGTAAACAAGCAAACAAAAAACGTAAACAAACCAAGTTGATTAATATTGAATTCTGGCGTAGTGCATTGCTGTGGCAAATTATTGTTGCGGCGTACTTCTGGATTTTTTGATTTCTTCAAAAATTATTTTATTTTCCATCTTATCAACATACAGAGCAAACTGGTTCATAATTAATAAATCTGAATACAAAATAATATAAAAGTGACTAACAATAAATTATGAGTAAAGAGATTATAGAAGTTGCTCAATCTTATTTACCTGGAGTCAAACTGGAATTAATATCACAAGGTGCCGAAGCATTAGTTTTCAAAACGGACATGCATCCATATTTACCAACATCATTAAATCCAACAGATATTTCAAATAGTAACTCATACATTATTAAATATAGACCATTTAAACCATATAGACATCCAGTTTTAGATAAACAAATAACAAAATCAAGAACTGCATCAGAAGCTAAATTACTCAATAAACTATATTCATTGGGCATTTCAGCACCGAAACTAATTGCAACTGATGCTCCAAATGGATTAATTTGGATGGAATTTCTAGGATATATGCTTGAAAATGGAAATATTAGTTCATTAAAGAATTGGTTATGGTATTTAGAAAAAAAATCAGAAAAAGATGGAAGGGGGAGTGTGATTGCTATTGATTTAGCCGTTGAAAAGGTTTTGACATTGGTCGGTGAAGCTATCGCAAAATTACATTTACATGATATAGTCCATGGTGACCTGACCAGTTCAAATATTATTCTAGTTAATGAAGACACTGAAAACATTCCAACATTAATTGATTTTGGATTAAGTTCGTATAGTTCTCTGGTAGAAGATAAGGCTGTTGATTTGTATGTTTTAGAACGAGCCTTAACTTCTACTCACCCCGTTCATTCACAAAAATACAATGATTGGCTACTGGAAGGCTATGCAAAGGTTCATAGAGAAAATAAGAGTATGAAGAAACATGTCGAGGTAGTGAGAAGATTGAAGGATGTCCGAATGAGAGGAAGAAAGAGATCAATGATAGGCTGAACTTTGAACTTTGAACTTTGAACTTTGAATATTGAATATTGAATTTTTGTATGACCTCTTAGTATTTAATGTCAGATATTGGATCTTAGACATGGTGTGTAAACTCTGTATAAATACATTACTTGATATATAGAACGAAGAAATTATGAATACAACTAAAGTGTGCGCAGGTGCTTTTCACTCTTGATTTGTTCATCACGCATCACGTACAGGCTGAGCTAAGCGTTCTGAGACTGAGGCGAGGGAAATGCGAATAACGAAAATAATCTACAGTATCAAAAGAAAGAGCAAAAAAGGAAAACAGCTATAATATCCTATTTTCCTACCTGTTTTTCTTACCACTCTATTTCATATACCATTATTCTTTGCTATTTACATTTTTTTACCTATTTATATTATCTCTGGGTTTGCTTCTGTCACTTACCTGCAAATACCGATTTACAACACTCAGATCATACTTTCATTTGTTTTAATTTTAGTTCTAACCTCAATTTTGGAATCCTGTTTTACCTATAGTTATGAATCCACAGTCACATTCTGCTTCTTCTCACAAAAAGAAGAGGCCAACTGTCCCTAAAATTATCTTTAGTGAGTCAACCAAGAATTCACTGAAGAGGAAACCTACAGTCACTTTCCAACTGGATGAAAACCAAGATAACCATCATACTCACGCTCCTAGACAGGGAGTCGTTACCAGCGCAAAATCAATCCTTATACCAAGCGTGCTAGATCATAATACTTCCAGTAGTAATAGTAAGAAAAGTCCACCTTCTTTAGTTTTGAATACCTCTATGTTTTCAGATAAGAGTTCTCCAACTAGGAATGGTCGCTTGATCCCTGAACTGATAGACCCCGCTGATAAAAGAAAATCAGTAACTTCACCCCTCTCTCCATTATTATTTGGTGATGAGTCTTTCCTTACTGATGTGGATGATGCTGATAATGAAAAAGATATGATTGATGGGTTAAATATTGCACTTAGTGATTCAAAGGCTGGCTGGATGCCTCTAGGTAAAGATCTTGGTAGAAGTAATGAAATTATGAAAAAACATTCCTCAGACAATTTGGCTGCAGCTGGATCAAATGATAATATTTATCCAGGATTATCAAGAACATTGTCCGTTTCATCTAGAACACAGTCCATCCTGTCTGAAGGCAGATCTCCTAGAAATGGTGAAATTGATTCCGTACTTGGTGAACCAGAGGCGATTGAGTTAGACGATCTAACTCTTAAAAATGGTGGACACCAAGAGCATAATCCAAACATCTTAACAACTGACATGTTCTGTCATTCTAATTTCTCAAATTCATTTTCTGACCTAGAAAGTGGTTTATTAAGCCCTTTAACTAAAACTTCATCAAAATCTAATATTGACCACAATAACAATAACTTCTTAAAGCTTCATTCTCCTATCGGATCAGTACATAGATCATCGTCTACCAGGAATCAAGAATCTAATTTGAAGACTGCAGTCAAAAATTTATCGTTAAAGATCAATGCGAATTCAGGTTCCGACAATTATTCTCTTGATCAAGCTAGTTATCATGATGAAACCGATTTAAATATTGATAAGCTTTCATCCAATATGCCTTATGATTCAAATCCATCCTTTTTGTCAATGAATACCCAAGATGTGGAACCCGCTTCTCCAATGCTGACACCAACAGCTACAGCATCATTTTTAAATACTTCTGGTATTTCTATAAATAACAGTTCCAATATAAGCCCCCGTTTTGCTTTAAATTCAGACTTATTGGAGCCACCGCCTAATGATGATATTAATTCTCCATTTACGAGTAAATCTAAAACGTCTGCTGAGTCGTCCAATCTACGTTCTAGACAACAGGTGTTTATGTCTTCTGATACATCCTCTGATAACGAGGATACGACAGCCAACGAAAAGGGCAAGTCTAATATTGGATATAAAGAAGGTGTTAGATTATTTGGTAAGTCATTTGGCTATTTTCCATCTGATTCGGAATTTCGATTAAAGTGTCGTGATATTGCCAATAATCCAAAATTACATATTTTGATGACTACATCTATTATTATTCAAACTGGATTTTTAACATATCAGCAAGCTTCTGTTGACAATGGTTATTTTTATAAAAGAAAATATAAATGGGTGGATTGGATAATATTTGTCATGTACATTGCTTATTCTATAGAAATGGCTTTGAAATGTATTGCCTTCGGTGTTTATGATGATTCTGTAATGTTTAGGGAATTACGGGTGGAAAAAAAGAAAAGCTTATTAAGACGATATTATGAAAATCTTAAAAAAGGAATTAAAAGACAGAAACATTATCAGGTTGCTTTAGAAGAATCTTATGAACTCCCGTTAGAGATGTACTCGAGCGATGAAGATGAAGTATTGTCCAACAAAGGGAGAAGGACATTAATGCATACAGTTACTGTTCTACCACATCAACAAGATATTTCAAAACAAGTTAGAGCATATTTAAGGTCAGATTGGAACGTTATCGATTTTATTTCTATTGTTTCATTTTGGATTGGTTTTGTCTTTTCAATGACTGGCTCTGATTTAGAACACCAAGTTATGATATTTAGATCTCTGATGTGTTTGAAGATTCTAAGATTATTGAATATTAATGAAGGATCAAGAAAGGTCTTAAAAGGCTTAAAAATGTCCGCTGGATCATCAAAAGAAGTTATTATTTTCATGATATGTTTTTGGATCTTCTTTGCTATTATTGGCGTTCAGTCTTTCAAATCTTCTTTGCGTAGACATTGTGTTTGGACTAATCCACTTGATCCAAGTGATACATTCACTAATGATAACCAATATTGTGGTGCTTATCTTTTACCCAATTTAACAGCCATGCCTTATATTATGTCTGGTGGTGAGAATTCTGATACTGTCAAAGGTTTTAAATGTCCTATTAATTCAAGATGTTTAGTGGGTGAAAATCCTTACGCTAACTCCATTAGTTTTGATAATATTTTCAATTCGTTAGAATTAGTGTTCATTGTGATTAGTGCTAACACTTTCACTGATTTAATGTATTTTACAATGGACACTGATTCTATGGCTGCTTCTATATATTTTATTTGTGGTATTGTTTTTCTTAAGATTTGGTTGTGGAGTTTAATTGTTGCTGTCATTATTAACACTTATAAAGTAAGTATGCAGCACAATAAAGAACAGACCAAAAATTCTGATGGTGAAAATGCAGAATCATTTAGTAAGAAGAGGAATGAAGCCAAAAAAGTTTATGCTGAATATGTTCGTGGGAAAAAATACTTGCGGAAATTTATTCAATATAGAAGCATTTTTGTTTTGGCTACTTTAATGAATTTCATAAGACAGTGCTTGAGAACCGCCAGTTCTGACAAAGGTGCTTTACATAATTTGTATTTGTTTGAATGTGGTACTACAATTGTGTTGCTTGTCGAGATTATTATTCTATTTGCTTTATTCACTCCACATTTGAAAATATTCTTTTATTCTGATTTGAATTGTTTTGATTTGCTTTTAGCTGTAACCACAAGTATCATTATTATACCGCCTCTTTATAATCATTTAGGCAAAGCATATCCCTGGCTCACAATTTTCCAGATTGCAAGATTTTACAGAGTTGCTGTTTTGAATTTTACTTATGTTAAAGATGCCTGGGCTACTGTTTTAGCAAGAACCAAGCCTTTTCTGGAGCTTTGTGTTTTTTTTGTTTTATCACTTTACTTAATTGGTATAATAGCCGCTAGATTGTTTGAAGGTTTGATTCCAACTGAACAGTATCTAGATTCTGATCAATTAATTATGTATAACTTACCGAATGTTATGTTATCACTTTATGTCATTACATCTACTGAAAATTGGACGAGTATTTTGTATCTAGCTCAAGAGTGTGGTTTCAATACTTTCTCAAGAATTTGTGTTGCAACTTTTTTAATTCTTTGGTTTATTTTCTCAAATATGGTCATTATAAGTATTTTTATTGCTATTATAACAAACAACTTGGATGTTTCCGAAACTGAAAAGAGAAGAAAACAAATTAAACAGTTTTACAACAAGATGCTAAACAATTTGAATTCAGATCAACAAGAAGAAGGTTTATTTGATAATTTGAGAAGAAGAGTTACAAAATCATCTCAGAATGATCATTTATCCAGCGAACAGATGATCGAAAAGATGAAATGGTTATTAGATGATTCATATGATATTGACATGTTACGTGATGATCCCCAAGCTAACTGGAAGTCAAGAATTTCTAGCCATGCAACACATATTCTTGAAAGATTACCATTTTATTCTGAAATTTCAAAAGGTTCTTCCAAGCTTTTTTCTAACTTTAAAAGTAATCAAAAATCTCTGATTCCTCCTCTTCCAGCTTCACGGGATTCATCATCTGTTATAAATGCTAGTTCTACAAATACACCAAATGCCCAACTCCCGTTTGACTATTCAATTCCAGATAAACATAAGAAAAATGATATCGTCGCATCAACAACACTTCTACAAGAAACAATTGATCATGAAATTCGTGCAATTACCGCTAAAAAACCAACTAATGAAAGGGTTCTTTACTTGTTTTCGTCGAGAAGTAGAATTAGAAGATTTTGCCAAAAGCTAGTTTCCCCTCCCATTGGAAAGAGAACTGAAGGTGTTCAGCCAAATTTAATTGCAAAAGATATCTTTTATTGTGTTATGTTTTTCTTTTCTGTTATAGTTGTGATTATTACTTGTTTTGTCACACCTCTTTATAGAAGAAACCATGGGATTGACTTTAAAAGTTGGTCATGGGTTACCTATACCGATGTCATGTTCTCAATAATATTCACCATTGAATTTGCTATTAAAGTTATTGCTGATGGTTTTTTATTTACTCCAAATGCATATTTACGTTCAACTTGGGAAATAATTGACTTCTTTGTTTTGCTTACTTTTTGGTGCACTGCTATTTTTGAAATTCATGGTCAATATGATGCTGTCATTCTTATTGGTGATTTTAGGGCATTGAGAGCCTTACGTTTGCTTACAATTACAAAAGCTTCTAAAACCCATTTTCAGTTAGCTGTTGTTTCTGCAATTAAGCAAATAACCACAGGCGCCCTAGTTGCATTGTCCTTATTAATCCCATTTTCTCTATATGGTTTAATTCTTTTTTCTGATAAGCTTGGATATTGCCTAGATGGTTCGGATAGGGCAAATTGTCTTAATGAATACAGTCAGGAAGTTTTCAAATGGGAGATCATTAGTCCAAATAATTATGTACAGCCACCACTTTACTTTGATGATTTTAGAACTTCAATATCTACTTTATTTCAGATTATTTCTTTAGAAGGTTGGACAGACCTTTTGCTTAATTTAATGAATATTACTGGTGCCGGTCTTCCTCCTGATACATTCAACTCTCCTGGTAACGGTTTATTTGTGATTATTTTCATCTTTATTTCAATCGTGTTCATTTTGAATTTGTTTGTCTCTATTATTATTAACAATTATGCTGTTCAAACCGGATCTGCTTATTTGAGTGATAAGCAGCTTGGATGGTATGAAGTGAAGAGAGTTTTAAGACAAGTCAAACCTTCAAAGAGAAGGAGTATGGAACAAATTAAAGGTAAATTCCAGAAGAAACTTTATTCGATGATAATTAATAAGAACAAAACTTTTATGAGAATTATGGATTTTTTTATGTGCATTCATATTGTGGCTCTTGTATGTGAAGCATACCCAGCTTCAAATGCGAGTAATAATGTTAGATACGCGTTCCTTATTATTTCAACAGGCGGTCTCTTAACATTCAATTTGATCAATTTATATGCTGTTGGTCCCAAGTTGTATTTCAAAAACAAATGGAACATCTACAGAATTTTTATTACTTTTGGGGCTTTACAACTATCAGTCTTTGCCTATATTACTTCAAGACAGTCTACTTATTCTAATATTAACAAATTGTTCTTGGTTGGTATTTTATTTCTTTTGATTCCTAGAATTGATATGTTAAATCAACTTTTGCAGTTTGCTTCAGGAGGACTACCATCTTTAGTCTCTTTGTTATATACATGGTTGGTCATTTTTTTGGTGTTTGCTATTGCGATGAATCAAAGGTTTGGCTTAACCAAATTTGGTGGCAGTACTTCAAATAATTTGAATTGTAGAACTGTTACAAAAACTTTAATTATGTTATTCAGAAACAGTTTTGGTGAAGGTTGGAATTATATAATGAATGATTTTATGGTTGAATATCCTCTTTGTTATCAGGATAATGATTATGATTCCGATTGTGGTGATCAAGGTTTTGCATATGCTTTTTTTATGGGTTGGAATATTCTTTCAATGTATGTGATTTTGAATATTTTGATTTCTGTTGTGATTAACAATTTCAGTTACATTTTTAATGAAAATGGACCTCATGCATTACTTACTAGGGATGAACTTAGAAAATTCAAAAATTCTTGGAATAAATATGATCTCCATGGTACTGGGTTAATGGACCCTTCAGATCTTCAGCCTTTCTTGAGTTCATTGAATGGTATTCTATCTTACAGAGTTTATGGTGAACATTATACCATTCCTAAGATCACCAGCAAATGGATCACCAAAAAAAGTGACGATCCATATGATATTGATATTGACTTCCAGAAATTGGATGAGGTATTTGCTTGTATTGATTTTGAAAAGGTGAAAGAAAGAAAGAGAAGATTCAACCGGTTAGTCATAGAAGCACAAATGTCCATGGTTGAAACTACGGATGGTTTGCGTATTAAGTTCACTGACTTATTATTATTGGTTGGTTATTATTCAAGATTTGAAGATAGTACTTGTTTAACTCTCGAAGATTTCATTGAAAGATATACATTGTTACAAAGAGTTAACAAAATTCTAAGAAGACTAAAAATTGAAGCTACTATTGCTATGGTTTTAGCAAGACTAAGATTCAAGATTAACAACACAAAATTACTTTCGAGCGATCCCGCGATCAGAAGAGCTGTTACTGTCTCTGAGTTATTAACTGGTGAGGAGCCTAATTATGCACATTCTGGATCACCTACTGAAGATCTTTACAACCCTTTCCAAAATGCAGAGTTGTATAGATCAGTGTCAAGAGCAAGTTTGAATCCATTCCATGACCAGTCTTCGAACAGTTTGGATTTGAACATTCCCAATGCTGCTCCGGCACCATATGATGATGTTGACTTTAGAAGAAGAGGGACGAACGCCCCTTAAACTTGAGCATTTATTTAACTAGTTTTATCGATGCATTTTGTGTTAGACAATTTTTTTTCTATTATATTTCTATTTTCCTCTATATATATATATATATATTTGTTTTTTGGTTAATTTGGTTTTCCTTAGTTTTATTTATATATACATATTTTTTGCATCATGTTTCTCATTTTTTTCTAGATCTTTGCTATATATTTTTTTCTTAATTTAGATTACTTCTTTTCTTTGTTTTATTCTTATCTTTGTTAAATTTAATCTAATGTTATTATTATATTAAGTATTATACAAGCAGAGGAAAGACCAAATTATATTATAAAAAGGAAGAGACACCTAAACTTCCATATCATTCAAGCCTAGCTCGTCATTTTGCTCTTTAGTTCTTTCATATTCATTAACCACCATATTTGGATCTGGATCTGGAGCGTAAACATTCTGAATATATGAAGAAGCTAATGGATCTTCCATAACAACAGTGAATTTAATCTTACCCGCAATAGCTTCATCAATTTTCTCAAAAAACCTCTCCCATCTCTCTTTAGTTTCAGCTTCCATGGAATCAGAAGTTTGTGTAAAGACTCTAGAATGCAATTCTTCTCTAACCTGTGCCAACAACCCTTCTAAAGTGGTAAATCTACCACCTAAAGTGCCAGGAGTTAAATCTAAATTTAGTTCTGGGATTACCATACCGCAAGTTTCAGATTTCAAGATATCTCTAGCTAAATCTTCCGGATCATCACATAATAATGTAACTCTCTTACCCTTGTCTGGAATGGCCCCACCAGTTTTGACATCGTTGGACTTATAACCACATCTTTCACAAGTAGTTGACATAATCACAACTTCTTTGAAATGGGGAATATTGACTAATTTCATATGTGTGGTGCAAGGAGCAAAGCAAGATGAACAAGTAGCATGGAAAGTTTGCACTTCGTTTTCAAAGTTCTCAATATCAGTTTGATCAGAGATGAATCCGACTGATGATGGATTTTTTTCTTTCAATTGATAATCTTGTTTTTGTTGTTCTTGTTCTTGTTCATGTTCTTGTTCATGTTGAGCAACCTCGTCAGCTGACACTAAACCTAACTGAACATTTTGTTGTGGACTTCTAGTGTATTCAATACATGACCATTTATGCTGTGGTTCATCCGGAATATACTCAATCCAGGAATTTCCAGCTGGGTCATCAACCCAGAAGGTTATCGGTAAAGTGCCTTCTTCACACTCGATAGTTGTTTTAACTTTCTTAATAAATTCCTCAATCTTTTCATATATTTCTGGTTGAATCTCCTTTCTTTCAGGTTGATCCATTTCCAAATCATCAATCATTTCAGATAATAAACCTTCAACTGTGGTTAATTGACCTCTCTTAGCTGGAATTTCAATATCTAATTCAACAAATTTACAAACTGCTGATTCGGACTTGATCACTTGTTTGTTGAAATCTTTCTTCCCTTCAACCTTCAAGATATATTTGGCACCTCTCTCTTGAATTGTAGAAGCAGATTGAATTTCAGAGTTCTTGAAGTGGCAGTGTGGGCATTCGAAAGACATAATAATAATTTCTCTGAAATACGGAATGGAAGTCAATAATAACCTGGTAACACCTTCCTTGTGGCAATTCATACACAAAGAATCGACTTCTTGAACTGGATGACCATTCACATCTTGAGCACCTGTTTTTTTCACACCTTCATTTGTATTTTGCTGTTCAGCTTGTGATTCTTCATGGTCGACTGTTTGAGCTGCATCACCAACGGACTGAAACAACTTTGATTGTTCTTGTTGTTCTTCTTGAGACATATTTTGAAGCTTTTGCTTTTTGATAGAGTTCAAATATTTAAATTCAGATTTTCTATGTGACATAAATAGAAAAGGATGGAACCAAATATATTTAATTGTTATTAGTAATAACTATTTATAAAAGTACAAAACTCCAGTTACTCGAAGATGCCAGAACAATTTTTTTTGAATTTTTTTTTCATGTTTCGGACTATCCGGAACAATCCGACTACTCAAGAGCCAGACCTTCGTCTAGCAATCCTTTCTTGAAAAATAGCTTTACCTTATCATCAATACCAACATCAAATGCTGTTTGATCATCATTATTCAGAGCTTTAAAATCTGCTCCTTTCTTAACCAACAGCAAAGCCACATCTGCATGACCTTCACTCATTGCATGATGCATAGGAGTAAAACCATAAACATCTTTAGCATTCAAAGGAGAATTACCGTCATCAATCAAAGTTTCACACATGATAATAGATCCAATAGCAGCTGCCCTATGTAGTGGATATTGAGATTTCTTGTCTTTAATTCGAGCACTTGCTTTACAATCTTTGATCAAATATTCAACAACGTCATAATGATTTTTACTAACAGCGTAATGCAAGCATGTCTGGCCTGTGACGGTTTTCATATTAACATCTGGATTGGGATTATGATTTACCAAAAGTTTTAATATATCCAAGTTGCCAATTGAAGCAGTGATATGTAAAGGAGTCCAGCCAGATTGATCGACCATATCATCTAAATCGAATTCAAACCTTTTAATCTTGTTAACTTGTTGAGTACCAACACTTCCAGTAATCTCGTTAACAACTATATTAAATGGATTTAATAACAATTTTACCATTTCAACGTTTTGGGAGGAACAAGCCCAATGCAATGGAGTTCTTGAGTCCAGATCTTGCTCAAGTATTAGTTTAGGATTATCGCCTAGTAATCCTTTAGCAATCATCAAATTGCCATTTATAGTAGCTTCATGTAATTCAAATTTTTTTTCTTGCATCTTGATTGATTAATGAAGTATTGAGATTTGTTTCGAATATCGACCTTTTCATAACCTTAAGTAATCTCGAACAACTGATGGTTTTCAAATTACCTGGTCTATTCTGGTGCGCCACGTTTTATGTTTTTCTAGGTTGTGGCATGGGAGGCGCTTCGCTAAAACCTTTAACTAAAATTAATCGAACGGAAAGATGATGGCAAACATTTCGGTTTTATTGGCGTTTCTTCAAAGATCTAATACACAAACACAACAACAATAAACAAAATTAAGATGAATAATCAAGGTTGGGATAGATTTGCAAGAGATATGCAAAGAAAAGCACAAGAGATTGCTAGACAACAAACAGCGGGTGGCCCAAGAGGTAGTTCTGGAGGACCAAAGGGTTTATTTGTTGGTACCGGTAGTTTAATCCTTTTAGGTCTGGCTGCTGTTGCCTTCAATGAATCATTATATAACGTTAATGGTGGTGAAAGAGCTGTGGTTTATGATAGATTCCGAGGTATCAAACCAACCGTTATTGGTGAAGGTACCCACATCAAGATTCCATTTATCCAATTTCCATACATCTATGATATCAGAGCTAAGCCTAGAGTTGTTGGTTCATTAACTGGTACCAAAGATTTACAAATGGTCAATATCAGTTGTAGGGTTTTAGCAAGACCGGATGTGGGTTCTTTACCAACAATTCACAGAACTTTAGGTAAGGACTATGACGAAAGGGTCTTACCATCTATTGTTAACGAAGTTTTAAAAGCTGTCATTGCTCAATTCAATGCTTCCCAGTTAATTACTCAGAGAGAAAAGGTTTCCAGATTAGTTAAAGAAAATTTAGTTAGAAGAGCTGGTAATTTTAACATTTTATTAGATGATGTTTCTTTAACTGCTTTGACCTTCTCGCCAGAGTTTTCCGCTGCTGTTGAAGCTAAGCAAATTTCCCAACAAGATGCTCAAAGAGCTGCTTTTGTTGTTGACAAGGCTATTCAAGAAAAACAATCCTTAGTTGTCAAAGCTCAAGGTGAAGCTAAATCTGCTCAATTGATTGGTGAAGCTATTAAGAAGTCCAAAGATTATGTCGAATTGAAGAGATTGGATACTGCTAGAGATATTGCCAAAATTTTAGCCTCTTCTCCAAACAAGGTTGTTTTGGACAATGAATCCTTATTATTGGATACACTTTCCGATGCAAGATTAAAGAAGTAATTAATAAAAAAAGGTTGAAACCTGTCTCATTTATATACTTTTTTTTATATATCAATTTATGTACATAGTTCTCCTATATTAATATTATGATGTATTCGTATACTTAACCACGTTTATCTTACCTTGAATTAAGTTATTTCCGTTAATCAATGGCTTTATAGCCTTGGAGAAATCGTTTACCCATCTGCCTATCACTTCATATCACCAAAGAATATTTTTATTCAAAAGTAAATATTAAAAACGATTTAAGGGTAAAATATAACCACAAAGGTAACTAAAAAAACATATTACGGAAAGTCTTCGAGCAAGGACAATTTCAACGAATGATGGAAAAACAAGGCAAAATACAGTTGTATAAAAAAAGGCGTCAAAATATAAAAGAAAATTGGTAAAATGAGTAAAAAGTAAATATATCATTATGAAAGTGAATCCAATGCAGTAAAAAATAAGAAAACAGGGAAAACAGAGGGGATACGAGAGGAGAATATACGTTCGATAAATGTAAACAAAGTCTGTCCTTTTAAAAAATTAAAGAAATAAATTATAATTTAAACAAGAAAAGGTATCATTAGGAAAAAAAGCAAGAGGCTCAAGTAATACAAAAAATATTATTAGAGTTAAGCAATAACTGACTTTAAAACTTCCCTAGAAGAAACCAAACCACTATATTTACTTTCCAAATATTTCAAGAATTCAACAACCTTCTGCTTGCTTTCTCCGCAATCGAATTGGTTCAATCTTTCAATGTTTTCTTCCCTACCTAAAGTAGATTCAGCAATTAATTTTTCTTTTTCCAGTTCCTTCAAGAAAACAAATTCAAACACATCAACTATTTTAGGAGTAGCATTCACAACAACTTTGTTGCCTTCTTGGTATAATTTCAAAATGAAATCAAAGATTGGCTTGTTTTCTTCAAAGCCATTTTCTAATGGTAAATGTTCTAATAAATTTGGAACAATTACATCTAACGGAATAGCCGCTTGGTTCTTCAAAGCCATTCTAGAAACACAACCGCAGGCATTGGCGAAGGTTCTGTGAATTACTTCCTTTGTTTCATCATCACCATCTTCAGTCTTCAAAGCCTCTTTATCGGCTCTGTTTAATAATTTGGATAATGACTGTAAAATCGTTGGGTAAGCAGAAGAAACGTCAACAGTAGAGTTTTCAACCAAAATACCGACACCATACGCAGCGTTACCTCTAACTTCAGATGACTTATCTGTAGCTAATTTGTTAACAAAAACTTCTAAAATTTCTTGAACGAATGGATTTTCAGTTTTCATACCATTACACATTTCGGCTAATGAACCTAAGGTGGAAACTCTCTTGTTCTTAGATTTGGAGTTGACTTGAGAAAGAATAATGTCTTTGAAAGATTGGAAAATCTTGGCAAATTCACCCTTGAAGGCAATTGACAAGCTGACTAATACTTCTAAAGCAGAATCATAAATAACAGCTTCGGTTTCAGAAGCATCTGCTTCATCGGCTGGAAGATCATCCTCCTCTTGGGTTTGGCATAAATGTTCACCCTTCAAGATCAACATTAGCTGAGTACATAGAGATTCTAAACTTGAAGAATCATTATTTTCAAAGATAACAATTTTGCCAATTGACTTTAAGTAATCAAACAGTGAATCTAAACAAGTAATAACCATGTGCAGATCAAATTCTTCCGGTAAAGTTTCAATAGTAATCTTTCTAGCAGTTCTAACTAATTCCAAGGTAACTGGAGTTTCACCATGAGCAGAGTACATGGATGAAACAACTTTCCACATAGTAGCTAGAGATGCTTCTCTAATAGCATATGATTCATCAATTTGTTCTGCTAAGATCTTCATGGTATCAGAAACGTATGGGGAGAAACCGGCTTTAGCACCAACAGCTAATTCAGATAAAGCAACTAAAGCAACTTCCTTTTCAACAGTAATACCAGTGTGAATGTTTAATTTTTCAGCTAAGTCAACGTCATCTGTAACGTCCTCAGGATTAATATCAAATTCAAACTCAGATTGAGCTAAACATTTGAAGATTTCTGGAACAATTTTTTCGAGGAATGAAGTGAATTGCTCACCATAAACTTTAGCCATATTGGAGATAAAAGCAAACCCTGATTCTCTCAATCTACCATTATCGGAGTGGATTGCACTGTAAGAAGCATCAATTAGTGGTTGGGCATACGAACCAAAAGCTTCAGAACCAACAGCCCTAGCCATAGAAGAGATGTTTTCAAAAGTTTGAGCTCTTAACTCATTATCGTCTTCAGTCATACCTTCAATGTTCTCCATGTTTGCGATAAATCTCTCTAAGAATTTAATAGAATTTTCGAAGAATGGAGTGAATGATCTACCAGCGGCATATGCAACAGAACCGATAGCAGAAACAATGGCAGACTTCAAAGAAGATGACTGAGCGGCATCTAGCATTTGAAATAATTTGTTCATCAATGGCTCCATATATTGTTTGATCGATTCATTAGACATGTACTCAATTAATGTATCTAAAGCGTAAGTAGCAAACTTGTAAACCATAATCTTGTTAGTGGAATCAATAATTGCCATAATTGGGTTTAATAACAATTCGTGGTATTCAGCAACGGTATCCTTTAATTCTTCGCCTAATTGAGCTAAAGTTCTTAACGCAGCAGCTTTAACTAAGATGGAAGAGTCACTTAAACCAGCAACAACAATTTGAATAATTTTTGGTAATTGGGTGGTGACATAATCTGGAGCACCTTCAACACAAACACCAATAGATAATAAAGCGGCTCTTCTTTCAAACTGTTCAGAAGAACTTAATAATTGAGGAACATATTCTAAAACAGGGTTGATAACTTGACTTGGAGGTAAATCAATAGCTAATGTATTTAACAATCTTAAAGCCAAGGAGGAAGGAGAATCCTCTTCGTTTTCATTCTCCTCATCTTCCTTCTCCAAATCATCTTCAGCTTCGTCATCTTCTTCACAAGCAACTCTTAAAGCACAAGTGGTTAATTGAGGACCTAATTTGGCTTGAGAAATCTTTTGTTTTCTGTATGCAATACATTGAGTGATGTTCTTCAAAGCGAAGCCTCTAACTTCTTCGTCAGCTTCTTTGTTTAAAGCAATCTCAGCCATAAAATTAATTATATCAATGAACGAGTTACCCAACATTTTCATATCTAGTAAAATGAAACTGTTAAAAGCAGAAAATAATTCTTTAGTCTTATCTGTGTCATCATGTGTCAAAGAGTTTTTAATAACTTGTAGCATAGCTGGCATTAAGTTCGCAAAATCATTGGCTAATTGATTCATTAAAGCGTCATCTTCTTCAATGAAAGAAGAGATAACATCCAAAGCAGAAACAGAAGTAGTTTGAACTTCTAAAGAAGCAGAATCCTGTAGAGTAGTAGCAAATAAAGTTAAGAAACTTTGAGTATGTTCTAACCATTCTAATGGGAACGTCTCCAAAATACAAAATAAAGTGAAAACAGCCATTTCTCTAGTTTGTTGATTGGAATCAGTAGCACCAGTAACTAAAGCTTGTAACAATGTTGACCATTGGTTAGTTGGGATATCAATATCACAGATGGAAGCAATTATTCTAGCAGTAGAATGTCTAATATTCTTAGATGGTGCAGCGAAAGCATATTGTAATAATGATTCTCTAATGGAGCCTTTTAATGATTCATCCAAATCATCCCATTGCTTGGGAACCAATTTCTTAGATTCAACAGCAGCTAATTGTTTGATACCATCATTTGAAGAAGACTGTAAAATTTGAATCAAAGCTGGTAGGGCCTGAGGTTTTGTGTAGAATTGGGACTTTAAAGCTTGGGTAGCTTGTTTGATAGCAGCGTTGTCAGGAGACAACACCATGGAAAGGGTATTTTCCAATTCTGCAACGTATTGTTGGTCCATCTCCAAAAATATAGTGAATTAGTGTCTCTCTCAAAAGTAAAGAGGTGATAAGTTTACTTCTTTTGCAAAAAAAAAGCTATCAAACAACTTTTTATTACGTTTCCTAACAAATTTTTTTTTTTTAGTTCATTCTGAAAAAAGAGATTTGAAAAACGCACGACTTAATTACGACGCGTCGGCTTTTTCAAATTGACCCTAAACGCGTGCTTACCACGCGTTTAGTGTTTCGTTTCGATTCCTCCATTATTATTTCTTTACTTTCTCTTCTTCTTTTCTTGCGTTACACAAGCTTAAGTTTTAGTTTTAAAAACTTCTTGGTTCAATGCCCATAGATCAGCAACCAGTAACAAAGAAACAAAAATTTACCCAACAACAAGAAATGTCTGCCGCTATTCCCCCATTAAAAGTTTTCTTACGTTCATCAAAAGCTAAAGTGCCAACTAGAGGTTCTAAGTTAGCTGCTGGTTATGATATATACTCTTCTGAGAGCACTACCATCCCAGCTAAAGGCCAAGGTATGGTTTCTACTGACTTGAGTGTTATTGTTCCAGAAGGTACCTATGGTAGAGTTGCGCCAAGATCTGGTTTAGCCGTCAAACATGGTATTTCAACTGGTGCTGGTGTCATTGATGCTGATTACAGAGGTGAAGTTAAAGTTGTCTTATTCAACCATTCCGATAAGGACTTCCTAATTGAAGAAGGTGACAGAATTGCACAATTGGTTTTAGAAAAGATTCTTCAATCTGAAGTTGAAAACTTATCTCTTGAGCAATGGGAATTTGAAACCACTGAGAGGGGTGAAGGTGGATTTGGCTCTACTGGTAAGAAATAAAGGTGAAGGTCTGCAATTATGTACACCATGCTTTCTACATTATATTATAGATGTTTAGGCTCTTTCTGAATTGTAAAAGGTATATTATTATTTGGAATGTATTAAAATAATAGTATTATGCAAATTAGTAAACCATTAAATGAAAGAAAACGACACAACATACAAAAAAAAGCAAAGAGAATTAGTAAATAAATAAAGTAATTTATATAATACGTTGGTAAATAAGACAAAAATATTCGGATAACAAAAAAATAAATAAATTTAAATTGAAAGAATAAGAAAAATTAGTTTTCAGATATGGATATTGAAACTCTTATAATTAAAAGAAAATCCATTTCAATAACCTCCAAATAAACATGATGATTCCTTTTATCAATCTCCATGCTTCAACAATAACCCAAACCACCCATAACAGCATAACAATCGAATTCTCTAGTAGATTATATAGCAACTTTTTGGGGAGCTGATCACCTTCATTTAATAAATTATCTCTCTTTTCAATCAAGTTTCGAATTTTTAGGTTGATTGAAGTATTGATATAACCATTAGTTCTATCACAATAAAATAACAGTTCTTCAATCTTATTTGATTTTGTTATTGTAGAAGAACTAAAGTTTTCAAGATTTGAATCCATTTCATCGATTTTGGTGATTAATTCTTCAGATAATAAATCATTACGATTTTGTAATTGCTCAAATTCTGTCAATCTAACAGATATTTTTTCACAATGTTGGTCAACATTTTTCATTAAAAACAAATCAAAAGTCTCTATTTTTGTATTTTTCAGATTTAATTCATGATCCATTTTCTTAACTTTTCTAACCAACTCAATCATTTCATCAGATGAATAATCATCAAACACAAAAGAATTTGCGGATGGAAGAGTAACTGGGCCTGCTATTTCTTTGTTACTACTAGGTAATAAGTAAGAATTTGAATCTAAAGATTTGGCTGCTTTTTCACTTATCTCAGCACTTGATGAACGTTCTTCTAAGCTGCCTAACGTTTCAAGTCTAATAATCGGTGTTGTTATTACACCATTAGTCATAGTATTGGAAGGACTACTATTAAATCCGCCTGCAGATGTGAATGTGTTCTTTTTAAAACTGTTTAATTTATAGTGTTCCTGTCTAGCCAGAGAAGCCGAACTTTCATTTCGTCTTGGAAAAGAATTCGGGTATTTTTCTTCAATAGAAGCCTCGTCATCATCTTTTTCTCTATGAAATTCACCATCAAACCCAGCAAACAACTGTTCGTGCATTCTCAAC
The DNA here is from genome assembly GCA_003705185.2 of Ambrosiozyma ambrosiae. Classification (NCBI taxonomy): domain Eukaryota; kingdom Fungi; phylum Ascomycota; class Pichiomycetes; order Pichiales; family Pichiaceae; genus Ambrosiozyma; species Ambrosiozyma ambrosiae. The sequence goes on along the minus strand of PPHU02000004.1, from coordinate 430,480 downwards.
CCTCTATTACTACCACTGCTAAGAGATTTAATTGGAGCTTTTAAAACTTCACTATGATGAACCGAACCAACAATTCCTGATAGGCCGATAGAAGAAGTAATAGGGAACCACAAGTCACCATTAGCGTTCTTCAATTCATGCCAATGACTTTCTCTCCATTCAAGATCCCCAATGTATTCAACTAGATTAATTTGCCAAATAAGACGGGGTCTAGAATGTTTACTAAAGACTTGGGAAGGTAACTTAAATTTAACGACACCATCAATTTTCTTAAATACTTCATTGCTCCTCCTTCTAATTCTTCTATTTCTTATAATTTGTAAAGGATTGAAAACACCTTCAACATTAGGATGCTTAGGCTTGCCGTCATCTTCGCTGAAATTTGTTACCCGTTGATACCTATCGAGACAATTATAGTAATTTTCCATAACAGACTTCACTTTAGCAGCTCTCTTTCTAGTAACTAATGGAATTCTAATGATTGTGTAATGATCGTCAATGTGATTATTAGAGTCATACCTCTTCTGAGAAGTGTTATTAATCGTTTGTTCGTACAGTTCATGATCTATTTTTAAATCTTTCATCAATTTTTTTCTTTGGTCCAATAATTCTCTAGTATCACCTATAATAACGTCACTATCACATTTATCAGAAATTTTATCTATACTATCGCACTTATTCAAACTGCTTTCTGCTGATATGTTCGTCTTGGTGGAATTGGATGAGCAACTCCTTGTTCCCTGGCCTTCTTTAAACCCTGAATACTCCACCAATGTATTTGATAGGAGAGAGTCTGATTTTGAAGAATATTGTATCTGTAACTCCTCTGGAAACAACTTGAAAGAGTTCTTGGATGCATTAGGCAGTCTTTGATGAGTTTCAGTCTTGAATTGCCGGTAGAGAGGCTGAGTTCTGTCAGAAGTTCCGGAAGTGGGTACCACCGTTGTTGGAGACAGAGACATAATAGTGCAATGTAAAGTTATTAAGGATTATATCACTAATTGGAACAGAAAAGAAAGGAAAGGACAGCATCTAATAGCTTACTTGAAATTGAGTAATATCTAACCAGAAAAGTTAAGGATCTGATCACGTAAGCAAGCTGGGGCGCTGACCAACTCTTCAACAAAACGACAGTTTCCATCCGATTCCACTACCTTCTGTAATGGTATTCTTAAGTCTACAAAGAATGTCCTACTACTTCGCCATAATAGGAACTAATGACTCGCCGCTTTATGAGTTAGAAATAGGAACTTACAAGCAATCTGGAAATGGTACACCAAATCTACCTCAAGATATAAAAGAGCTAGAACAGTTCATATTGAATTCGTCTTTGGATACTTTAGAATCACTACAATTTAAAACAAATCAGATATTCACCAAAAACTTAGACTCATTTTACGGCTTTACGATATTCAGTTATTTAACTCAAGGCAATGCTAAATTTTTGGTTTTGACGGACTTATCCAAAAATGATGAAAGCATTAGACAGTTTTTAATTGAGATTAACGAATTGTACGTCAAGAATTTATTAAATCCATTCTATAACATTAACGATCCTATAAGAAGTGTTTCTTTTGATACCAGAGTTAGATTACTGGCCAAAAAATACCTTTAAAAAATTATTTTACGAGACTTATTTTTTATTTCACATTTCCGACTTACTTTTTGTGTACTTTATTTAAATCCACGTTTTCTCAGGTTCCCCATTACCGCTATTGCTAAATAAAATAAATTTTCATATATTATTTTTAAAAAAACAGTAAGTATACAACTAATATTAATACAAAATAAACTAACAATATACAGTTCAATAAAGAGCGTACAGAAAAGCTGAGCCCAAAATGCTAACTATTATAATTCAACTAAACCCTTCAATAAATCGGCTGATTCAACTTTATTACCATCATTATCATGATCAATTAAATACTTCATCCTTTTGGAAATCTGTTCAAGTTTATTATCGGTCAAGGTATTAACTAAATTCTTGGATTCTTTCAATTTATGGATGGTTAATTTAAAATTTTCTAAAAATACCATCAATTTATTCTGATCTAATCTGTTCTTATAACTATCCAAAACATTAATCATTCTTTCCAATTTCTCAATTTTCTCCTTGATTACAACATTTAAATTATCTTCATTTAAATTTAACTCAGTTTTAATTTCTTCAACGTTGGGCTTAGCTTGTAACCAACTATTCTTTTCTTTCGTTAAATCAAATAACCTTTTGTCATACATTTCATAAAGTTTCTTATTTTCAACGTTAGCTTGGTTAGGTTTAATTACAATAGGTCTCTGTGACCCATCCTTTATAGTATCATCATCATCATTTAACGCATTTTCATTATCATCTGTATTCCACCAACTGGTGTTAATTTTACCATCTGCTAAATCTCGTATCATTTCATCCCTTATAACATTGGCTATCTTTTCCCCTATGCTTTTACCACCATTAGCTTTCTTGGAAGACTCTGATAAAGCATTGATTGGAGTTCTTTTAGCGCACCAAACTAATAGTTGTCTCATTTTATGTGGATCAGGCAAATCACTATCAAAATGCTTGTATAATTGATCCAATGGAATATCATGATGTGGTTCGGCCTGGAATCCATTTCCAATAGATGAAATTCTTTTACCTCTGTTACCTAAAGACGATCTTCTTCTTTCTTGTCTTGTCTTGACTAACGATCTTTTCAACGGTGAGAAGTTTAATGGGATTACTGTAGTAGTAACTTCTGGCTCATTAGAATCACTCTTGGTTTCTGTAAACCTACCTTGGGCTTGAGGTGAGCCTTCAAAAAAAGCTGAAGAAGGGGAAGCTGAAGAAGGTGTATCATCCTGAAAATCTGGAAGTTTGGGCGACCCTTTTGCAATAGCCTTAGGGAGTACTTTCTTTTTAGATGTAGATGTTAGTTTTGCTGATGCCTTTTTAGTCCTAGTCTTTCGTATCTTCTCAGTTGGAGTAGAAGAATTACTTAGAGCGGGTTTGAGGTTAGTTTTTTGGGTGGCCTTCTTAACGGTGGTGTTCTCGGTTAGTGGAATAGCGGATTCAGGGACAATTTTGTTTGCAGACTCTACCAACTTTTTTACACTGGATATTTTAGAAGCTGGCTTAACTGAGTTATTTTCGATAGGAGTTTTATTAAAAGTAGATTCAGGGACAACTTTCTTTTTTGTAGTTGGTTTCACTCTTAACCTTTGCTTTTTTCTGACAGGAGTTTGCAGAGAGAACATTTTAACATCATCATCATCCTCACTATTATATTCAAATGTATCATCTAAAACATCTAGCAACGTTTTTGTGGGTTTAGCCGAAGCTACTGAGGTTTTCTTTTCATTAGTTTTTCTTGTATTGGGGGCTATCTTTGTTGGTGCGGTTGACTCTGTTTTAGGTTTAGCTGAATTTGTAGCTGTGCTTGTTGATTTTTTAGATCTAGTTTTAGCAATAGTTAGTTTTTGTTTAAACATTTCCCCTGATTTACCAGTATCATGCAAATCACCTATCTGAGTTTTGCTTCGTTTTGTTTGCGCAATTGGTTTCCTACTCTTGGATATTTTCGGAACTTCCTGTCGAAGTAATTCTCTATCATCTTCTACACTTTTCTTCTGTTTGGAATTTGATGTTATCCCAGATGACTCTGTATAAAGTTTAACTGGAGCTGAAACTGATCTTTGTTTTAATTGTTCTTGCTGTTTCTTTCTTTTGAATTCTTGAGCAATTGGCCTTCCAAAGATTTCATCATTTTCGCTATCTACTTCATCGAATATGGACTTGCCCTTGGTGAAATTATTTAGTCTTAGAGATTTCTTTCTAGGCTGAGAAATCTGTGATAGTGATCTTTTAGATTGATAATGTGGTAAAGACTGAGATTGTGATTCAGAAGAGGGTTGTGATCTAGAGTAAAAAAAGCCATCATCTTCTTGGAGCGAAGAGCTTAGTATTCCATTTGATTGAGAGGCAGGCCCAGAAGAATTTAGTGTAGAATTATTTTGACTAGATTTCATTAAGAATCCTAATTTTTTAGGGCCCTTCCGTAGTTTATCCTGAATTATTGAAGAATTACCAGACGCGTCATGTAAATATGGTTTCGAAACAGGTTTAGTAGATTTTGGTTTTCTAGCAGGTTTTGCTGCTGCCTTTGATCTTGGAGGCATCTTTTTTATCCTATCTCTAATATCCTATGTAATCAATACTAAAATAAAAATCTGATCTGGGTAGTGTGAAGTCGGAAATAGAAAATTTAATTTGTGGAGTAAGGTAAAATATTAATAAATTATTAAACGACCTACTATTTAAAACAGAAAAATGTTTTAATTGAAGGAAAAAAGTTCAACTTTCTATTGTACAATATAATAAAACCAAATGATGGTGATACAATGATATGAGTGCTGTCCTATTCGAGATCAATAATGAAGATGGATGTTGTTGTTGTTGATGTATTTCCCAAACCAACTTCAACTGCCTCATTCCTTTTGGCACGTTATCTAAAATGACAGAAAGGCTTGGCCACTCCAGAGAACGCACCTAGGAAGCTTAAACAGCCATTTGTATTTTTTCTGGTTCCCCCTTCTTCTTCTTCCTCCTAAGAACTAAATTGTTGGTATCACTATACTCAATCAATATTATCAATATCAATGGGTTTAAATAATCCTGTCCCAAGATCTTTAAAAAATGAATCGAAGTATGCGCAAACTTTTTACCACCCATTTGCCCCGAATCAAACCAACTCTGTAATTTTCAGTACTTTTTCACAAACAGCACCTGGAATTAAATAGAAACGTCTCAAATATTTACCTAACTGTTTTAGTTTTTGCTTCCTTAAGGCAATAGCATCATTTTGATAATCTTTAGGTATTTGCTTTTTTGTTTCCTGTCTATCTAGCATCCGACAATTTTGATTGCTGAGCTGCAACCTTCTGTACACATTTCTCATCTGTCCAATGATCTCCGCATCCTAATTTGACTTTTGAATATACTTGATACACCACGTGAAGCAGATTTTTAGCTATTATTCAATCACTTCTACAACGTTTTTATCCCTGTGTATATAAAATCCGGTGCCTCCAAGTTTTACTCAATTTTCAGACAAATACAATTATCTGCTGATGATACGATCGTTCAAGCCACTATGCCGAGACTCTCCGCCATCGCCGAAAATTCGTGAAAGTTCGGTAGTCAATTTCTCACAGTCCCTAGAGAGGAATTCAGACTAGGGCATGATCTGAAAACTCGATGATGAATACAATTTGTATACTAACATAATAAATAATATAGGAAAGCAGCCAAGGTTTTGGCTTCATTTATTAAGCCAAACCAAATGATGGGAGCAGATCAAGTTATCCCTCATGATGTTTTGTTGAAAGCGAAAGGTTTAGCTATCATAACTGTTTTAAAAGCAGGTTTTCTATTCTCAGGTAGAGCTGGATCTGGTGTGGTGATTGCTAGATTACCTGACGGTAGTTGGTCAGCTCCATCTGCTATTGCAACTGCTGGTGCAGGTGTTGGTGGTCAAATTGGTGCCGAAATCACAGATTTTGTGTTTATCTTAAATACAGATAATGCCGTTAAGTCATTTGCTCAATACGGATCTGTCACTTTGGGTGGTAATTTATCTGTTGCTGCTGGTCCTCTGGGTAGAAATGCCGAAGTTGCTGGTTCTGCTTCATTGAAATCAGTTGCCCCAGTTTTTGCGTACTCTAAAACTAAAGGTTTATTTGCAGGTGTTTCTGTTGAAGGTTCTGTTTTAGTTGAAAGAAGAGAAGCTAATAGAAAATTTTATGGTGATATGTGCAAAGCTTCTCAAGTTTTAGGTGGTAGAGTTGCTCCACCTCCAGCTTGTGAACCATTAATGAGAATATTACAAAGTAGAGCATTTTCAATACAAGCTAACAGTAACTATTCTGATGATGATGATTATTATGATGATATACCTTCTGAATTCAGTTCTGATGATAATTATTCAAGAAGAGGAAGCACAAGAAGATCTGTTACAAATAATTCGCGTTACAACAACGATGATGATTATTCTGATGATGACGATTATTATTCGAGATCAAATCGTCAAACATCAAAAAAGTCATCAAACTCATGGGAAGATGATGTTTATGATAGACATGATTCAAAATCTAGATCTTCACATCAAAGAATTGGCTCATCATCTTCAAATGGTGGTTACAGACCAAAAACAGAAAAACCAGATTTCGGTAATGGCTCTTCAGCAGGAGCAGCTAGTGTATCTACAGCACCAACTTCTCAATCATCAGGTGGTTCGAAGAACAAGGCAATTGCATTATATTCATTTGGTGGTGAACAACCTGGTGACTTGCCATTCAGAAAAGGTGATGTTATTACAATCATTCAAAAATCAACTTCAACTGATGATTGGTGGACTGGTAGAGTTGGTACTAAAGAAGGTATTTTCCCTGCGAATTATGTCGAATTAGTCTAAAGCATCTTTTATGATTTATATCCTTCTTTCTTATTTCGCATGCTCTAATTTACTACTTTTCATTGCTTTCTTCATTCTGGCCTATAAATGTTTTTGTTTATAAAGAAAAGTCTCCTCTTGTCTGATATTTCTCTTTAACCAATGTTGTTAGTTTGTGCTCTTTTACTTATTCCACCATTTCCCTCTTATTGTTCTTCAGCTTGTGTTTTTAACTTTGTGTATGCTACATAATTAATTGTTTTGAAGAGAAAGATAATAACGTGTTTTTAGAATGTTTTTTTTTTTTTTGGTTTTCTTATTAAGTTTTTGTTTCATTCCATTACTCTATTTTTCCTTTAATTTGTTTGTTAATATTGTGGGGTTTTTTATTCATATTATTATATGCTTAGTATTTCCTTTGTCTACCTTTTCCATTTAGTGTTTCTTCCTTGTTTATCTACATTTACTATTTTTTATCACTTGGATATACATCATATCTAATAGTACAATAAAAGTTAATTTACATGGTTTTTCTAAAGAGTATGAAATTTGAAAATAGTATTGGTTAAAAAGAAAAAAATACAGGAGACTCTGATCCAGTCAGATAGCAATTCATGTACCTCTCTAAATATACATATATATATAATAAATAAAAATAAGTAATAAGTAAAACAAAAAGATGTAGAAAAATGATTCGATAAGAGAATTTTCAAAAAAAAAGGGTAGCAAAGAAGGTACTAAAAGAGAGGTAATTAAGTCAGGAACTAAAACACTTCAACTATTGATAATTCCTAAATATGATCCAGCTTCAACCAAGTAATCTCTCAAAAGCTTTGTAGGTTCAATATATCCTCTGTTAACTCTTTCCAACATTTCAAACAAATTTTCTGGTTCATTACCAAAATGGAATTTAACTATATGCTCAGTCAAACAACGAATCTTTAACTTGGTTAGGTTTGTATTCAAATTGTCATAAGTAATTTGAGGAGATAATATACTGACAGCAAAATTTCCCATTGAAGTATGTATTCTTTTCATCAACTCAGTGGGGTTTAACTTTGGCAAGCAATTATTGTTTCTAGAAGTCTTGTTTCCTCTATAATTTTCCTCTTCATAATCGTTAACTTCTGATCTATAGTTGTCATCAGAGTGGAAGTTATTTCTGCGTCCATTCTGACGCTTGTCATTGTTGTTTCTGTTTTTAAGCACGGAGTTTGGATGCATATAGGCTAACTTATCTACTTCAACATCTTTATTAAACATAGCAATCTCAAGCATCTTCGATGGGTCAACATAAGAAACAGGAATCGAGTTGGCACTAGGGAGGTCTGTGTTGGATTCACCCTTTGAAATATAAGGGTATTGAGGAACTTGGGGTTTGGAATATCTTGGAATTTCAATTCTAACTTTAAAACTATTAACACCAATTTCTGTAAGCTTTTCAATCAACTTGTCTGCATCATCTTCGTTACTCATTTCAACATATCCATAAGCTGTAAATTCCTCACTGTCACTCTTGGAAGCCGTGCCATATAATTCAACCGCTATAATTGATCCAAACGATGAGCACCATTCTTCAAACTGCTCCTTGTGCAAGTTAACATTTAATCCCGTAATTAAAATTTTTAATTTCATCTTAGGCGTACAATCAATCTTTTGAATGTAATAGCCCTTTTCCTCTTTAGGAATTGCACGTGTAATAAACAACTTATGATTATCAATTTCCAGGGTATTCAGATTCAGAATTGCCTTATCAACCGATTCTTGATTAGTTAAAGTGACTAAAGCCCAAGCGCCGTTTCTTTTAGGGACCTTTCTAGATAGAACTGACAGAACCTGGCCGTATGGCTCAACTAAACTGTATATAGTGCTATCTGATATATCTAAAGGTAAATTTCTGATAAAAATAGAGTACCTGGTGCTGATATTTCCCTGGCTATCCCTCTGCACAGGCCAATTTGGAGATTCAGCCAGGGAAGAGGGCTTGATGAGATGTGTGGCTGGAGCAATAAATCCTCGTGGCTGAGTTTGAGGCGCAGAATATAAGTTCTGATTGTTGAAAGGTGGTGGAGGCAGGTTTTGTGTTTGCCCTTGAGTTGAAGTTGGTGTAGTGATCGTTTCAGTAACTTTACCAGAAGTTTCGGTTTTGGTAACTTTAGTTGCTTTAGTAGTACCAAATAGTTTTCTGTCCTTCTTTAAAATATGAATACCAGCATAAATTAATTTCCCATCCAGAACAGTATGGTTGAATTCCTTAACCACCTTATAAGCAACTTCTTTAGATTCAAAATGAATGAAGGCTTGTACCTTACTTGAAATCCATTTACATGAAAGAATTTTACCGTAAGCCTTGAATTTGTCAAAAATCTCTCTAGTAGTCATGGTTGAAGGCAAGTTGGACATGAACACATTAGCTCCAATACGTTCTCTTTCATCCTTGTCCCGTAATGATGGCATTATTCTGATTTCTGAGTCTTTAACATAGGTGTAATTTAAAGCTTCTGTTGCTTTTGATGCGTTTTCTTTGTTGTCATAATTAGCATATGCGTAACCTAATGAAATACCAGTAGCAGAATCTAACGGAATCTTCACCGATAATAATCCAGGATATTTATCAAAAGATTCTTTTAAATCCATTTCAGTTATGGTCTTAGCTAAATCTCCAATAAATAATGAAACAGTTTCTTGTCTAGTTACTTCTTGGGTAAGAGTTTGAGCAATATTTTGTTGAGCTCCCTCAACAGCAGCATCTTCAACATGGGCATTATAGACAACGGTTGAATCAGGTTCACCTGCAATATCACCTTCAATTAGCTTGAACTCATTTGTTGTATCATTATTAACTTTGAATCTCATGTCGTGCAATTCTCCAAGTTCATGGTTAACATCAACGGTAGTTGGATCAGTTGTCATAGAAACTGGATTAGAATTTAACACCATGTCAATCTGTTCGTTGTTTTCAGAGAAAGTACAAGTACCAGTACCTGCATTATAACTTTGTTCTGTGATAGAAGCAACATTTCCTTCAGTATTTAATTCTTTTGAATCGTTAATGGTAAGCCTAACGTCAACCATGGAATCTGACAGTAACAAAGGAGATAGAGCAATATCGTTCTCAACACAGCTTAGCTTTGGAGCCTCGACAAATAAGTCAGAAGATTTACAGTTAATATCGTTCTCCTTGATATTGCTTTTATCTCTAAACATTCTCAAAGTAAAAAAACTTTTCTTGTGTCTTAATGGAGTTGTAGTGTGTGGGGTAGCATTGGAATTAGAAGTTTCTAAACCATTTGAATTTTTAGTCATGATACTGGAGGTGTCTTTCTGGGTATTAGATGTAGAATCAGTTTTTTCAATTGAGGAATCTTTATTACAGCTTCTTGCTTTAAAAAGTCTTAGGAATGGGGTGGATTGAGCTTCACCATCCATTTTGATTAGGTTTACCTTCGTTATTGTTTTCAATGTTCCGTGTGTAAAGTGTGTGGAGTGTAGTGTGTGTAGTGCAACTATGAAATCCTAGTGAAAGTTCAGGTAAGTATTCTATATTTATTACTTTAAATTAATCTCTTTATGGAGAATAAAGTGTCAGAAAACGAAGAAAGATGTTTCAAGTAAATGCACAAAAGGGAGTATCAGAGCTCTAACTTTAAACAAGGAGCTCTCTTGATTTTCTTGCACACTACCTCCAAACTCCTACGCAAGGCTGTGCGATTCTGAAATAAGCGAGAACCAAGCTAGCTACCTTTGTTAATAATACTAGTGAGGGACCCAGTCAGTCTAATGACAGTCTTACACAAAAGTCAAACGAATTGTAAATGCTGTAAACAAAGTCTAAAAACTAAAAACAAAGAAAACCCAAATATAAAAAGTAAGTGAGGGAATAATAATGTTTGATAAAACAGGGTGTAGACAATAAATTATCATAAATAAAATAAATTATATTAAATTAAATTAAACTGTTAAAATATCTCTACCAAAGATACCTCTATTAAGCCAGTCCATGAACAATAAAACTCTTGTTCTTAAGCTGACACTTTGAGTAAAATAAATAGATCTCCATAAGTACATAGCAATCAAACCACCAACTAAAGAGTAACCCGGTAAATCAAAAACAGCTGAGTTACCAATATAGGCTAAAGAACCTAAATGTCTGTATTTGAAAGGTTTAGAAATTGCATTGTCAATGTCACCATCAAAAATATCATTGATCGACAAAGTTGTAGAGGCTTTGCGTAATTTGGATAACTTTCTACCAAGGTATTTACCTTGTTGATTTGCTCTTTGGGCAGTGGCTGGTAGAGATGTAACTTTAGAATCGACTTCTTTTAAAATCAATTTAACTTGATCAAATGATAAAAACCCAGTTTTATCAACGTCATATTTTGGAATTAGTTCATTGACCCAAGATAAAGCTTCAGATGATAAAGGATTTTGAATAGCTAGTTCGTGAGATAATTCTTTTAATTCTTTGTATGATAGCCTAACGTTTTTAATATCATCGTCAGTAATAATTGGATGGTTTCTATTAAATTGATGAGATTGGGTTCCAATAATGTGCTTTCTAATATAGTCAGCAGAATGTTCAGCTAATTCAGTACGAACAGTGGAACAATCACCGATTGCATAGACATCACCCAATGGAGCACCAATAACTCTTAATTGGGAATCTGTTTCAATAGCTCTTCTATTTTTCTGATATGCCTTCAAATCACTAACGACTTGTTGAGCCAAAGGATTTTGAGCAACACCAGTTGACCATAAACACAGACCGAATGGAACACCTTTAGTTTCAACTTCACCCTTTTCATTTTTTTGATCAAAGATAACTTGATCTGGTAAAATTTGTTTAACTCTGGAATTAGTTAATAAATCGATATTGTCACCTTCGAATCTTGACATAGCATATTCGGAAATGGTCTTATCATAAGTGTTCAAAATGTGAGATCTTGATTGAATAATATGGATTGAAATTTCTTGTCTTAGAATCTTTGGAAAATTACGTGCTAAATCTTCATTTAATAAATCAAAGATTTCAGCAGCAACTTCGACACCGGTTGGACCAGCACCACATATAACAAATGATAGTAACTTCTTTCTTTCAACGTCAGTGGTTGTTGGCAGACAAGCTTTTTCTAAGTTCTGAACAATTTTTCTTCTAATTTCAAGTGCATCTTCAGCTGTTTTCAATTGGTTACTGTGTTCTAAACCACGAACACCATGTGTGTTCGAAGTAGATCCAACAGCAATAACTAATTTATCATAAGGAACATAGAATTCTTCACCTGTATCTTTAGTCTTAACTTTAATTAGTTTTTCACTAAACAAAACTTTTTCAGCACCGGCTTGTAAGTAATGACCATTGACTCTTCTGATAATATGTCTAATACTTTCCATTAAAGATTTTAATTCTAGAGTACCAACGGCAGCACATGGTAACATAGGAGTGAATAAGAAATAGTTAGTTGGGGAAATAACAGTGACATCATAATCGTTTTTATCAAGATGTTGCAATACACCAACAGAACCCCAACCAGATCCCAAAACAACTAAACGTGGTTTATGACTCAATTCTTCTTTATGAGTGGAATCAAATGCATCCAATTGATGAGTTAATATAGGTAAGTGTTCAGGACCCCCGCGTAATGGTTCCAAAGCATTTGCTGGAACTAATAATTCTTTTTCCATTTCATATGGAGTGTAAGTAGTATAATCATAGATGAAAAAAGCAATCAAAAGTAAAGTTAAAGTACCACTTACAATACCAAATGTGATAACAGAATACTTTAAAGTATGTCCAAACCAAGAATTACCAAATAACGTCTTAGTTGCCACAGGTGTAAATTCTTTTGCTTCTTCTTTCTTGACTTCATCTTTCTTGACTTCATCTTTCTTTACTTCTTCCAAAATTTTGGACTTTGTGGAAAATTGACGAAAAGAAAGAGAAGTAAGCTGGTATTGTTGCGGCTGCTTCTGATGATAGTATTTTATTGACGACCGTAGTGGTGATGAATTTGTACTGGTGGTTAATGCGATTAAGCCAGTAGAAGGACGTAACAAACTAGGCATAAAGCGGATAGAAGAGCTCATAAACAGACCCCTTGATCTCAAAGGCAACATTGTGATTGATCTATCTAGTTAAATGAATCAGTTGGCTCAAAACTGTAAAAGAAAAGTAAAAAGAAAAAACCGAATTGACAGTAAAGCGACAGTTGTGGAACTATATAAACAAGTTAAAAAAACGTTGGGGTTAACTAAAGCCAGGTCTAAACAAATGATTAATATCGATCAAGAATCTGAGCACGGAAAGTTCAAAGGATACAAAACAAAATGCTTTTAAGTATAACTGTAGTCAATCAGGACAAAATAAATTCAAGTTGGAAAAAGAGTAGCTCTGATTCCTGTAAACTCCGTTTTTCGGACAGCTCTGCACATCCACAAATTTAGCGCCAGCACCCGCCCCCCATAATTCTTTGCAAATCGAACCGAAAGCTCCAGTTAGCCAATCAGCTCTCTACAAACAACAGCAACTCCGGATAGCGTCCTGGGCTACCCACGTCCATGGGGTCCGAATATTTCTAAGTATGCTAGGGCCATCTCTATTATTGACACGGTTTTTTAATATGGCAGGGGTATATGCAAACGCAAACATTCTTCCGTAATTTGTTTATTATATAAATTTTCAATTGGAAAAACTTACTTATAAACGGTCATTAGTTTATTATCGGATTAACCAATTAGTTGAAGTTAATATTGTACTTGAAAAGTTAACAGTTAGAGGTGCGTGGGTGTGCATGTACTCTGATATTAGAAGAAGGGGTCTTATTTTTATTGTTCTTAATAGCCAACCAGTGAATTCTGTTTCATTTACATATAATTCAAAAAAAAAAAAAAATAATAATTGCAATCAAATTCACATTGTTGAAATTAGAATTATAAAGCGCATCTATATAGAGAGAATTTCGTATACTCTTTGGGTATGAATGTCAATAAGTATATATCAGTGCAGATTGAAAGACAGTTTGTAAACATCATATAAATATTTATTCATCTCTATGTAAAAATATTTGAAAGGTTTTATGAATCAATTTGTTGTTGAAATACCAATTATAAGTTAGCTTAAGTAACAAAAATAAAAATAGAATTAAATTGAACATGGTTGCTCCGATTGGAGGACCGCTTTTCTTTCTTTAAGCTTCAAAAGCCATACCAATCAAAAAGGCAGAGTTATCTTCTACTGCAATTAATACGTATTTCGGTTTATTATAATTGGATGGGAGTAATAATACAGATCTGAAAAGCTAATGTCTATAATTTTTGATGTTGTTTAATTACTAGAACCAAAATTTATATCGTGTAGGTTGATTTTTAAAATCATCCTTTAATTTTTTATATTTTTGGACTCTAATGTTCTAACGCCCAAATGTCCAAATTTTCTTTCCGAATCTGCGATTACCATTTAATCTCTTTTATTTCAGCAAATCAAAGCAACAATGCCGATTTAATTTGATACTACTTGCAATATCTTACTAATTGGCTACTTTAAAAGCAATTGGATATCGTCGCTGCTGCCGAAATAAATGCCAAGTAGTTTTTAAATTGTACGTTCTTGAAAACTATATATCGTTGTTAGAACATCTTTCATCCATAAGTAAATATACTTTATACATAAATACTCGTGTGTATTAACCAAGAGAAATTAAACAAAAGCAATGATTGCTTGTTCAGAAACCGCCAGTGTTTTTCAGTAGTTGGTGGCTGATTTGCAAAGGCACAGCGTTTTATTCACTACTCTCCCCTTCTCTAGTTCAACCTTTACAAACTGCAAAATCTAATACCTTCTTCAATGATCCTAGAATATCCTAATTGTTATAAAAAAGCAATTATAGCATCCGCTATCTCTCCAAAGTCCCTTCCACAAAGACGTTTTCTAAATTGACTAAGTTATGGTGTAATATTGACACTTCAATTTTTTCGTAACAATAATATACCTAAGTTACAGCATATTATATTTATATTTGATGCACATTATGTATTACCATTGAAAGAAGTTAAAAAACTTTATGTTTTGTCATAAGAATTGATAATCAAAATTTATAGAGTATAAGGTTCATTGAGCAAATGGAAAAGAAACTTCTTGGTTGAATTAAAGATATAAACCAATATTAAAGTTAAAATTACTTACATTCAGGAAAATGATAAGTCTCTTGGATATGAACTAGCACCACTGACTGATCAAGAGAACTTCTACGTACTGCATTTAGATTTGACTATAATAAACTGTGATGCTTTCCAGTATGCCGAGTTACCTGTATGAGAGCAAGATTGAGCTATGCGATGAAATTATCAGATTCCAACTTCGCCCTGAAATGATTGATTACAACTATAATAGGCTCTTCTTTGGAATGATGTCCAATTAGAGTAGTTAATAAAACTGGTTTAAAGGACCTGGTTTAAAGGACCCGATTGGAAAATGAAGCTAAAAAAACTATTTATCACGTATCAATACGGTAGCGCACTCTTTATCTTCTTTATCTCTGATAATGATCACAAGACTCATGTCTGAGATAGCGGACAATATGAAACCTCAAATCCTTAGAAATTCTTTCTGTAGAAAAACTACTTGGACTCCCACTTTTCAAGTTTTACTTTTAGTAAATACTACTTCTTCTTTGTCAGCAATTGAACTCCAGATCAATACAAAGAGCTGAACTAGCTTCGTTGCCCCTCTCTCCCATTACGATACTCCTTGTTTCCCTTAAGGACACACTCTCTAATGGCCCAATCTGTGCCTCATTCAACACAATCAGTTAGTCTTACTCGTAATTCCTCCCCTAACCCTTTTTCATTATCGTCTACATTTCCATCCACCAATGCTTCATCTTCAACCTCAACTGATTGCCATTTGGTGGTCCTTATTCATGGCCTATGGGGGTTTCCTTCTCATTTAGATTATATTGAATCTGCTCTTCAAAATTCAACTTCTTTGAATTCCCCCTTAAACGAAACGTTAGTTGTTTATAAAGCTATTTCAAATGAAGAGTACAAAACTTATGATGGTATCGACCTCTGTGGTATTAGAGTTGCTCAAGAAATCTTAAGAAAAACTGAACAATTGGCACATTCAGGTTATAAAGTTTCAAAGTTCTCTTGCATTGGATATTCTTTAGGTGGCTTGATTGGTAGATATTCAGTAGGCGTTTTATATATGAAAGATTACTTTAATGATATTATCTTAATGAATTTCACAACTTTCTGTACTCCTCATGGTGCCGTGTTAGCTCCTGGTAATTCGATCTCTGTTAAATTATTTAATTATGGTGCTTCAACTCTACTGGGTGCTACTGGTAAACAATTATTCTTGCAAGACAATTCCTCACAAATCGGTACTCAATCAATTCCATTACTAACATTGATGACTATGCCAAATACTGTGTTTTATAAAAGCTTACAAAGTTTCAAGAAATTATCTTTATATTCAAATATTAGGTCCGATATTAGGACCTCCTGGTGGTGCTCAGGTATCTCTAATGTTAACCCCTTTGAAATTTTAGATAAAAACCCAAATGTTAAGATTGACAGTCAAGGCTTGATTCATTTTGAAAATGGATCAACTTTCGAATTGAACTTTTTAGATAATTATGGACCAACTATTTTAGATGTGAATAAACCCATTAAATTTACTGGATTAATTGACTCATCAGCTTCAACCAAAAATGATTCAAAAGAAAAAGATTTAGGTGGAGGATTAGATCAAATGATATTTGAAGATTTACCAGATGATAACATAGCTTCTCAGAACGTTAAACAACAATTAAACCTAACTTCAAAACTCTTTAACTTCGTTACTAGAAAATTGAAATGGGTCTCCTTATTGTTTAAGTCCACTGTTTATATTCCAGTCTATTTATTTTACTTAGTTATAAAGAATTTACTTCAAACCTTCACTTCAGCTGTTAGGGTCTTAAAAGAATCTTCTCAAATTAAAGAATTCTTAAATACCTATCATATCGAAGAACCAGCAGCCGCTTCATTTAGACCAACATTATCCAAAAAGATAAGCGAAACATACATTGAAGAACTGGATAAGTTCGAACAAGAATTACATGCACAAGGTGATTCAATTTTTGAATCTTTGTTTGATGCCTTACTATCATCTGAAAATCCTAACTCTTCGATTTTTGATCAGTCATCAGTGGGACTTGAAAACGGTGATGAAACATTAATTACCACTATTAACAGATTATGTAATTTCCCAATCGATGATATTCACGATAAAAACATTGATGCTTTAAAACAAGCTAGTTTTTTCAAAAATACAAAACCAGGAGATATTTTGAAATATTATCAAATTTTGAAGAACTTTAGATTGGGGCTATCCAATGAACAACGGAAAATCATTCAGAATTTGAATACATTAAATTGGGAGAAGTATCCCGTTTATATTACAAAGACTAATATGACACACGCTGCTTCGGTCGTTAGATTTGACGACCCAGACTTTGAAGAAGGTAAGGTTGTGGTTAAGCATTATGTCGATGAAGTGTTCGTTCATTAATAGTAGAAGTTAATGGAAGTTTTATTGTCTTCGTTTTACAAGAATTTTACATTTTATTATTATTATTATACATTTCTTGAGGTTTTCGTTTTAGTTCAATTTGCTATACGACATTTTTTTCATAATATTTAGTTATCATTTCTTTACCAGCATTTATTGTTATTGAATCTTTTTTTCTTTCAGTTTTACTTATGCCCTTAATATTATAATTTTCTTCTGTTGCTATCCATTAAGAATATAAGACTAAAATAGTCATATGTTTTGAGTAGAACACTGACACTCTCTTTGTTTTTCTTATAGTTTAAATCTAAACAAAAACTGTGCAAAAAAGTAGCCAGACTAATGTATTAAGAAGCCTTTTCATCAAGCACTTCTTGAAGTAATAGTAGCCAAGTTCCCAAATAATTATTCACCAATATATTTATAATCTCTATAAACTGTTGTTAGTACTTCTTTTGGCTTCAGAGCCTGTGATGACACCATGAGTTGGTAGGTACATCTTGATGATATTTAAACTTAGTAGGTTAAATGAATATTTTTTCCTTCTTTCACAAAAGTGATGATAAAACATGAAAACTTTATTAGATTTATGTATTAATAATAAGTAGTAAGATAATAACAGTAATGAGAAAAAAAACAAGAGTTTAAACCCAGATAGGATTGTAGCAATGATTATAACAAAAAAACAAATGCAGGAGATTTAGAAAGAAGATTACCAGACAGGTAAAAAAAAAGGAGTAAATAAAACAAATATGCAATGAGGAAAAGGGAAGTAAAAACAAAACAAACAACAATTGAAAAAGGAATAGGAAATATCAGACAGTAATATTGAAATAAACCATCAACTATAATGAAAAAACAAAAGTAAAAAACACAGCACAAGAAAAATAATTTTTGACTAGAGTGTACAAAAGCAATATCTAAAACACAAAAAAATCAATGTTTTTTAATATCTAAAACAAATATTGAAACAGCAACAATAAACGTGGTTATTTGAAAAGTAAAAAGACTGCACTGACAAGTATTAGTAAAATCTAGTGTTTAAATAATATATATTTTTTAGTTTGTCAGAACAAACAAATGTTATTAAAGGTGATAATCCAAAGAAGCAAATTGCAAAAAAGAAAAATATGAAAAATACGCAATTTCATAAACTTCACACTCTTCATACTAAAACTCAATAAATTTGTGATTTCACAATTTTTATTATATCATAGGCTCTAAAATCTCAAAACTTAAGCTATGAGCAGTGGGTGTCATCCAACTTATACATACTCTATCATTTCTTTTTATTGAATCTCATCAACAACAACATCCAACACACACTTAAACTTATCAACCAAACTTAAAAACTCTATACAAAGTCCATCTCGATCATCAATACCCGTAAATCCATTACCTAAAATTAAATTACTTACACTCAAATCAATTCCAATCTCATCCAACTTATCTACAAAATTCATTTTTTCTTCCATGATTGTATCATCACCTATGTCGGCAGTTGTTTGGTTCGGGGTTGTTACCGTATTAGAGTTATGGATAGCTAAATTTGTAATCGATGAAGATTGCTGAAGTGTTGATGATGATGATGAACCGCTTGATGAAATTGACTGTTGTTGCTGTAGGTTTGAATTAGAGTGATTGTTATATGTAATGGTTGTGTTTGTGTCGTCTGGAGAAGTTGATGATACTGATGATATAGTTGTTGTTATGCTAGACTTTCTTTTAGTTATCTCCTGTTGTTGTTGTTGCTGTTGTTGTTGTTGCTGTTGTTGTTGTTGCTGTTGTTGTTGTTGCTGTTGTTGTTGTTGCTGTTGTTGTTGTTGTTGTTGCTGCTGCTGCTGTATAGCGTTTATTGTAGCACTTGATGGAGGTGTATTTATAGCTAACCCGATACTATGTTGCGGTTGGTGATGACTGGCATGCAATTGTTGATCGTGAGATGAGGTTGCCGAATTTTGTGGTGATGCTATATGATGTTGCATTGGATTGTAAACTTCGAACTTATCAGAACCAATTCTTTCAGGGGTTGAAAAGCTCAATAATGATGAGGTTGATTTATCATCACCTGGTGTAATTCCCAATGAACTTGGAACTTTTTCAGTGACTGGAGTCATTGTCATTGGGACAGAATTTGATGAACTATTGTTGCTCGATGATCCATTATTATTGTTGGTATTTAATGCTGTTGAACTTGAAGATGATTTATTTGTATTAATTGGTTGTAACAAAGGCTGGTAAGACATTGAAGTCAATGGTTTCATTTGAGGTGGTGTATTAGCTGCATGTTTTGAAGGAGAAGTAAAACTGGAATTTTCCAAATACTTTTTTGGGGACGGAGTTCTACGGCCTGTGGTAGAATGTGAAATCGTTGGCCTACGTGTTGGAATATCATCATTAGCTAATGTCTTCTGGGATGAATTTGTAGTTATTGGGGTTGCAGGTAATGGGATATGTGGAGGGAGTTGCTGATGATTGTGATGTAAAGATGCACTTGCAATAGTTGCGCTCCTTGATCTTGTACCTTCATGAATTTTTTTCTCTAATTTAGCCATATTTGGAATTTCAATTGGAACTATTGGAGATTTAACAACAGAAGGATTTGAAGGTAACTCAGTTGCCGCCATTGAAGGTAAAGTTGGTAAAGGAGGCATAACATTATTGGCAGCAGCATCTTCATCATCGTCATTGATGTCATCTTCAAACAATTTTAATAAAGATTTTGGAGCTTTCTTTTCAGAAGCAGTTGCTGGAGTACCAGCAGTTGTTGGAGTACCAACGGTTGGGTAAGCTGAAGGATTGGAGTTAGTCATAGCATTACCTCTCAGTGTTATACCGTTTGGTCTAACTGTTGAAGCACTAATTGTACGCACATAGGATTTATTTTGATTTGTATTGTAAGCGTAATCTCTATAGGTGGCACCGTTTTGAGTGGCATAAGGTGTTGCATCTTGATATTGTTGTTGTTGTTGTTGCTGCTGTTGCTGTAGTTGTTGTTGTTGTTGTTGTTGTAGTAGCTGCTGTTGTTGATAAGGATCCATTTGAACATCATTGATATTGATTTCATTCTCAATCAGATACTCAGCAGATTTTAAAGAATCGAAATCCCATTTAATATTATAATTCTCATCATCATCTAAATTATGTATACTCTCAGAATCATCCGCATACAAATTTTCTCTTGAATTTGTTTTTTTCTGTTGATCCCTCCATAATAAATACCTTGAAATAACTTCTTTTAATCCAGTATATGCTGTTGCTTTATAATTTTTAATAAATTTTGATTTTAATAACTCGTCAGCAGAAGGTCTTAGATCTTGTTTTTCTTCTAGAGACATAGCGATCATTTCCTTCAATAAAGCGCTATATTGTCTACCTTCCAATCTTGGAGGCTCATGCTGAGTAATTAAAGTCATTGCTCTTAACTGGTCTTTATCACTATAAGGTGGAGAACCTGTAGCCATTTCATATATTGTAATTCCTAAAGACCAAATATCTGCTTTAACGTTATAGGCTGATTCTGAAATGACTTCAGGAGCCATCCAGTAAGGTGTACCAGCCATTGTAGTTCTTTTTAAAGCGGTTGAAGTTAGTTGAGCAGCAACACCAAAATCACATAATTGAACTTTTCCATCTTTTCTAATCAAAATATTAGCTGCTTTAATATCTCTATGTATGACACCAGAATTATGAATATATTGTAAAGCCATGAGAGATTCTCTTGCAATGATACTAATATACTTTTCTTCTAAAGGACCTGGTCTTAGTAAAGTTCTAACGGAACCACCAGCACAATAGTCCATAACAATCCATAGCTTATGGCCATTTAAGTGAGAACCATAATAATGTGTAATGTTGGGAACATGCTTTAACTGACTCAAAAATTGGATTTCCTTTTGAGCATCTTGAACTTCATTATCATCTGCATCTAAATTTAGAATCTTGATAGCAACTAGTTCATGCGTCTCAACGTTTCTACCTTTGTGAACAACACCAAATTTACCACGACCAATAATTTCCAGTCTTTGATAAAGTTGCGGAATCGATTTTTTGCTCGAAGAAGGCATGATATAAATTAAAATAAATGCCTTTTTTCAGTTGCAGAGAGGGAGGGAAGAGGTGTTTAGATGATAAAGTGATTAGAAAGGTAAATCAGAGGTTGATCAAAGAGTTTCAAGGCAGATGGGATGTTCTCGCAAATTTTGAAATTCAAGTCTGGAATAATAGTTTTTCAAGATAGTTAGAAGAAGCAGGAGAAGGAATTAAGTGATGAATAAAGGAATGAATGGTTTGATCCTTCAGAGAAAGAAGAGAGGAAGGAAAGTCGTCAAGATCAAGGAATAAGTATCGCTTTGATTATTTGGAGTACGTTGTGTATCAGATTTAAAAGACGCCTATGCATAGCGCATAGAGCTACTGGACTACACTAGTTAAAAGGAAGATTACGGTGGTTTATTTTGTAATTACTTTCTTATTATACATATATATACACATAACCAGACATAACATATTTTCTTCTGGTTATATCTCTTAAAACTACATGAAGCTGATATTTTTCTTCTTTTTCTTCTATGTTTCATTTAACGTGATTGAACAGTACAAATTTCAAAATTTCTTTTTCAGCGAATGTGATTTAAGTTGGACTTTTGTGGCGGGTGAAGTGGCGTGGAAAGGTTATGTAGCCCCGATATAGTGATTTTTGAATTTTCAATTCAACGTTCTTTTATTTGGAGAAGATACTGGATGAAGGCTATCTTAACAGCTAAAACATTAGATTAATTACTAACACGCCAATCATGTCAAAATCAATAGGTAAAACTGGAGATTTTACAAGGCTTTTTAGAAAAACAAGACTGGCACAAGTGCCTGATAGACTGGGTGAACTTGGTAGAGATAAATCACAAGCTTTCCCAACTCACCAAATTATAGAATCCCTACCAGCTGCTTATTCAAGAAGAGATTTCGGTTTGAAAATCAGATTACCAAGAAAAGTGAGTACAAGATATGTTGTTTATAATGATTTGGATAATAAATTTGGTTTACCTGACTTCGAACCTCTAAATGGTTTCTATTGGAAAAAATTAAGATTTCAAGAATTAGGTATTCCAGTTAAACCTAAACTTAATACTCTAACTTCACATGCAAATGCTATTACTAAAGCCAACCCTTTATTTCCATTAAATTCCACAGTTAGAAAATTACAGGAGGAAGCTCCGATTGAAAATCAATCAATAGCCAGTGCTTTAAATTTGGAACTGCATCCACTAGACTCACAACAATTTCAAAATGTTACTAAACCTGCGTTAAGAAAATTAAGAAAACCATTTATGAAGTGGCTGGTAAAGAATCATCCTGATAGATTAGCTCATATTGATCTATCTAAAGAAATCATTCAATTTATAAATGAAACAAAACCTCAATTAGACCTTGAAAACAAAACTGAAAATACAGAGCAAATAGCCCCAAAATCCTATCGTGAAAAATTATCAGGTACTGCAGGTTTATCATATAATTTAAAAGGAAGACTATTCCAAACACCGAATGGTATTCATTCTTCTAAGATTTTGCCAGGTAGATTCTTACAAGGTAAGGTTTCCGGTAACTTATTTGGTGTTGGAGGTTTTGTCGGTACTTCTACATCTTCTCATTCTAAGGTTCAATACTTGAATAGATTGGTTGGTAATGTTGCAAGACCATTACCAGGTACTGATTCATTTGCCAATGATTTCAAAATCCCAATTCAACCAAAGAGTGCTTCTTTAAGTTTAGATAAACGTAGATTAGAAATAGAAGTCGAGCCAGTTAGATCACCAGATAGATACAACGGTACATCCACTACTACATTAGCTTCAAAGAATGGATTCTCTCAAAAATCTGGTTCTGACGATATTTTGAGTTCTTTATTGGGGTTACTTGAAGCCACTGATAAGAAATAATCTCTCATTTTTACCACATAATTCATGGCTTCCGTCACAACCTGTATATATACATTTTATTTTGCTTTTATTATGTAATCGCATGTTAATACACAAATTTATTCATTTCCCCCTCTAAGAAATACTCTTTGGATGAAAAATTTATTAATATATATATATATGCAAATAAGTTAACTCAAATCTCTAATTACACGCAATGACCCTAAAAAACTATAAAATAATCTATTG
Organism: Ambrosiozyma ambrosiae; assembly: GCA_003705185.2. Classification (NCBI taxonomy): domain Eukaryota; kingdom Fungi; phylum Ascomycota; class Pichiomycetes; order Pichiales; family Pichiaceae; genus Ambrosiozyma; species Ambrosiozyma ambrosiae. The sequence continues at coordinate 407,333 of PPHU02000004.1, read as the reverse complement.
TAATAACTTTGAAATCAATAAAGCAGTAGCAACAGAAACATTTAATGAATCAACAGAAATATCAGATTGATCATCCACTCGACGACTTTCCAGCGCAACAACGAAATTGGATCTTGTAACCAAGTTCTTTCTAATACCAGCACCCTCCGAACCAACAACTAACAGAACCGGACCTTCTTGCAAAACTTTGCCCAAATGATCTTCTAGTAAAACTGATGGTTCACCTCCATTTTTCAAATAATTACCAATTGAATTTGGAGAAACCGTAGATATAACGTTCCAACCATTTGCTTTTGATTCATCAAAAAAATTCAATGGCTTTGAAGATGAGTATATTGGTAAGAATTCCATTGCACCAGAAGAAGTCTTCGAAACCAATGGTGATAATGGTGCACAATTTTTTTCAGAAATCACAATGAAATCAACACCTAAGAAATAGGCAGATCTTAATATAGCTCCGATATTATGAGGATCAGAAATCTCATCTAAATACAACCCAACTGGATACTTATCAATATTTAATGAAGATTTCTTGGAAGTTTCGACATATGAAGTGCCTAAATAATTCTTGGTGACCGAGTACTCATTTGAATTCTCAACAGGTGCTAGATTCTTAATTTCATCAACTTCAATAGGTTTAGTTTCTAAAACAATACCATTATGAACACCATTTCTGGTTAAGATATTTAAATCCTGTTTCGATGCGTTTTCTTGAACTTTGAGATCTTTGTCGTCTGCCAATTTTAAAATTTGATCAAGTCGTGGTGAGCTTTTAATATTTTGAATATATAACTTTCCAAAATAATTTCTTTTGTTAGCTTTCAAAGCAGCTAAAACTGCATTAGTACCATATACGTGATCAACTAATGGTTTTAATTTCAACTCGTGTAATGTATCTTTCAAACTTTTTTTATGTGTGCTGGTATCATCTATGTTTCTTGGCTCTCTTTCAAAATATCTTGCATGTTCTCTTTTTTTAACTTGAGCATGATGATAACCATGTTTTCTCTTAAACCATGTTTCTTTATCCTGATTGTCTCTTTCCCATGCCTTTTTCTTTATTTTGAAAGGCATGTTTTTATCAAATGTAACCGGTTTCTTTGAATCTTGAAATTCTGTACGAAACGGTGCTTTTGGTGTTCTTTTTGGATATGTTCTTGCCCCCCCTGAGAAGGCAGATTTGGTGAACCCAAAAAGGTTTGATATAGACGACTTCATGATTTCTGGTATTTGTGACTATTTATGATATCAGCTGTTTATTTTGTTCTTCAGGAAATCATACTTTAGATTTTTTTAACTTGATGTTTTGAGAAATGAAAAAATATTCGGAAGGGAAGCCGCAAGTTAGCCGCGACGCCGGAAAACGTGTCTATGAAAAGTTAAATTTCTTTTTTCAGACCCTTATCAATTGATTAATCACTAATACCTATTCAGTATCTTGCCAACAGATTTACCAATTACATGTAAAACAGATACTTATAATTATGATAAAATTACACAAATTCATCACGTATTACAAAAATAACAACATTTTTAGGTTCAGTTACTTTGGTAAAGGAATATACAATGATATTACTACAAGATTAATTTCATACTACTGGTCAGATATAAAAGATGGGTTAAATTACAGAGTAATTCCTTCCACAGTATACATTTTTTTCACTAATTTATTACCAGCTATTGCATTTTCTCAGGATATGTTTGATCATACAGATAATTCATATGGGTTGAATGAAGTGTTAATGTCATCTGCCATGGGTGGTATAATATTTGGGATATTTTCAGGGACACCGTTATGCATAGTTGGTGTTACTGGACCTATCTCAATTTTCAATTATACAGTTTATGAGTTAATTAGTCCTAAGGAGATTCCTTATTTTCCATTCATGTGTTGGATTTGTTTGTGGGCGATGGTGTTACATATTATTATTGCTTTTTTCAATATGATAAATTTTATGAGATTTGTAACCCAATTTTCATGTGATGTGTTTGGGTTTTTCATTAATATAGTTTATATTCAGAAAGGAATTCAGATATTAACCAACCAGTTTAAATTGAAAGGTGATCTAAGTGGATTTGCATCCATTGTTGTTGCTTTAGTTATGTGCCTTTTTGGGTGTGCTGCTAATTTTTTTGGCACCCAGTCACATTACCTTAACCCTACTATCAGAACATTTGTTAAAGATTATGGCACTCCTTTATGTGTTGTTTTTTTCACTGGGTTCATACATTTTGGAGGGCGATTAAATAATGTTGAATTTGCTAAATTGCCCACAAAAACATCTTTTGTCCCAACTTTTTCTGATAGATCTCACGATTGGTTCATTAGATTCTGGGAAGGTGTTACAGTAGGAAACGTATTCCTTGCACTACCATTTGGTGTTCTATTAACTGCTTTATTTTACTTTGATCATAACATCTCATCCTTGATTTGCCAATCTTCCGAATTCCCTCTTAAAAAACCGTCTTGTTTCCACTTTGATTTCTTATTATTGGGCTTGACTACAGGAGCGTCTGGTCTATTAGGTATACCTGCACCTAACGGCTTGATCCCACAAGCTCCATTTCATACAAAGTCCTTATGCGTTTACAAACATGATTATGAAACCGGTCAGAATGAAATTATAAAAGTTATAGAGCAACGAATTACCAACACTGCACAAGGATTAATAACTCTATTAATGATGTCTAAGCCATTTATAACAGTCATAGGAACAATCCCACAAGCTGTATTAGCTGGATTGTTTTGGATTATGTCGTTAACTACACTAAATAGCTTTCCTACAGTTCAGAGGCTTCGTTTTTTGTGTACTGATCCACAGTCATTACAGCTAACATCATTTCCTGAAGAATATTATAAAGTTGAAAGAAAATGGCATGTTATGTACGTATTCTTCGAATTGGTAGCTTTTGCTGCCGAATTTGGAATCACTTGTACCAGAGGTGCCATTGGATTTCCTGGGGTTTTGATTGGAATTATGTTGCTTGCCAGATTGTTACCAAAAATTTTCCCAAAGGATCAGTTAGAGCTACTTGATTCTGAAGCTGCTGACGAATTAATTTTACAAAGTTTGAAATTCAAAGATAGGGAAAATTGAGTATTATAAGAGTTGGAAGCAGCAAAATAGTGTTATCTTTTTATTTTTAAGTTACAAGTTTTTAATTTAATTGTTACATTTCTTAAAGTTATATTTACAATGGTAATTTGACCAAGTACTGTGAACCGGAAAATCGAAGTTTCTTGTTCCTTCTGTCATATTCTTAGACTCCTTGTTTAATAATCGTATTTTGCTAATAAATAAAGTGAGAAATATTGTAAATAACATTGTAAAAGTTCTGAAAAGACAATTTGTGTATGCCATCTACTTTGTGGTTACAACAAATTACTGAATCTACTTAGAAGGTACAAAACACCTGACGGGACAAATAGTTGCTACTTTAAATACTGTATTATCGTACGCCAAGGAACTTAATTAAACAGATAGAATAGATACGAGTAAAGTAAGAAAATGAGAATTATTGTTTGGTGGGATTTTAATAGGTAGGCATCACTCTAACTATAACTTTGCTCATAGAGTTAAACAATCCTTTAATATGTCAGTTGTACTGCATATTCAGACAATTTATTCGACCGAACCCTGTCAACCTGATTCCTCACTTCTCAGATATCAGAATCACAATCCAGAATTTTTATTGAAAATAGTCCTGTTTAAGTCTCTCCGGTATACAACCATGTTCCAGAGGTGAGTTAATATCTGTTCATGATTTCATCAGTAAAGATGACATACTTGTAAGTGAACCCTATGATGGTTGTGTTACCATCCAAGTGGATCAAACCCTATAAATAAAAGGTTCATGTTAAATTTATTTTGATAAAATTATTATAAAAAAAGAATTACGTATGACTAGAAGATAAGTAGATAATCAAAAGCAGACACATAAATTGACCAATAAAGTCAGAATCCAGTGAACAAGAAAAAAAAAGATACAACTATTGACCAGATTGCAGGTTTATTATGATTGTTATTGGGAGGTTGATGAAACATTATTGGTGTTACTATTATTGGCACTATTACTCACATTTCTCATATTGTTCATATTCATATTCACATTCATGTTCATATTCATGTTTATGTTGTTATTATTTCTTCTATTTTTGTTTCTATTCATCAATTGCTCTCTGTGCAAATTTTCTCTTCTTTCTTGTTCCCTGACTTTAGAATCATACCATTCAATTAAATAGATCGGTTGGTCGCCAAATACTTTTTCATACTCACACAATAAACAAGTCCATTTGGAAGTAGGATCACCTTTTTTCGTCTTTAATGAATTCATGTTACCCATTGACAAAGAGTCGTAAGAGTTTTTGTGATGTCTAAGTGGTCGTTTCTTTCTTTTAGTTTTCTTATTTGAAGCATTAGAAGAACATTGTTGATCATCAATACTTTCACCATTTTGTGATCTTATCGACTGCTCATCATTGTAAGTCACTTCATTTATATTATGTACATCATTTTCATAATCCTGATTATCGTTATCTTGATCATGATTGTAATCATAGTCATGTTGGTTTTGGTTACTATGTATTGTACTATGCTGTTGAGAACTTGCCGAAGAAGATACTTGATGAGCCACATCTTGATAACCCATTGACTGGAACAAACTATTATTACTTTCTAAAGATTTTGCAATAGCATTAGCTATATCCTCTTCAACTGCATTATCCAATTTAAAAGATTCTAAAGCTTTAACAATTTGATTATTAATTCTTTTCTTTAGAACATCATCAGGGCCGGCATTTAGCAATTCCCCATCTTTACCGTATTCAAAAGTAAACTCACATGATTGAGGAGGTCTACCATTACCAAGTTCAATGTCACCAGTTACTTGAATCTTCTTATTGGCTCTTTTTTGTTTATCTATTTGGTCTAATTTGGTTACTTCATCTAAGAAATTATCAAATTTTTTATTCTGATGTATAAATTTAACCATGTCTTCAATATATTGATCAGCTGTCTTTTGCTCATCTTCTGATAGTTTGAATTTACCTGAGGAAATAAGCTGGGTTAATTCTTCTTCATCATATTCTTCTTCTTCTTCCTCGTCTTCTTCGTCTCCAATATCATCCGGAGAGATTACTTCATTTAAATTCAATTCTAATTCAGTCTCTGTACCATTGTCTTTTCTCTTTACTAATTTGTTGTCGTCTGATCTGGAGTTAGAGTATTGGTTGCTTTTTAATTTAAAATTTAATAAATCTTTATTATTTTTTAAAAAATCATTTGGATTTTGAAGAAATTTATGATAAGACTGCAACAACTGGTGTTGTCTTTTCTGATTAATTATTTTTTGTTTTAATATCTGCCTTTCTTTTTCTTGCTCTAATAATTTCTCTTGCAAGATTTCTTGTTCTTGTTTTAAATTGCCATTTTTTATAGCCAACAAAGTCTCTCTCAACGTTCTGTCATACAATTCTATTTTTTTCTGGATTGTTAGTTGATCATCTGATGGGAAAGGAGTAAAATCATTATGACCGTTATTTGCAGAGGGTGTGCCATTTGTAGTGGTAGTTGCAGCAGCTACTGTCTTAGATGCATTTTTCTCTTTGATGAAACTTGAAGTTAGGTCTGACATAAAATTCTTTGAAGATAACAGGTACTGAAACTTTTCGGCATCAGTCATTTCAGACAACTTCTTCCTGGCCAGTGGAGTTTTTTGATTTTTGCTCATGGAGTATAGAGATAGTGGAGAAGGTGTTCAGTGGGAAGAGTAAAAGTGGAGGTTCTGAAGAAGTTGTAAGTTCACTAAAATTTTATGGATCAAAATCGAAATACGCAATTAGGATTTTGTTAGTGATTTATTAGTGGTTGAAATGTATTGTACAAATACTAGTACACAGACAGTTACACAAATATATACATTACGAGAGATTATTCAACTGGTTCAGTTGAGAGAGAAAGCTGGTCCTGTTGGAAGAGATGCTGGTTTCTAGCTCATTAATTCGTTTCTCGTAGTAGAGGTTGGCCAGCTTAGCTATGAGTAGGTCGTCGTCGCAGAAGTCGTCAAGATGGGTCTTCTTCTTCAAGCTGTCATCTTCTTCTGATAGCAAATCATTGGATATCAGCATATTTGTGATCCATCGCACAAACTGTTGTTCAGAGAGCCTGAATTGGGGGTCGTTGATTAGTTTGTGACTTCTGAAAGTGGCGATGATGGCCCCTGTTTTGAAGACTGGCTGATTGTACTTGATAGAATCATAGAGAATCTGGCACAATAGGAGATTTGCCTGAGTTGAATAGCAGTTAGAGTTAGTCTTGTCCATTATGTTTGCTATTTGTAATAGAAAATTATGTTCTGTCCTTAAGACAGAGTGATTTTGGTAATTGGTGGATGGAAAAATCAGCTTCTCATTAGCGCAGAGTGTCTCCATTTTTATATAAAAGTTTACTTGTTTCTCTGTTTCACTTCTATTCCTAATATACACTTCCTTAACCAACCAGGTACCATGGAATTAGATAAAGATCTATCCTCCATCACTAATGGACTTTCTCATATTGCAATAGGCTCTAAACGGGAGAGGGAGGATTCTATCTCAGAGGATGAATCCACCATCTCTGTCTACCTGGAACACTCTTTCAACACTCCCATCAACACACGTTTGAAATCTCTTAATTTAAACTCACAGCAGCAGTTTGCTTCAAAAATACCAACTAGATCTCCTTCCATTAATAGTTTGACCGACCAGAAAGGTAGTTTGAACAAATCTACGTCTTCAAAACTGCCCATTATGCTTCGGAGACCATCCACCAAATCAACACATCTGGAAGTTCCAAAAGTACGGCAAAGAGTAAGACCAGCTACTACTTCTGCAACAATAGGTACTTCCAACACTTCTGTTTCAAGAAGTCAACCTAACTCAGCAATTACTTTGAATCACAAGCTTGATACTCCTAAATTTTGCCCAAGGATTACTGCAACTAGCCAATCTACTAGAAAATTGAGTTCTGTGACAATACCTCATATGCCCAAACTTTCGACATCGAGGAGGGTCAAACAACAAACATCCATCTCTATCGCAAACAAAGAAAACTCAAAACCTTCTAATACATCTACTTATCAAACTAATTCATCCCAAACAAACATATTCAGAACTAGAAGTAGAACAATCAAACCGGAATTGAAAAAAATTAGAACGAGGTCCATGGATTTTTCTTCGAATCAAGCTATAACAACACCAAGAACAACCACTGCTAGTCTTCATATTAAACGCGTCAAGGAGAAACGAATGGAACTTATAAATTACTCTGGCTCTAACTCTAACTCTGGATCAAGCTCGAAATCAATTTCAAATTTGAAATCTACTCATAGAAGATCGATAACTGACCAGATTTTATCACCCCGCCAGCATCAGCAATTACAGAATGATAGTATAACTCCTTTTTATCAACAGTCTGCTCAAAAACAACATATTCAGCAAAATTCAACACCTCAAATAAGACTCCTTCATAATCAAAAAAAACCAATGCATCGACCTATTCAACAATTTCCTAAAGCACCAAATTCAGGTTTAAATTCATGTTCAGCTTCACCGTCAGCCTCGTCTCCAGTTTCAACGAAAAGATCAATTACAAAACCAAGATCTCATGGATATTCAGCTTCATACTCATTACCATCTCCCGCTCCCACTCCAACCCCACTCAAACTATCTCCTGTTCATAATAGATTATTGGTTGGTTACCAAGAATACAATAAAATATCAACTCATAAAGAAGTATATAAAGTTTTAATATCTAGTAAGTATAATAGTTTATTTAAGGGTTATATGGATTCATTGAACTATAAATTTCAACCGGTGCAACCATTTAAAGATTATTCTGAATTAAGTTGTAAAAACCCAACACTTTATGGAAATTTGAACATTTATGAGAGGGGCGAAATTATGAAAAAGAATGAAATTTATATAACTGGTTTGAATAGAAACTATAAATTAAAATTGGACATTAAGAATTTCAAGGATAATTTTGGGTTTGATGATTTAAACGGTGATTATAAATGTTTAGTTGGAGATCATATTAACTATAGATTTGAAGTATTGACTGTGTTAGGTAAAGGTTCCTTCGGCTCTGTCTTGGCAGTTAAGGATTACAAACATGGTAATATTAAAGCCTTGAAAATCATACGGAGTAAAATGGAACTGTCATTACAAGCAGTAAATGAAGTTAAATTTATTAAAAGATTAAATGCTTCAGAAAACAGATGTGTGAATATAATGAATTATTATGAGCACTTTCATTTTAGGTCCCATATGTGCATAGTTACTGAGTTGTTGTCTGTGAATTTATTCCAACTGATTGAGTCAACCAATTACAAAGGGGTTGCCTTACCATTAATTAGAGATTTAAGTAAAGAAATTTTATTAGGTTTAAAATTTATGCATGATTTAGGCATAATTCACTGTGATTTAAAACCTGAGAATCTAATGTTATCATTCAATTCTACAGAGTTAAGATTTCAGATCAAAATAATCGATTTTGGTTCATCTTGTATCACTAATGAATTATCTTTTTCATATTTACAATCCAGATTTTATAGAGCACCTGAAGTGTGTCTGGGTGCAAGATATGATACAAAAATTGATATTTGGTCATTTGGTACAATAATCTCTGAGTTGTTTATGGGACTGCCTTTATTCCAAGTGAAGGATGAGTTTGAGTTGTTGAATGATTTCTTGGGGTTTTTTGGAGTTCCTTCTCGTTCATACATTGTTAATTTAAGACATCAATTATTAGAAGAAGGTCCAATATACCATATGCAGACTGCTACTGCTGCTAGAATCTCTGCTACTAATAATAATACATCCACCCAAAAGAAAGTTTCTATAAATTATTCAACATTGTTATGGAAAGGTTTCAATTCAGAAGGGGCCATTAATATGAAATATTTAATTTCTCAGAAACCTACATTAAGATTCAAACCATGTTCAAAAAATTTAAAGCATTTTTTATTAAGGTATTTGAATTCCCATGATCCTAAAGTGATTCATGAGTTTAATTTATTTATTAATTTCTTGAATAGTTGCTTCGCTTGGAATAGAGATAATAGGTTCAATTGTGAGAAATTGTTGCATAGTGACTTTTTAAAAATTTAGCGTTTTTTTTTTTCTATTTTCATGTTTCATTGTTTTTTCTTCATTGTTTTACTATTTACTATTTATGTGAGGTCTTTGCTTCTTTGTCCCCATTTTTATTATCTACTGAACTACTGGTTTACTACATTTCTTTTCTTTTCATTATATTATTAGCATGTTTTAGCTTAGAGTTCTTCTTTGCATTTCTTCAGCATTTTAGTTTCTGTATGAATCACTTATAGACTACTATATTAAGTATAAATTTAATTCTATCTCCATTTAGATTTTTCCAGACTGGATATTTATATATGATTTAAGCGATAGTATAAGTGGCTTGATAATATGTTACCCATCTAAATACGCGCCTCTCCAAGTTATGGAATTTATAGTTAAACTTACTCCATGATTATTTGATTTTCTTAAAAGACAATCATTCTAGCTAATTCTTGAACCACTGCCTAAATACCCGTTCTAAAAACAGCTATATATCTCTCTCTCTTATTCATGACAGATAATGCAAAACTATCAACAACTAGGAAAATTGCACTTAAAGCAATGGGAGGAGTTCACGATGCCTCCTCATCATACTTAGCCAACCGTGATAAGAAAAAGATCTCAACAGAATCAAGCAAACGGTCTACATTAGCAGCACTACTGTCTGGAATATCTGCCGTTGGTATCGAGAAACTGACTGAATCTGATTATGAATATATTCTCAAACATGGTGGAGATGCTGATATTTCACCGGATGCCAAAGTTCATTTCCTGGACAAATTGATGGATAGAATGTCTAGAAGAGTTTCCAATACTAATGACCATGATGAGTTAAAATCAATGATTTATGATAAACATAGAGTGGAGACTCCAGGATTGTCAATTCGTAGATTAGTGTCAAATTTCAGAAAGTTGAGCACCCAAATGGATGCTATTTTCGTTAGTCAGTATTATATCATCAGTGTTATTTGCTGGGATTCACCCTCATTGACTTTAACGTTCTTGATTTTGTACACTTGGGGTTGTTCTCATCCTTATCTCTTCTTGATATACCCCATTCTTTGTTTGTTGGCAAATGTAATTATTCCAAACTATTTATTGAAACATCCATTAGAGAAGCCTGGCCATAATATACAATTAGCTCCAACTAGACAAAGAGGTGATGCTTCAATCCTTGGATTTTTGAACAGTGATTCAAAATGGGAAAGAAATAAGAAAGAATTGGATAAATTCCGTGTCAGAAAATACAATGATTTGCTTGATAACTTGGATGATGATAACCAATCCATTATAACTGATAATCCAACTGATACAGAAACAGATGAGACAAGTATGATGATGCATGCTTTTGCTGATGATGATAAAACTAGTTTATTATTAAGACCTTTATTAACCGGAGCTTTACTTGATGATCCAAAAAATAAAAAGAGTGAAAATGATCATGATGAAAAGTCAAAAGGATTGATGAGTAAGTTGAAAATGTTGATTAATATGAGAGATTTACAAAATTTAACTACATATTTAGTTGATATTATTGATCAACTACAGGATGTAGTCAAAGATACTTGTAGCTTCAATGATGAAAAGAAAACAACCAGACTTTTCTTTAGTTTGATTATGATAGTTATTGTGGTTTTGGCCATAGGTCCATTAATTCCATGGAGAGTCACCTTTATTCTATCTATGTGGATCTTTATGTTGGTTAAGCATCCCAAAAGGCAAGCTTTTTTTCAAAATTTATCAGGTTACACTTTATCTAGTTCAATTATAAGTGATAGAACAAGTGATGAAAAAACCGAAGATAAATCACCACTTTCTATAGAAAAAGATCACATTATTATTGATGAAAAAGTTATTTATAAAACCGTCCAAGTTTATGAGATACAAAGACAGGATTATTCAAATCCACTATTATACGTCCCATTTTTATATTCAGTGTCAGCATTCACGACAAGTTCATCTCGAAGACGTCAAAGAAAGAAACCGAAAGGTTCTGCAAATTTGAAATCTGTTAAAGCTCCCAATGACCAATGGAGATTCTTTAATGAATCACAATGGGTAGTTGATAGAGATGTAGAGATTTGGTGTACTGAAATAAATATTTTAGACGAAGTTTATTTCGATGATGATTTCTGGGTTTATGATTTAAGTGGTGAATATAGAAGACGTAGACTAACAAGACAGGTTATAAGGAGTGGGAAATAAAATTAAAAATGAGGTGACGCATATTGATATCTTTCCGACTTTTTTTTCATTTTTTGTTTTTGTTTCAGATTTATTATTATTTATTTATTTTTATATTAACGACGAATACTTTGGGATACTAAAAACTCAAAAGAACCATAAAAAGATAAAAATAATTGTAAATATCTCTAATTGAAGGATTAGATAATAACAAATGCTTAATTAGGTATCCTAGTCCTATATAATTGTACCTTCTAATAATTCAATGTAGCACCGGCTGAAAGTATCATTGAAATTTTTGTACATATAATCTTTGCTGAACAAATTTCCATATAAATTACATAAGAATGTTTTACATTTAGAACCAGTCAACTTGTTACAATCGTTCAATTTATGAATTGGCATCTCACAACCTGGATATCTTGTTATATAAAAATCTTCAATTAACAGCACTTCCTCAAACATGTTCTCTGCAGTGGAATCATCAGCTGCTAACTCTATTCTATTACGGCCATATTTAAATCCCAATTTTTTTCTTACTTAGAAACGGGACTCATTTTCTAGCCATAGATCAAGATCTTCTTTCGGGTTTTTTAAATATTCAATGCTCCTGCCTGCAACTGTTCAAGCTTCCATGCCATGAATGTATGCACTCTACAAAAAATGCAAAGTTACAGTCAGGGCAAATAATTAGGGATTCCTTTTCGCAGTTTCTTAAAAACACATGGTCAAATAGTGCTTTTTTGGGCATTCAGCTACTCTTATTGGTAAAATATTTCTACATCTCAAAAATTGTTCCTTATCAAAGAGTTTTATACTAATTGATTAATGATTTGTCAATTAAACTGGTTTCTAATATATTTATGAAAATGGGGAAATTTAAAAAATTCTTCTTCAATTTTTTTTAAAATCCAATGAACCAGAATTTACAGCATATGATTCAATAATTGAATTTTTCTCTTCATTCAATGAATAAAGGCTTTAGTACATATGTACGAGGGACAATGAACATTGTCATTTTCTCCTCCTGTTATAACTGAAGTAAACTAATTCTCTAAACATTGGCTCCAAAAATAATGTCCGCATTCTTCACTTAATGATCTTACACAAACTTTCATTTGATATATTTCAAAAGTGGAAAAAGTTGCAATCAACCTCCTCATGCTGTTGTCTCTTGTTGAAACTACCTAAAGTTTTGACCGATTATGGCTCAGAGAATTTTAATCTTTTAGTGATATCGACAATAACAAATAGGTTCGATGATTCTGTTATCATGTAGTCTGTCATTGAATATAAAATAGTATCATGAAATTAATTCCAAATGTTGATTGATTTTCCTTTAATTTCCTTGAAATGAACCGGAATCTGCCAATTTTCACTAGTCGATAAATAGATATATGGTGGTGAGTTATAAAGATAATCAGAGAGATTATGAAACTTAATGCAATAGTCTTTAAATAAGTAACTTTGACATGATACGAATTATTAAAAGTGAATATTGAAAGCGGTTGCGATAGCTTCACGGGTCACAAAAGACTACCAGAGTTGAATGCAATGTTTATTTTTGGCTCTGAAAAAAATGGCAATCATACTTTTAATATCTTCCAATACCAAATCAGCAATCTAATGTTCTGACATTTGACGTGTGGGTTTAATACTACTTGACAAGAAGTTCTTCTAAATCTGAAAAGCCTTATTACTAACTAAAATTGTATCTGTGATTTATTCGTCCAAGAAGCGAGGCGCCGATCGTCATATTCAGCAGAGAACTCGTCGTGCGACACCAATTTTCAGTACGTACGCCAAAATCAATTAATAAATCGATTGACTTAAGTGGAACCGGATACGTATCAACAAACTCCCACAAAAAAGTTATTCCACTCATCTTTCAACTCTACTATTCTTGTCAATTTGGGCCAATTACATGATTTCCAACATGATATTGATATTGCCTTTGTTAGCGTTTTGGATTTCCTGCTCTTCCGCTTTTTATCTACCAGGTGTTGCGCCAACTTCATATGCTGATGGCGAAGCGATCCCACTATACGTGAACCACATTACCCCTTCTTTGAGAAAGGAAGACGTGGATTCAAAAACATATTTATACTCATATGATTATTATTTTCCAAGATTCCATTTCTGTCAACCGGAAAATTTAAAAAAGCAATCAGAATCATTGGGTTCAATCATTTTTGGTGATAGAATTTTCAACTCTCCTTTCCAACTTAAAATGAAACAAGATACCACTTGCAACAAATTATGTTCCGCTTCATACACTAAAACAGATGCTGTCTTTGTAAACAGAAATATTAGAGCTGGTTTCATGTTCAACTGGTTAATTGATGGCTTGCCTGTTGCTAGAAATGTTACCGATATGAAGACTCAAACCAGTTTTTACAGTTCTGGATTCAGTTTAGGAACTGTTGATGATGAAAACAATCCACATTTATACAACCATTTTGATATTTTTGTTGAATATCATCAAAGAGCTGAAGATAATTTCAGAGTTGTCGGTGTCACTGTCGAGCCAAGGTCTATTGCATATGAAAATGTTGAGGATCCAATCTGTAAAGCAACTGGAGTTGAACTCGCACCAGTCACATTAGACCAGCAAAAAGATACCAAAGTTGCATTTACATATTCGGTTACTTTTATTGAATCACCAACTGTTTGGGCTACAAGGTGGGATAAATACTTACATGTTTATGATCCAAAAATTCAATGGTTTTCTCTAATCAACTTCTCTTTAATTGTTATCTTCTTATCGATCATTATGTCTCATGTGTTAGTTAAGACATTAAGAAGTGATATTCAAAAATACAATGAAATCAACTTAGATGATGATGTTATAGATGACTTAGGATGGAAATTGGTTTATGGTGATGTGTTCAGACCTCCAAATAACCCAATGCTATTATCAGTTTTAGTCGGTTCTGGTGTTCAGCTGTTACTTATGGCAGTTACCACTACTGGTTTTGCTTTGCTAGGATTGTTATCGCCATCTAATAGGGGTTCTTTGTCGACGGTCATGTTCATCTTGTATGCTATTTTTGGTACATTTGGCTCTTTTGTTTCTGCTTATATTTATAAGTTCTTCAAAGGTGAAGACTGGAAAACTAATATGCTTTTATCTCCATCATTAGTCCCAGGTTCTTTATTTTTTTTGTTTATCTTCTTCAACTTTTTCTTAATTTACGTTAACTCATCAGGTGCTGTCCCAATTGGTACCATGTTCGCTATAGTCGTGATTTGGTTTGTCGTTAGTGTTCCGTTATCATGTATTGGCTCACTATTAGGTTTTAAGAGACCCCAGATTGAATTACCGGTTAAAGTTAACCAAATTCCTAGACAAATACCAGCTCAACCATGGTACTTAAAGACCAGATACTTATCGTTAATTGCTGGTATCTTCCCATTTGGTTCTATTGCTATTGAGATGTATTTTATCTACAATTCATTATGGTTCAATAAGATCTACTATATGTTTGGTTTCCTTTTCTTCTGTTTTATCTTGATGTTAATTACTACTCTGTTGGTCACCTTGTTATTGATTTATTATACTTTGTGTAACGAAAACTACAAATGGCAATGGAAGTCATTCTTCTTGGGTGGTGGTATTTCTGCATACATTTTTGCTCATGCTATCTTATTATCTAAATTTAAGCTTGGTGGATTGGCCTCAGTTACGTTATACATAGGTTATTCATTAGTAATTTCCTGTGGTATTGGTTTACTCTGTGGTGCTATTGGTTTCTTGGGTTCCATGTACTTTGTCTTAAATATTTATGGACAGATTAAAGTTGATTAGATAGGACTATAAGAGTCTAACTCCGTTCATTGTTCCACATGACTCCTTCTTTGCGCCAAGCCACCAAAAAAGATAATCTGTCAACTAGTTGTGTATACTTTATTAAAGATCTTTTTGAATATCCTAAATATATTTGTATTTCTCAGTATTTTTGTTTATAATCCATACCTGTACCGCTGTCCGAGCACGGTCACCAACGCCAGAAATACAAAATTTTTCAGTCGTCGAGCGTTGACGGATTTCTGGGGAAGCTTTCAGGAGCAAACGGTTGATCAACTTTTCCTCTGTTGTTCCATTACGCCTACTCCAACTTTATCATACTCTCCCACTAACCTCTATTGCCGTTGTTGTCAAAACCATGTCCGAAGAATCTGCTCAACAAGAACAACTCGTTGAACGTATGTTAACAGACTTTACATCATGTTGATTAACACACCACTTCACCTGAAATACTAACCATTCCAATTTCATACTTCAGAGGAATTTATTAAGCTAATTATAGCTCTACCTGAAGAACCTGGTAAGTTGGAATTTCCAGTGACTTCTCCAGAAACCATTTCTGATATCAAGGTTACCTTACGTTCAGTTTCGGAATCTCAACAATACACTGCATTTAACTTACAATACAGAGGTGAAACATTATCCGATGAAATTACTATTGGTGAATTAGTTGAAGAAGGTAAAACTGATGTCCATCTATCTTTGAGCTTTGCTGCATATAATGAAAAAACAGCTAGAGACCATTTAAACATAGTCAGAAAGCTTTCTGCTTTAGAGCCTGCTTCTTTTTACGACTCTTTGTATGACATCAGTGGTGTTTCTCCGGGTACTTCCATTTATGAAAATTTAGAATTGACTGATGTTAAAGCTCCAGAACCAGCAAAGGAAAACTCAGAAGAGACTGTCCAAGAAGATGAAGCTAAAGAATCAAAAATTAAATTATCTGAAAAAGAAGGAGAAACTAAGGAAGGAGAAACTAAAGGAGAAACCAAGGAAGGAGAAACTAAAGAATCAAAAATTGAATTATCGGAAGAAGACAAACAAAAAATTTCAGCTATTGTTGAAGAAATCTTGCAACAAAATCCAAATGTCTCGGAATTCTCAGGTAAGCCAACTGTAAGACCTTTGCCAGCCGTAAGATCATTACATATTTCTTCTTGGTCTCCTCCAACTATTCAAAGAAAATTAAAAGGTGACTTGTTTTACTTACAATGTCAAACTTTAGAAGGTGAAACTTTCCACATCACTTCTCATGTTAGTGGTTTTTTTGTTAACAATTCTTCTATCACTAGATTTGATGGCTCTTTAAAGATCGTTTCTTCTGCCAATGGTAAAAGCAGTAAATTATCCAAGTCTCATTCTTTGTTGTCTCTATTACAATCTTTATCCCCAAAGTTTGTTGAACAATCACAGAATAATGGTGAATTATTATCGCGTATTGCTCCTGAAATTTATTCTATTCCAACTATTGGATTATTGGCCAATCCATGGTTAGTTAAAGAAGAAAAAAACGTCTATCCAGATTTGGGTAGATCTCAAGAGAACTACTTGTATGGTGGTTTAGAAGGTGCTGACTTATACAAAGACTACAATGATGACTTCCAAGGTTTAAGAGAAATTAGTAAGTCAACTTTACAAGAAAAAGTTTTAAGAGAAAGATTGTTAACAAAGACTACTTTTGATTTTACTGTTAGTGCTGTTAAGGGTGCTTTAGCCATTGTTAGAGGTGAATTAACTCCAATAAATCCAACAGAAAACCCATCTCAGCATATTTTCTTAAGAAATGGTATATTTTATTCATATTCTGCGGACGCTTCTGGTAACTTTAGAGAAACTGGAGGTGATGAAGCTGCTAGAATTACTGCTTCTAAAGATATCAATGGTGTGAGAATTTTAAACAGATTGGATGCCAAGGGTGTTTCGCATTTATTAACTACTATTGTTGATTATGCTGGTAGAAGAATTTTATGTCAAACTCCAGTTCCAGGTTTGTTCAATGAACCACTTTCGGTTGAAGTTGAAGCTGAAGGTGATGAATCCATAGAATCTGCAAACTCTTCAAAAAAGACTAATACTATTCTTTATGGTAGACCAGAAATATCCGCTGATATAGCTGCAGATCCGTACTTTGCTGAAAAATTCAAAAGTGTCGGTGAAGCTTTCCATATTAAGGAGCATAAAGTTTGGAATAAAGATGGTTCAAAGATTGTCGATATTGTTACCTCTATGGAAACTAAAGGTATGAAAGGTAGTGACACAAGAGACTATATTATTGAACTATATAGAACTACTCCATTAGATATTGAATTCATTGATAAATACTATGATTCTGAAAAAGAGGACTCTTACCCTCATAGAGAAGCTTCTATTAGAAATGAAGGTGTGGAAGAGTGGTGGAGAAGACAAGTTTCTGTTTTAGTTAAGGCTGAAACTGAAAAGATTGAAAAGGAAAAGGCCGAAAAAGTTTCTAAAGGTGAAAACGAAGAAAACGAAGAACAGCCTTCTATCAGAATTGACCCATCTGTTTTCTCTTTGAACCCAGATGCTTTCTCATTACCACCTGCTCCAACTCCCGAACTTGCTAAAGAATTGAAGGATGATCAGGATAAAGTTAGGGAAGTATCTAAATTCATTTCTGAAGTTCTGGTTCCTGAATTTGTTGATGAATTAGGCTCCAGTGAATTATTCGGTGCTTTTGATGGTGCTCATTTGTCATCAATGTTACATAAACAAGGTATTAACCTTCGTTACTTAGGTAAAATTGCTTCATTAGCTTTAGAGAGAAATGCTACACACTTGAAGAAGGTTGCTGAGAATAAAAAAATTATCGCTGCCTCTAATGCTGAAATTGAAGCTAAAAGAGCGGCTGAAGCTGAAGAGACCGCAAACAAGTCCAAAGAATCTGCTGAAGCTGGTAAGCCTGCTGAAGTTGAGAAAGAAAAGAAAGAGGATGAGGAACAAAAGGAAAGTAAATTAAATTTAGTTCCAGTGAGTCAAAACTTAGAAGCATTATATGATATTGCTGTTAGAGAAATGGTTGCTAGAGGTACTAAGCACTTTTTAAGAAAGATTCTGGCTCACTTACCAATTGAATTAGCTCCTTATGTTATTGCGCATGTTCATAATTCTTTGTTGGCTTCTGGTGCTAACAAGTTCCCTCACGAACATAAATTAGATCCCTTATTAAAAGAAGCTTATAGCTCTGTTAATTTATCTATTCTAGAAACTACTGCTGTTGGTATTTTATCTGCTATTTCCCATGAAGTCTTTATCAGATACAGATTTACTTTACCTGATAATTGGTTTGAATTTACTAATCCATTACCTTTATTTAAGGAAATTGCTATTAAGGTTGGTATTCAATGGAAAGACAAGAAGTATGCTTTCACAGCCAATGAATTAGAAGAACAGATAAAGTCTCAAACTGAAGCTTTAAATGCTGCTAAGACTAATTTACAAGATAAGAAATCTAAAAGGAAGGCCAAGAAGAATGTCGAAAAGTTTACAACTGAAGTTCAAACAACCACTTTTGTTCCAGAAGATATTATTGCAATTGTTCCTGTTGTTAAGGACTCCATTTTTGGTTCAGTAACTGTTGAAGAAATCTGGGAACTAGCCAGATCAAACCTACAAGCCAATAAAGGTGACGAAGGTATTACCTTAATGAATGAAACAGTTGCTGTTTATGAGCAAGTTTACGGTGCTGTTCATACTGCAACGGCTAGATTTTACGGTCAAATGGGTCGTATGTTCTGCGACTTAGGTATTACTTATGAAGGTAGTTTATTAGTTAGAAAATCTCTTCAAATTTTGGAAAGAACTACTGGTATTGATTCTGCTGATACCCTGATGGCATTAACAAGAGTTGCTAATGCCGAGCTTATTAGTGGCAATTATCTGAATGCGTTGAAGATTTACAAGAGAGTTTTGAACCACTGGTCTGTTGCCTCTGAAGGTTCACATCCAAGCATTATTAATACTTTATATTCTATCTCTATGTTACTGCAAAAATTACAAATGATCTCAGCAGCAGGAGCTGTTTTAGCAAAGTGTTTGGAATTGAGTGATGAAGTTTATGGTGATCGTTCTCAAAACTCTGGTTTATACAGATACCAATTAGGTCAATGCTTGTTAGCTGGTGAAAACTTAAAAGCTGCTGGTGAAGAATTCAATAAGGCTTTTGAAATTTTCAGAGAAACTTTAGGTACAAATGATATGATGACTAAAACCTTAAACCAATACTCTACTCAAATCAGAGATTATTTGGTTATCTCGCAAAAACAAGAAAAATATAATAAAGAAGTTGAAGCAAAGCTTGCGAAGGAAGCCAGAAAGGTAGCATCCCAGAAACAACAAACTGCTAACAAGAAGAATTCTGTTTTTCCAGACCCAGAGATTGCTGAAAAGAGTGTCGATGATATTCTTAAGTTTATTGAAGGTAATAATGGTTCTTCAAAGAAGAAGAACAAGAAGC
Source organism: Ambrosiozyma ambrosiae (assembly GCA_003705185.2). NCBI lineage: Eukaryota > Fungi > Ascomycota > Pichiomycetes > Pichiales > Pichiaceae > Ambrosiozyma > Ambrosiozyma ambrosiae. Next base: position 387,746 of record PPHU02000004.1, on the reverse strand, counting down.
ACTCAAAGAGTAATTAATGTGATCATGATGACACTGCTTGTACATATTCTTTTTAGTATATAGATATACTACTTGTTTTTTTTTTCATTTTTTGAAAAACAGTTTTCCATCTTTTGTCGTATTAATATGCCTCCCTAAATAGTGAAATTCACTTTTTAAATAGAGTATCTACTTTTTTTACAGCGATTAACAATTCTTAGTCCTGTGTTTTTACCCTGAGATACACTGTAATGAGAATAATTACTTTTCAGACATGCTATTAATTTGATCATTTTTACAATTTCTAAAAATAATTTATATTTTTACAGTACAAATGCTTATTTTTTGAAAAGCTTTATAGAGAAAACGTAAATGAAAATTTTATAATTATGTTCATGCAGTTTCATCATCGCCTTCAATATCACCAAATTCCCAACAACCGGTATGGGTTCTCTTTGCTTCTTCTTCTATAGCCAACAAAGCCTTTTGTTCATCCTTTAACAAGTTCTCAAATGCGGCTAAGTTATTCTTCTTAACGACAGCAAAACCAAGCTTCACCAGCTCTTTGTTAATGGTCCAACTTGGATCTTTAGAAATTGTTTCAGGATCATAAAACTCAACATCCATTTCAATACCAGAATCGGGAGTTTTAAAGGTTTCACAGGCAATAAGTTGTTTATCCAAAATTAAGTCTTCTAATAAGTAAATGGCCTCTTGTTTGTACTGGGTTGGGGTAGGTAAACTAATTAAGGATAATTGAACGGTATGAGCTTGTGGTTTCAAAACTGATAATTGGAATTCAGAAGGTAATGTACGTAATTCAAATGAAGAAATGGATTCAAAGGTACCATAATCAATATGTTGAACTTTGTATTTGCTAGTAGCTCTATCAAAAGCTAGAACCTTGGCTCTGTAATATTTACCGTTATCTGAGAACTTGGCAGCAACAAATTCACCAACCTTCGGTGCCTTTGACAAAGGTTTGAAGTTAGATGAGGCAGCATGGAATTTCTGCATGAATCCATGAAGTCTTTTTTGTTCATCATTTAAATATTGGAATGAAACTAAACCTTCCGATGAGACCTCAGAAACTTTAACATCATAATACTTCTTTTCAATCTTCAGATTTTCGATTTGTTTAACTAAATCTTCTTCAGACTCCTCTTTTGATGAATCAAAATCAGTCCAAACACCAATTCTCTTAGTTTTAGCTTCACTTTCAGCTTCTAAAAGTTGAGAACCAAATTTAGTTTGGGAAACGGATCTTTCATGGCATTGAGCAAAACCATTGGATAATAACGTAGTTTGGAAAGGCAGATGAGCGCCATGAACATATAAATTACCAATGAAACCACCAGTCTTGTCAGTACCATAAATATCAAAGTTAACCTCCCTTTGGTAAACCTTCTTGTTAACAAAGTTTAAGGCAACCTTGGACAAAGGATCATCTCTATGGCCAGTATTAGCCAAACCACCAAGAACCAAGGTTAATCTTAAAGATTCTCTTGGAATGGATATTTTGAATCTATTTGGGGCAATAACATGTTCAACAATACCAGAAATTTTATTTCTATTTTGGAAAGAAAATAGGTATGGCTTTGCTCTTGCCGCATTTTCAGAAGCATCAACAACTCTTTCATGTTCTGGTACTTTACCATGAATACCCTTTTTAGTCTTAATAGCTTGGTTCTCAGACTCAACTAATAGATCCCAATATTCTGGAACATCGTCACCTTTCTTGTGTCTGATGACTGAAGCATAACCATTAGCAACAACAAGTTCAGAAAAGTTCTTACCATCATTGGATCTAACAGTAGCTATAATTCTTTCATCATACATGTCGGTCTTTGGTCTTATACTTTCAATTGTGAACTTAATTTGCTTGCCAATTAACTTAGATCTAACAAATTCTCTAGCAGCTGGGACAAAAGCAGATAAGGAAGCATCTGATTGTCTTGGGGCTCTTAAAGAAGCTAATTGAACAGTGATCTCAGAATCATTCTTTAAAGTTAACATCAAAGTATCAGAGGAAATGATTTTTGAAACAACCGCAGGTAAAGTCTTACCAACTTCAAGAGTTGAATCACCAGAAGAAGCGCAAGTCTTACCAGTATTAGAAGCACTTTGATCCTTCCATATATTTTTACTAGCCAGTTTAGCAGATTTCTCAGCTTTACGTAGAACCGACATACCAGAAGCACCAAGTATAGACGATTGCCAATCAGTAACTTCAGCGAAACCCTCCTGTAATATTTTTTCAGAAATGTTACCAGCTGGATGTAAAATCTTACCAATTAAAACACCTGAAGATGATTCTCCAATAATTGAAACATTAACATCTTTAGCTAATAATCTTGATTCTACAAAGCTTTTGGATTCATTAGCAAATGGCTCGGCTGGTAAGTCATCAGAGGCAGTTCTTGGAGATCTAACACCGGCAAGTAAAACCGGAATAACCGCCTGTCTACTCTTGCTTAATAAGAATCTTATGATAAATCTATCACCGGAAATAACTTTTTCGACAATGGCTGGAATTGGTTGTAATTTGGATTTTTCAATGTCTTTTTCAGATAATTGTTGAATCAGTTCAATTGAATTAACATTAGGACTCCATAAGCCAACTTTTTCATTTCTCGCTTTAGTCTCAATATCTTTTAATTTCATTAACTCTTCGTCGTCAAAAACATTAACATTTTCCCTTAATTTGGCAGCACCTTTGGATAAAATGTACTCAACCAAAGATGAAAAAACTGGAGAAGAAACATCACCAAACTCTCTATCGTTATTATTCTTATACAAAACCCAGAAATTAATCTTTTTGCCAACTAATAAGGTTCTCAATAACTCTCTGGCTTCGAAAGCATACTTTTCATTAGATGAAATTCTTGGAGCTTGCAAATGAGCTAGTGAAAAGATTCTTTCTTGATTTGATCCATTCAATGGAGTTAAGATCAGAGTGTCTGAAGAGAAGACATTCTTAACTTTGGCACTAAAGATTTTAGCCATGATAGGTGTAAGTGGTTTGTAAGTTGATGATGCTGAGTAAATTATATTCAAGATTTAAAGGATCCAAATTGTTCAATTAGCTGTTCACTTCAAAACAAGTCGTCGGGCAATTCTACAACAGCGAGCACGCGATCAATTTTCACTGGGGCATATTACCAGATTCGGATTAGGATTAGTCAATTAAATTAATCTAGTCAAGTACAGATATAAAAAATTGCCTATTTATCTGTACAACTTGTCCCTCAAGTTTTTCAAAATACTATTATCTCGATAGAGCCATATCTGTCTATTAGACACGTTGTTGTTGGCCTTTTCACCATCAGATAGCTCCTTTTCAATGCAGTATAATAACACTTTAGCTTGTACTGGTCTCACTTCAGGATCCAGTTCTTGAGAAGCCAGCAGTAACCAAAGAATCGATTTTCGTCTCTTTGATATACCAACCGTAGCCAAGTTGGATTTGATTATTTTCATTGGATTTTCCTCTTCATAATATGCGTCATATTGAATATCTGGTGATCTATTCTCTTCTGTGTCTGGTTTTAAAGGCTTGTCATGGTAAAAATAGGTATATGAAATACGTTCCATTAGTTTTGCATTGGATGTATTTTCCAATAACTTGGAATTAATTAATTTTTCAAAAAGTTTCATGGATTCCGCATAATAAGCTTCTGGCTTTAAAGCATTTAAGGGAAGTTTAGCAAAAGCGGCAGATTGACCCAAAAGTAAGTAAAGTTCAGCTAGAATTAACGTCAATCTCACAGTATATGTCTTCATGTTGCAACGAGACAAGTAAGAGTAGAAAGATGACTCAAATAAAGGTGTAACAACATCACTAACTATTTTGGTTGAAATGACACCAGATGTTGTAGGGGTAATATGATCCAAGGGATTTAGCTTATTACTTGCACCAACCAACAACGAAATTATCATAAATTCTTGAATTGAAGATAAATAGCCATAAGCTTTGTCATTTAAAAAATCCTTCTTCAGCAGCTCATAAGTGGTATAAGAAGTTTTATAATCACGTAGCATGAAACACCAATCACCTAACCTTCTGATTATCATTTCATTAGAATCTCCATAGTAAAATCCTTCTACAGTATTGAACGAAGAAGTCTGTGTTAAGTCAGGTGTTGAGTTACCACTTCCAAAGGAAAAAAATGATTTCTTTTGCGATGATGAAGAACCCCATTTTTTCCCTCCGAACAGTCTACCAGTTAAACTCTTTCTAGGTGCAACAACTTCTTCATTCCACAACTTAATCTTCCTTTCCATATGAGGAATCAAAATGCTTGTATTTAATTCCAGTAGTTGTGCATAGATTGTATCAAACACACCTTTATCCAATTTAATTGGTGTGTCCGCGTCCAATGAGTTAGCAGGTCTGTAAGCTAATGAAAAAGCAGATGGATTTACAGTCACAGTGTCCCCCCCTTCCTCCGGTTTGGTATTTAACGACATTATAGCACTTTTAATAGATAAATTAAGTTTCAAATGTTCTTGAATTTTTATGCCTCGTTGAATATTTTCCTGGTCATCTCTATCTGTAACAATTAGAACAACTGGTAATATGCTATCGAAATCAATCCACTTAGGTAGTTTATATTTCTTCCAATTGGTAATTTCAGTAACTATCAATGTGATATCATCTGTGGCAGCAACTACAAACAATTGTATTATAGGATGGTTGAAAGTTTCAAACGGAGAAAGTATAGGTGATGAAATAATCTTAGTTAAAAGTTTTAAATAAATAGAGTTTTGAAGAATTGTAGACTCTATTTGATCTTCACCTTCTATATCAGATGTTTTGAAGTTTTGTAAACTTTTCATCGTTTTTAAAAACTGAGTATCTTTAATTGCTTCATCGATTGAGTCTATGTAACTAATCAAACTTTCATTGAATTCTGTTGCATCATATAATTCTGAAAATGGTGATTTTAGATTAAGTGATTTTCCAGCAAGAGTTGAAGAATTCATATCTATACTTTGAGATTCCTGCTCCTTTAATTGTATACTGATAGGTTTAGTGAAACGAACAGTTATTCTATAAGGCATTCCAACTGACAATGGGCTGGTACCCTGATCATTATCAAACTGTGAATTTTCAAAATAAGAAAGTAAATTCAAAAAATTGGAGTACCCATATATGGCAGCAATGTTATCTGCATTGCTGGTTGATAAGATTGAAATCTTGGGAGAGTAACTATGTGTTATTAACTGTTTTGATATTAATGATGATGGGCCTCTTAAATCAGGCTCCATAAGATCTAGAATTTTCGAGTTATAAGGAGATCGTATACCCGGAAAAAACCTATCCAAATCAAATGTCATAATGAGGTAATCAATAAAAATATATATGCCTTGGTAATTATAATGAAAACTCTGGATAAAGCTGTATTGGACTATAAAAAGTATGTCACTATGTTATACGTGTGCTTATATCTGATTTAATCAAAATATTAAGATATTGGTGCACGGGTGTATTGTTGGTGTGGCATCATGATATGATTTTATGGACTTGATTTTATAGACTTGATCTTAACTAAATTTTACATCTCTGTGAATTTTACTTATTAATTCTAGGGTTTTAAAATATTACCAATTCTAAATTAAAATATCTAATTAAAAAATGTAAATAATGTAGAAAGGAAGTTATACCAAAAGTACCATTAAGCTAAAGGATCAATTATCAAGTTTAGCAGACTGCTTGTTGAATTTTTCTCAATACAACCAAAAATTGAGCAAGTAAAAATATTGTAAAGCCCTGTATATATGGGAAGAAAGTGTAGAAACAAAAAAGGAGTAAATAAAAAGCATAAAAACGGGTTTTTTTGAATATAAATTCACAAGCGGAACAAGATAATGATGAAAAACCATCATAATATTAATGAGAGAAACAATAAAAATGAAATATTCAAACAAAATGTAAACAAACTCAAATAAGTGGTAAAAATTCAAGAAAGCCACTAAAAAACAGTGTCCAAATAAACAAAAAATAATAACCAAAGCTTTTCTTAAAATGGGATAGCTAATTAAAAAAACAAAATATAATACAACCGATAACTATTAAAATGAACGCACTAAAAAAAGAAAAAAATGACCTGAATAAATATATTTCTAAAAAGAATGTTTGTTTTAATGATGATAATTATTAAATTAAAGTTTTGATTATTGAAATTATTGAGCTTGCATCTTAGCCAAATCCATTTGGTTAATTAATTTAGTAGGAGGAAAAGCAGACATCATTTTTTCTTCACCAACTCTTTCTTCCAATGGACTAATTCTAGTATTCTTATCAGTAAACCACCAAATTAAAGCGCATAAGGCGGCTAATAACAAAGTGGTAGCAATGGCCATTAATAAACTGAAACCAACAACTTGACCATTACTGAAATAATGTTTACCTTCTTTCTGACTTGGTTTTGGAATTCTTGGTGAGGAAGGGTTTTGATTTGCATCATCAAATTCACCACCGTAACTAGAGGATGCAGTTAATGGCAATATACTATTTAGGGCACCATTACTTGATGACAACTTGGAGGATATAATTGTCAAAGGGGTCCATATTGAACCATTGTAAGTAGCAGATGAAACTAAGCCAAACTGGGGTAAAGTAAATTGACCAGCAAGCAATAAAGTCTTCTCTCCAAAGAAACTAGTAGAATCAGTATTAAGCAATGTAAAATCAGTAAAAATTCTACCAGAAAAGCTGATATCTGAATCGAGTCTTATATAATCACTACCATTTGAATAACCAATAAAGTCATCACCCATTGAAATGATCATATCATTTAAATCCTTGTCACTAGTTGTATTGTCAGCAAACATAAATTTCTTAATTACACCAGGTGGAGAGGCTAATGAACTATTCGTAGATATAGAATGATTCTGAGTATTATAAACCATAAATTTTTCACCATCATCAAAATCTCCACTCATTAAAACTTCATATCTTTTAAAATACTTCAAATGAGTTATATCCCCAGAAATATCAGCACCTGAATCTCTTAATGAACCATTCTGAAAACTATACAGGCACAGAGTGTCACAAATTTTAGAGCTAAAATTACCACCAATCAATAAATCTAGATATTCAGGATCAAATCCAAAACCTTTAATAACACCTTTATCAAATTGTTCAGGTAATGTGGTCAAACTACCATTTGTCATATTGTATATGAACATATCATTTAAATTTGTATTGTTAGCGGTACCAGAACCAGAAAAGGCGACGACTAAAGCGTCAGAATAATTATATAATAAATTAACTTCAGAGCCACTATCAAATTCAATAGTGGAATCAACAAGACTTGCTGATCCATTGTTCAAGATAGCAACATTAGCATTGGTGGAATTGTTGACACCAAAGGAACCACCAAGAACAACAAAAGTATCATTTAGGAATAAACCTGAATTAATAACATTTTGACTTGATTGAGTAATAGCTTTAATTTCATTATGGGAATAAATGGAGGTTAATTGTCTCATTAAACTCTTTTGATTGGCGCTCGTACTATTTGAAAAAGAGCCAGATGTTGGAGAACTGTGGTTAAAAGTGTTACTAATAACATACATATTATTAGCAGATTTATCGAAAGAAATAATTTGTCCATAACCATAAATGGTACCACCAACTTCGGTGGCAGTTGAAACATTAAATCTGAAAGTGTTAGACTCACTAATGAATTTATTTTGAGAAATATCATAAATTTCAGCAAATGTTGAATCATCAAAATTGAAGGACCAATATTGGGTTTGGTTATAAACAAAGGCTGAAAATGATTCCAGTGTTGAATTGAACTCTCCTAATTGATGGAAAGTACCATTATAGATACTTAAACCTTTTAATTGGGTATTATTTTCTGTGTTTGTCACATCGCCATATAATAGCAATGTTTCATTGTTAACAGAAAAGACTTTATCGATACTACCGTTAACACCATCAACTGAAACTTGATCTTCAACGCTAATATTATTTAAAGTATCATTATAACCAGAAATATCTAAGCCAATGAAATTTTCACCATATGTTGAATTGAAATCACCTGCAATGTATAAAGTATCATTTTGTAAAAATAAGCCCGTGATAGTTGCATTATCTGACATTTCAGCACCTAAAACATTAATTGAAGAGTTTCCAATTGGATACTTTACATCAGAGTCAGTAAAATTCGTCAATGAATACTCAAAAAGGCCATTAATTGGAACTGAGTTCTTAATTGTAGTAGTATTATAATCAACAGTTGTAAAATTAACAGAGATTGAATCAGCAACAAATATTGTATAATCATTAGATGATGCCGTATTAAAGGTTAAAGTTAAATAAGGTTTTGAATCATCATCATTCATTAAAATTTCACCTGAATAAATGATATCATATTTAATAGCACTATTAGTCTCATGAATTAATTCAGAACCGAGAACCGTATCATTACCACTATAAAATGTAGCATTGACAACACCTCTCTCATTACAAGTATTATCATAAGAGCATCCAGGGGTATTAACTTGAATTGAATAATTACCACTAGTAGTGATATTAGTCGAGAATCTCAAACCCTGTTCTTTACTTTGCTGAACATCAGAAGAAGTCAAATTTGTAGTCAAATGCATTCCATCTTGATCCATAAAAGAATTCCAATTGACTGAATCTCCAATTTGATCCACAGTTGAATAAGCTTTCTGAGAGGCACAATTTGGTTCATTTAATGAATTATTTGCATAAATAGAAATACCATATTGATATAATTCAATTCCAGATAATTCAGCATAATTTCCGTAAAAATCCATAATTTGAACAGTGACAATACTGACATCAATACTATTATAAAATTCAAATTCTTGATAAGTTGTGCCAAAGCCAATCTGACCATCATTATTTTCACTTTTTTCTGAATATGATGTAAGACCATTATTATCTAAACTTTCTGACAAATCTTGATTTGTCATTAATGTACACCAAGCATCACAATAAGTTCTAGTCAAAGAATCAGGGTCAATATATGACATATTCATAATACTATTGGAAGGAGACGTTATAACTCTAAAAATACGAACACCATTACTTGAATCTTTAGAATTGTATATTCTTATTTTAGAAGGAACGATTGCGTAAGATAATGTAGCGGACCAGGAGCCAAGTTGAGATTCACCAAGCGCCCAAGATGATCCACTATTAGGACAAATTATATCTTTTGCAGTACTTGAGTCCTGTGAATTAACGGATGATATATCAGCATATTTTAAACTGACTAGTTGGTTTGGATCCTGATAAGTATCATTGCTCAAATTATTTGAAGAATTGGTTGTGGAATTATAGTTCAAAAGAGATTCATTTCCCACTGAATAAAAATTACCACCAAAAATGATTGAATCATTTTGATATTTAAGAATGGAATTAACTTGGCTGTCTTTATTGAACCCACCAAATGGAAGATCAATAATCCTGTCTAAAGTATAATCATAAGTAACCACACCATAAGTTAAATCTTGATAACTCAAATTTCCTCCAAAATAGATTAACTTGTCATCTGAATCTATGTAAATCGATTCAACAGAACCACCGACATCAGACCAACCATTTAACTTTGATGAACTTAAGTTGTTAACATTGTATAATTCAGGTTTTCCATCTATTATAGCAATAAAGGAATTGTCGTTTAAAGCGAGCATTTGAGAAGGTATGGAGCCTGAGAAGGGATCATTTTGCAGAACAGTTATTGAGCTGTTTGTTTGTGAAAGCGCATAAAGTGCTCCCATTGAAGCATTCTGTATATATGATAAATTGTATGTGTTTGTATTTTCATATTCAGAAATAGCATCAAATTTTCCAAGAGCGTAGAAAGGCTGTTCGAAGTTTGGCTGTTGGAGGGATTCGTAGTTGAAAGGATGTTGATCTGCCTTGGAGCCTGGCAGCTGGCTGAGCAGGAGCATAGATAGATGCCAAGTCTTAATATTCATGATGATATGATCTGAAGTCTCTCCTGTCTCTTCTGTCTCTTCTAAGCTAATTGGAGAATTAAAAAATTGACAAAAAAGAAGTAGAAAGGAAATAGGAACTAGTTAAAAATCACAGAACAGGCACAAGCGTGTAGTTGATTTTCTTATTATAGTTTTGGAAGTGTGTCTGTAGAGAAGATGTATCCAACCTAGCTGTAATTCTGAAATTATATTATAAATATGTATTATATGTTAGTTCAGGATAGGCAGGACTGCATATAAGACCAGAAAATGTGAAGAAGTGGAAAGAGTGAATACTGAACAGCTAACTATAGAGAAGTAGAGTAGTAAAAATAAACGTCCAAATCAGGCAAGTGAGAAGATTTGTCAACAACGAGCGAGGAGTTAGCTGGAGCCAAATCGTTGTATGCTATAAACTAGCACTGATAGAATTCAAGTTGACGAGCTTCAACAATCTAATTTTAATTGAGTTTCGATTTTCTAGAAAAATTGTTGGAGACGGGAATTCCCATCCCATCAAAATTTTGAAATCAGAAGGCTGATGGATACAAGCCGCACAAAACAACGTATCAGTTAGACGCCTCATAAAAACGCCCTTCTGCCGCAAACTATATTGGAAATTTATATGAGCCCGATCTCAAAATTAAAATTCTCTTTCTCCCCTAAGCAACGTCAAGTCAAATAGGAATAGCTCGATACTAACCATTTCTCAAGGGAATAGTATATTGAGATGGATTTTTCAAATATCCTATAATATATGGTCTGAGAAAGAAATGTAATCTTATTTCAACTTATTTTTTGGGAGGAACTATGACATTTAAATTTAAATAAAAACTAAAGGATATTTATGTGCAGAAAATATTTTTCTAATAATATTTAATATAATTCAAGATTGCAAGTAATAATGAATGATATTTTAAGTAACTCATCATGGTTTGTACTTGTAGTATCAACAAAAAAATAATTCCACTAGGATAACAGGAAATGACTAGAACATTTCATATATTAGATAACTTTTTATTATTAGCGAATTATTCATTTCAATAAAGTCAATTTTTATAAATTCAATTATTGGAACAAATTATAATTATTAAGCAATAAAAAGTAGAAAATATAAAGTAATGGGAAAGTTAGGGTTAATGGTCTAGTGGTATGATTCCTGCTTTGGGTGCAGGAGGCCCTGGGTTCAATTCCCAGTTGACCCCTTGTTTTACTTTTGTTGTGACACTTTAATTTTTGACTGAAAATTTAACGAATATGTGAAAGCAATATCTATTTTTTGTTTTTTTTGGAAGTAGTAACCTTTTTCAGAGCTGATATAAACCAAAATAAATTTAAAAGTTAAATGCACGATTAGAAGGAAGTGAAAAGAGTGAATAGATGATTTGAAAACAAAGGAGCTCTAAAAACATTTAAAAAGAACTATAAAGTAATAGCAATCTAAAAGTCATAAATGAAAAAAATGAAAAAAAATTATAAAATTTATTTCTACTAAATTAATTCCAAGTATTTAATGACACTCTTACTATTACTTTGTTGAAAGTATCTCATTCCATAACCATCCTTGATGTCATCAAGCTCATCACATAATTCTTCAGACCATTTCTTAATATCTTTTGAAGGCGATGAATGATTACTTGAAGTACAAGTTTTAACTTGGGACCAGATCTTATTGGAAAGTACTGAAAGATTCTTGATGATATTCTCTTTCACAGGGATGTTGAAAACACTTTTTTCAAGAATGGATTTTTTCAATTGATTCAAAACCATTAGTTCAATTTGTCTCTTAGTACACATACTATCTCTAACACTTGATAATTTCGGAACAATAGATATATTAATGCTTTTACTAAAAGCATTAGACTCTTCTGCATTTGAAACAACAATATTTAACGGGGTTGTACTGGGAGATGTGATGCTTTTACTTAGGCATAGTCTAATATCAACATTTTCTTTTAGACTTTTGGTGCCATCCGGGGTAATAATTTCAGAATTAACAGAAACGAGATCAATTTTGCAACCTTTTCTAATTGAATTGAGTGGAATACAATTCAAATCAATTCTTAATTTGAACATGATTAATTTATCAAAACCACCGTTAACATTGGAAAAATCAACTGTAATTGAATTATCAGTTGTATTAACCATCTGGCCATCTTTTTCAACTTCAGTAAGTTTGATCCCTTTAGCTATATTTAATTTTGTTATTATATGCTTGATTGACGTATCATGGAAGCTCTTGACTAGGCTGGTTAGTTTTAAGTTTAATTGTTCAAAATCAAGTGCCAGACTGTGTTTCTTACGAATGTTATAACTTCCAATTAAATCATCTTTGAAGATCATTTCAAAATGATTCAGAATTTGTTTAGGCTGATAAGTGAATTCATCTGAAAATAGAATAGATGTGAAGTTTGCATCGTATTTGTTACACAGTAAATTTAATTTCTCACTGATTTGCTCTTTTTCAAATATTTCTTGATAATTTGTTGAACTTGATGGAGTACCATTTTTCTTCCTTTTGTTAGTTGGAATGCTACCATCATTGATTAATTCATTATGGATGAAAATAATTTCTTTTAATCTATTGTTATCTTGTCTACCGCCGAATCCGAGACCACTTAAAATCTCTAAATATTTCCAATCATCAATCCAATGAGACTGTTCACTTTCCTTAGAGTTTTCAATGTAACATTCAATCAGGTCTAAAATATTTTCCCAATCATCCCAGGAGGGAGGAACGCACCCATAATAATGCCCTAATTCGCTCTCATTTTTTACACCCATGAAAACCAATCCAAGCAAATCATCTTCTTCTAACTGATCAAGGACAGATAAAATTAGATCTTTCACTTTTTGCGTATATTCTTTTTGATCCATCTCACAATCTTCATGCATCTTTAGAGTAATACATAGAATCAATGTCACTGGAATTCTATCAGGACGTGGCATTTGTCTTTTTAAAAATTGATATGGCAAGCCTAATCCTTTGGAGACTAATTTATTTAATTTCAAAACATCTGCTGGAATAACTGATTCATTACTGGCAATTAATCCCCATGCATTAGCTGACATTTGAATTAATGGAACGCTTCCTGAAATTTTAGATCCATTCTTAGAGTTATTAGTCAACAATGTCGTTAACGATCCATTATTTGGTTTTTCGTCGGAGATTTTTAATTTAGAAAACACTACCCTGGAAAGAACTTTCAGCCATTTTTGTTGGATTATTTCAATAGAATTATATAAAATAATTTCGGGCAGTCTTAAGCTTACAAGATTAATAATAATTGAGCCATTGACAACATCTTCAGTAACAGAAGCAATCTGATTTGCTGAAACTTCTTGATTAACTATAATACGTTGACCTTCACTATCAAGTATTAGAATTTTATCTTCAAATAAAAATAATTGACAATCATGGTACATATGATGATTGGTTTCAACAACTTCAAATAAATCAAACAATACCAAACTTCCCAAATTAGCAACATCCAATCCACCTTTATTTATAATTTTATCTTCGAAATTTCTTAAAAGTTCATTTGTAATTTTAGTCTTACAGATTTCAATTTTAAACTGCTCTTCTTTACTTAAATTATCTGGTGATGGTTCAAACTCAGCCCTTTTAATGTTTAATACACAGTTAACATCTTCATAATCTGGTAAATCGTTAGAGCCAGGGTCAGCTAATGATAAAGTAGAAAATTCAGGAGTAACTTGTATTTCAGTATTGAAGTCTCTGTCTTGCAAGAGACTTGAAAGTGATAAGCCGCTTGTTGATGGAGTTGAAGGTAAAGTGGTAATAATTGGTGATTGCTTTAGTAATGGTCTTATTCTCTTGTTATTTGCAACAGTTGGTGAAGCAACATGATTTAATATTTTTCTGAAATTTTCTTGCCTGTAATAGTCTTTATTTTTAAGACCAACTTGATCAACCGGGGTAATTGGAGGAAATCCGACTGATTTTAGCTCCGTTAACAATGTCGGACCAACAGTTATCATTTCTTGAGAAACATCGACAATCGGTGTATTGCTTGATAGGAGCTCTTCCCTATCGATATATGAAGACTCGTCGTTGTAGATGAGTAGAGACTTTAGTAATTTTTCCTTGAAATGGACGTTATCACAAATACTGGATTGACCACATATTGGACAATGAATATTCACACTAGTTGAATCCATGAAATCCTGAGCAGATGAAGAAGCAGAACAATCATAATGAGCAAAATGCCCACATTTCAAACTCACTATTTCTTCAGAACTAAACAAAGTAGTCAATTCTAATTCACAAATACAACAATGATCATTGCAAGAAATTCTAGCTTTTCTTTCAATATTTGAACTAGCAACAGACTTTTTGGGTGGAGAGCCATCTGTGAGCGAGTCTGAATCTATCTTTGGAGAAGAAAATGTGGATGAAGCCTTGGAAGAAACTGAAGATAAATCAACTTGTTGCTCTTTCTTGTTGTCTAGTACAAAACCACCGAATTTACTTGATGCAATTGTATTTCCAAAACTCCCAGTTCTTGGTGAATCAAAGTCATATGGATTAATAACTATGCTCGAAGTAATAAATTTGTTATTGTTTTGGTTGCTGATTATTTGAGATGATAACTTGGGTGCCTCTGGTCTCTTTTTAGAAAATGGAGATTTCATTTTAAGAGTGTTAGATTCACCTGTTCAAAAATCAAAAAATACAAAAAAAAGGAAATAGAGAAGTTGCAGAAGTTAAACTGGGAAATCTATCGATTTTGTAAAATATATGACAGAAGAAAAATGAACGGATTCAAAAGACAACAAATGCAATTAAGTCTAAAGGGAAAAATACTCTGTTGAGCTTAATTAGTTAAAACAAACTCTAGTTCTCATATATGAGTCAGTTGCACTAACTTTAATGTCCATACATTTGTTGTTGCATGATTTACGTATCGAATGCACCTATCACTGTAGTTTTGAATCAAGATACTTGGTTGCCACAGAAATGTTTCAGAAAAAGGAGGTGAAAGATATCAAATAAAAAAAAAACTGGGCAAAGATTATTTTTTAGTTAGTAATGAATAGGAGCAGCAAATATTGGAGCATGAACTCCATATTTGTGTTAGATTTAAAGGAACCAACTAGCTATCATATTCTACGGAAGTTGTAATTCGAAGTCGAAGTCAAAGTCGAAGTCATAAATTATTACAAAAAATAGTTTGATGACTATTTCTTTCAATATTTGTGTGTGAAAAATAATAGAAAGTAAAGTAAATTTGAGAACAATCAACACAACTGAATGAATTTTGAAGGAGATCCACTGCGAGATTAGCCGACGAGATGCATATTTATCTCGCAACTGCACATATATGCTTGCCTACCTACACCTAGGTGTAACCCACTTTTCTAGATAGTCCAGCAATCCAATAATAAACCAATATTTTTCAACCCTCCCAAAAACATTCCTTAAAAGAAGAAACCAAAAGGAATTTTTGCCTTTGATTTGCTATGACCTCTGGAAGCTCGGACATGAGAAGCCAGGATTAAAAATGGAAATGAAAATTAGATTTGCGTGCGGCGGGAAACATAATCACTCTCAACTGTTTCAAGTTTAAATACAACTCTCTGAGAACCGTTTTAAGCTTAATTAAGGGGGCTTTATTTTTTTACTTCCTTGTGTAATATTTGTTTCTATAGTTATCTGGACAACGTTATGGTTACAGTTTTTATCCCATATTTCTGGATGCAGATATATATGATGTTATACATCGATGTTTTAAGTTAAGGTATAGGCTCAAGCGTTCAGTAACTTGTCCATACTTATTACCTGATGATCTGATTTATCTCCTTTGTTTTAGATCTATTTTGTAGCTCTTACTTTTTAACTATCCTTATAGCTATTTTTATGCAATATGAGAAGTTGCTTAATTTCCAGATTAGGAAAATCCAATTTTCACTCTCTGGTATTTTCTTCTGCCCTATTTTTTAGATTGCTTCATCCTATAAGCTTTTTATAATATTACTTAAGTCCATTACCTATTTTGAAATATACAATAGTTATTGCCAAGTGGGGTTTTGTATTATTGCTTGGTTTGAAAATGGTTCACACATTTGTTGAGATTTGGTATTTAGCTCTTGAAATTCAAATCTGTCTAGTAATTATTGTATCAATCATGGATTTCAGCTATAGATAATAGAAGATATATACAGGAGACTGCTATTTAAATTAGTTTTCACCACATAGTATAGTCTCCAGAATAGCTTTTATGCATCATAGAAAGTCTATACTGCTTAAAGCCACACCACAGAAATTTCAAGTTGGTGGATTTATTCTCTGACTAGTTTCATTAGCTAAGTAAGTACACCCAACTAGATAATAATGATTGAAAGATCGATTTTTTCCCTCTTACAGAATTACTCAGGTAGTCATCTAATTCCAATAGATGAATGTTTCAGCTGAACTCAATTCTACATGATCATTTGGGATATTTCTGTGAATATATAATTACAGCGAATTGAAGCAAGTGTAATAGAAAACTTTGAAATCATAACATTTATAAGGGTAAGTTCTAAGAAACCATAAACATTTGATAACAAAAACCACAAGCAAGTAAAATTATAACTAGACACTATAATCAGCTTTTCTGCTGGTGGTCTAGTGATTCTTGTTTGTGATACTTATACTTATACTTTATCTACTACTTTTGTTCCATGTGAATACATGGGTGACTAGAATACCTATTGTTGGGAGATAGTTGAGCTTACTACCTCCGCTAATTATGTATTATATCCTGAAACCACCATTTAAACATCCACTACATCATGATTTCAATGGAAGTTTCTTCTTCTATATCTTCTGTTAATACTTTTCCTTTACTTTATGACTGATTTTATTTTATTCCATACTTACCACATTATATATTGGAAGTGTTTACCTTAAAATAACCTCTGTAATTTTTTAAATATTTAAATTTATATTAAAGGAAGTAATTTATCAGAACTAATATTAATAATACACTTCAAACCACTTAGAAGGAATTAGATATAAGCCATTTTCAGAATTACTGTTCAAATTTTATTTTTTAGCTTCCCATATATCTTCACTACTACCTCTTTTCAATTGTTCTATGAGTGTTCTCTTATAGAATTCTTGAATATTCTTTTCTTTAACTTCGCCAGCATTCAATGAATTATTGAAGCAAAAATCCATTTTATCAGATTGTTTGGAACACATCGTGAAATCACCGTATCTATAATAATTTCTCACTTGACCACCTAATGACATGCATTCCATTAACTCATCCATTGCTGTCAAACAAGACATTTCTTTCTAAATTAATCAAACAAGGAGGATAAGGTTAGTATAACCACTCAATATCTATTAAACCAAAAGAATGATTTTGCAATATGCAATTTTCTCTAAACAAAAATAACGTACAGGAAAATGTTCTAACTCCAATGCTTCAGCTCTGGCTCTAGCTATATCTCTTAATGTCATGTTTTCAAGCGATTTGTCTTGATAGCCCTTTGCTAATTCATTTTTAGAGTATGCTGATTTAGAAGTTAATGCTTCATTTAAAACATCTGTAATTTCGTTTATTCCATTCTCTGCTGTCGTTTCTATCTTTACTTCGTTTTTTTGTTCTTCACAGTCATTCTTATTTGACCAGAATAACATATTGAATCCTTGATAATCTTAATGTAGTGTATTTTAAACTGTTGACCAGCTAGATGATAAAGTTGATTCTCTAACTGAAGTTCAAACGAGAAATCGATTTTCCAGTCGCACTCTTTCCTTTTGTAACACAGCCTTAAAGCTTTGTACAACAGTTAGAATTCAGAACCAGAATCAACCATCAAAAAGCAACTTAACTACATTATATATAAAGATGCAATATTCCAGATGACGGATAAATAAAAATTTAAAAAAACTATCCATCTATGAGTTTGAAAACATATACAACTATTGGGATAAGCGAAAATAATAAATAAATTAACGTACATGATTAATTAGTATCAGATAATAAAGAAGTACTTTCTACCGCCTGTCCATTATTTAAGGTTGTATCAGAAGAGCCAGTAGTTGTTGCTAAGTGGGCTTCCTTACGAGGATCACCATTAACTTCACTCATACCTAGCTCCATAACTGCTAATTCCATCTTTTTTTGAACTTCTTCAGTTAATCTAGGAACATCATCTTTGGTTAAGCCTTTAGTTTCGATTGGATCTAACACTTTTATGCTGATTGTACCAGTATTAAAATTTTTTAATTTCATAGAATAAATATTTGAATAGTTTGAAGAAACCATTGGAATAATTGGAATTTGAGCTTGAACCGCTAAATGGAATGCACCTTTCTTAAAAGGTAATAGAGTTGGGGTGGACGAATAAGATCTGGTGCCTTCAGGGAACACAAAAAGACCACCTTTAGTGGCTTTCAAGTCATCCAAAGCTTTATTTAAAGTATCAATTGATTTTTGTCTGTTAGATCTATCTAAAAAAAAAGCCCCAGCAGCAGACATAAACCAACCTAAAACCGGAACATACTTTAATTGTTTCTTAGCAGTGACACTACATCTTGGAGTGAAAATCTTACCTAATAAATAAATATCCATTTCCGACTGATGATTAGAAATTAAAACCGCTGGTAAATCTCTCAACAATTCAGGTCTATCGATTTTAATTCTGAGTCCCATCATAAAACTTAATACAGCATAGTAAAATTTAGCAGTGCTATATTGGGCCAAATTTCTCTTTCCTATTAAGGTCAAACACATAGAACATAAAACACCATAAGTTGCACTCAACAACAAGCAATTCAAGGCAACAAAACTTTTAGTATAAAACTTCAAGTTTTTAAAGATATTTTGAATAAACCCCATTTTCTCTATTGGTTTTGATGTACTTGGAATAATGGACCAGCACACTATGATAATTATAGTGACTATTATTGTGGTTATTGTGTATTCCATTTGGAAGAAATAATTAACGTGAGTCGGTGGACTCTCAAATCAAAAATCAAAAGTTGGAAAAGAGGGCGAGTAGCTTAAAGAGAAAGTTTCGGCCTAATTATATACTGGTGAATTATAAGATGGAGAATACTAATCAATTGATAGTTATTGCCATAAGTCACCTGTTATCATAGAAGAAAAATGTGAAGTTGCATAGAGTCTACAATTTCCCAATTTTACTCTACATGAAACGGTGGGCCAGTGGCCAGTTGGAACTAAATTAACCATAGGGTGCGTTTTCGGTGTTTAATTTGTTGGGTGTTTATTTTTTGTTTAAGACCCTGGTTAACCTCCACCATTTCATATTCATACATACAACCTTATACACCTACATCAAATATATACAAAAAGTGAGAAGTAAATGAATTAACTATATGTACAGGACAGGGGAAAATGCAATAAATATATAGAAAAAATATGGATCAAAACCAACCTCGAACAATTATGATTAGATGGATCAATCTATAATTAAAGTAAACACATCAGTATATTTCTTATTAAAATAATTTTGAAACTATATTTTGGCTCTACATCTTTCTATCTAACCTATTCAACTTTCTAGCGGTCTTAGCATTAGTCTTTGTTCTTTGACCTCTAACAGGTAAACCCAATGCATGTCTTAGACCAACATAAGAACCAGTATCTTTCTTCATTTGAATATTGGCCCTAATTTGTGATAATAATTTAGATTCTATCGTCATGTCTGATAATTCTTTTGTAATAGCCATTGTTTGTTGTTCTGACAACTGATGCATTCTCATATCTGGATAAAACCCTAGTTTTGAACAAATAGCTGTAGCTTGTTTTAGTCCAATACCATAAAATGTAGCTGCTAAACCATACTATAATGAATCAGTTTTTGAAGTTGTAGTTAGTATCCTATGCTCAAAATTGTCTTAATTTTGAAGTTGATTAAGTTAATTCAAACTTATAGCTTTTATTATAAATCAAAAGTACATACATTAATCTTGTATTTTCCTCTAACTGCTTTGCCTAAAATGTGAACAACCATTGTACTTTGCTTATCTTGAAAAGTGTGATTTTGTTAATTTACTAGTCTTTCAGTCTTAACTTTATGAGATGCTGAATTATCTTTCCGTATTTTGAAAAATGATTGATGAGAGCGATATTTTAGTCCGGGTAACACAATTTTCTATGATGTATGCCAATTTTTAATTGGACAATGCTTATCACAAAGCTGCTGATATGACAATTCACAACTCCTTTCTACTATTCTGATTAAAAAGTTCAATAATTAATCTATTGTTTTAAATAATAAACCTACACTTTAGAAAAAGAAAAAACTAATGAAGTGTCAATACTTAGTATTAACAAAAACGTAGCAAAAATGTCCTGAAAAATGGCTGGAAAAGAAAGAGAATAAGAAATCAATAAAACGAGGCCTTTAGAATTCCATAATTCTGTTAAACTCCAAATCTATTTCTAATCTTAAGATTAAAAGTAATCGTATTAACCCAATCATAGTTATGAAACTAGCGACTCCAATAGGAACAACAGCAAAAACGGTAATATTATACAAATCAACAGTTCTTCCGATTTTTTGTTTCTTCCCCCTATTTTTATTTTTATTATTAATATTAATGTTGGAATCAATATTGAGTAAAGTATGAGGGGATAAATCTAATGATTCAGCTCTTTCAATACGTATCCCGTCTAGTTCACTCAAACTATGTTCTTCGCTTGAAGTTAAAGATTCCCCATTTCCATTTAGTAAATGCTCATCTAATGTTAAATTTGAAACAACAAAACTTTGAATAATGTAAATTAAAGTCATCACACAACTTATAACAATCCAAGTAGGTAAACAAAATTGGTTTTCTTTGTTATTAAACATATAGCTTAAGAATTCCACTAAAACCACAATAAAAAGAGACATACTCATAACCCTAACAATAACAGCTTGAACTGAATACATAACAATCCATCTAGCCATCAAACCATCTAAAATGGAATAACTTAAAAATGCAGAAACAATGCACCACACACCAGCTAAAAAAAATTCTGTTGCCTTAACACTAGTTAAATTGTCCCCTCGATATTCAGATGAACCATCCACACTTAACATAACATACCAGCTTTTCCAAAGAATATATAGATACTTGCACAGTATTAACAATGATATATCTCTTCCCATTGAGACTAGAAAATGCTCTCTTGGCTTTAGTCTTTTAAGACCTAATTCTTTTAAATGATTTCGTTGCTGTCTTAAATCATTAGTCGCTGTAGATTGGGAACCAAACATTATTATTTGATCTTCAATACTTAGTTCTTCATCAGCTAGTGTAGTCCTTGAGTTAGTTCTTGAAATTGAACCTGAATGGTTTCTGACCATGGGAGTTATAACATTACTAATTGATCCAGTGACTGAAGATGCAGTTGTAGGTATTGGCGGGCTTGTGTTTGTTCTTTGAAAAAATTGATTATTAGATAAGGCATTTATCAAGTTACCTGATGTTCTACCATTATTTGCTCTAAAAGGAGAGTTTAAGCTCAGCCTGTGATGTGTTGCTGAAGCACTTGAACCAGTGTTGTTATATTGATTGTAAGTTGGTAAGCTTTCGAAGTCTATTTCAGCTTCAGAATCAGTTGGTGGTGGGTGATTTGCATATTCAGAGTCATAATCGTAGTCATCATCCAAATTTGTTATCGAAATCCTTTCCGTCATTCTAATGTATCTGAGGGTCCAGTTAACAGAAAAATGAACTTGGATAGTTCAGATAACAGTCAGTTATCTGGGTTCAGATCAAACTCAGTCTCTTTTAACAGTTACAAAATTCATTATTTGATTTTTCGAGCCTGTAAAATACCGCATGTACATGGTACCGCATACAAACAATCAAACAATAAAATATATACCAGAGATAGGCCGAGTACTCTTGAACAATCCGTTACTAATGTATGAAGCAGTAAGGACACGAATTACAAGTAAATGCTACATGTAATATATTAAATTACCACATTATTTCTTGAGCAAACATTATTATAAAGTGGGTGGTATAAAAATAAATGGAAACTAATAAAAGCTATTAACTTAATAACTTATTATAAGTGAGAGTAGGAGTGAAAGAAATAAAAATTTACAAACTCATAAGATATGCACAAAGTTCAACAACAAAACAAAAAGGATATCTCCTTATCAAATAAAATGCCAAAAGGCAGGCTATCAGAATATTAGCAGAAGTAGAGCTTAGAATAATAATAGCAGCCTTACTTGCTGAAATGAGATTAAACAATTCAGGCTGCTTGCTTATAAAGACTCTAATTGAGCAGAAATTTCTTCTAACTCGGCTTGTGCAGCCTTGTATTTAGCTTCCAATTCATCGTATTTCGTTTCTAAATCAGCCTTCTCAGCCTCCAAGGAAGCAACCTTCTTTTCCAAGGTCTCAGCCTTGACATCAGTTTCTCTTAACTTAGCAGTAGTCTCCTTTAAGTTCTTATCAGAAGCTTCTAATTCCTCTTCTAACAAGGAGTTCTTCTTAGTGAAATTATCGTTAGAAGCTTTCAAATTATGGGAATCACCCGCAATCTTCTTATTTTCATCTAACTCAGATTCAGTCTTTTCTAATTGTTCCTCCAAGACTTGGTTTTTTCTAGTTAAAGCTTGAATCGTGTTATCTTTTTCTAAAGCTTCTTGTTCTAATTCCTTAATTTTAGCTTGATGGCTATCAGCCTTTTCTTGCCATTCTTCAGCGTCTAACTTTAACTTGTTCAATTTCTATAGTAGTAACATTGGTTTTAAATAATAAGTTAGTAAGAAATTCAAATAGAAAAAACATAAGTTTAAACCATGAATCGGTTAGGCAAATCCTACGAAACGTGTCGTTCCGAGCCATCAAAACAAATGAAGCCGGAGAACATATCGGAAGAAACATTAGAAAGCAATTGTTAATAATACATACATCCTTTAACTTATCCATTGTGTGTGTCTATTAGTGATTGATGAGTGTATAAAGAAAAATAGGAAAAGCAAAAGATGCACTCGTTGGCAAGTTTGGAGAACTCATCAGGATTGGTTTTGTTTTTGTTTTAAGGTTACGCCTTCTTAGCGATCAGGCAATTGAGGCCGGGTAAATTTTACAAATAAAATCTCAAAACAACATTTTCTACGTCGCGCTAATAGAGACTGCTGCATTTTATCCTTTACAATATATATATTTATTTCCATCCTATTTAGTTTCGATTCAGCTTGCATTTTAATAATTATCTCTTCAATTATGTTTTTTGATATAGTTAGGCTTTTAGGTTTTTTTATTTGTAGCTCCACCCTGAATTCTCATTATGAACTAGCAATAATATAATGAGTATTACCAAAATTAGGAATAGTGGATTTTAACTAAAAGAAATTATTTAAAGACCTTAATTTTTTGAAGAAACAGGATCAAATATGACTACAGAGCTTTTGGTAAGAAAGATGAACGAAATATGCTGCTGCTTGTTTGACAATATATCATTGAAGTATTTCTATTTAATGTCATAGCATAGGCATTCATTTAGGTTATATATCATTTTGAAAAATACTTTTAAATATTCGAAAAGGTTGGCAGTTTTTCCAGATCATTGAAAAGTGCTCATATTACTGGAATTTTTTGATAAACATATCAATATAAGTCATGTTGTTGAATAATTTGTCATACTTGACCGAATTAGTTGAACACGATATGCGTTAAAATGATTTCTATTTCAAGTTATAAAATCATGTAACGTGTACCTATACCCTTTTATCGTCGGTTACCATTACTTTGGAAATGATTCTATATATAAGCGGTTATGATAAGGTCAATCAGGTAGATAGATAGAATCTAGAAGCATGTTTCTGGTCAAAGTACTGTCGTCCCATTACGGAAGTTTACAAGTTAACTGAACTGAATCCAAAATGGTGAAGTTTGATATCGAGTCTAAAAGGCGCTCTTTTCGTAATTATATATTAATTTCAAAATATCTAACTGAGATGGTAAAATGGTTCGTAAACAAAGAACGGAGATTAATTATACACAAACAGTGATGTAAATTATTTTTGGTGAATGATAAACAAACAAAAAGAGAAAGTTTGCGGGATAGATGGGGGTGACTTCAGTACATCTCAAACTTTCAATGAAGAATGAAAAATCGATAAAAGGTATCTCAAGAGTTAACCAGTATAAATAAATCGAATTAAAAATAAATAAAAAGACAAAGTAGATCAATAAGCAAACAAGTAAGCAGTTAAGTTAAAAAAATAATAAACAAAAAAATGAGAGAATGAAGTAGTCAGAAACTGAATAAACACACAATATAAAACAATACAAGGAATTAGAGAATAACAGAAAGCAATAAACAAAAAAAATTCAAAAAAGCAAAAGCCAAATAGTATATCGTAAAGAAAAGTTCAAAACACCTAAAATAAAACTCAAATTTTGTTAAATTTGAATACATCGTTGATACCAGACAACAAAATGCATATACAAAGCAGTAAAATCAACAAAGGAAGGAACAAAGAATAAAAAAAATCAAACAAATAGAAATAAAAATTTAACAAAATCCTCATCTTCGAAATCTCTTATTTGATTGATGTTCCAAAGTAGCATCGTAAGAAAAATGTCTGTGGCCAGTAGATGTATGATGGCTATTGAGAGCTCCAGGTTGTTGTTCAAAATCAGATAAATAAACAATCTTAGAATCATCAATTGAATCAATGGAGTCATTTGAAGAACCATCAATATTGTTATTCATTGTTGATTTAGTCATACCTGAATCATTACTGGATAACCCAGTTGAAGTTGATCTCATTGGAGATAAGTCTTCAGTACTTGATAATGACGAGTTTACACTCAACGATTTAGCTGAATGGGAATGAGAATGATGTGATGATGATGATGATGATGATGATGACGATGATGATGTTATCGAAACAGGCGGAGCTGTAGGAGGCGGTTGTAATAAATGGGAAGGTTGTAAAGCTTGTTGTAGCATTAATTGCTGTTGATCTGACATTTGATTTAATTGTGGGAATTCAGATTCAAACTGAATAATTAAATCACCATATGAAATATTATTTGGATTGTTTTGATCATAAATTGGCATTCCATGACCTTTAACAACTTTAGTTTGTACAGGCTGCAACATATCACCTTTATTAACATAAATATTTATAATTTCATCATTAATATGTTTAAACTTGATTAATCCACCACAAAGAGCTTTATATAATGGAATCTTAACACTTGAAAAGATATCATTGCCTCGTCTGTGGAACTTAGTGCTCTTCCTATGAGAATCTTCTTGAATTACTATTATCACGTCACCTGGAATTATATTAATATCTTGATCAGCAGCATCTTGGTAGCATATTTGGTAGCCTGGCTGAACACCCGCAGGAACAACAACATCTAAGATTGTAGTAGTATCAACTAATCTTAGACCTTGGCAATCTGAGCAAATGGAGTCGGGTGGGATAAAAGTTCCTGTTCCGTTGCAAATAGCACAAGACATCTCAAATCGTTTGTAGGTCATACCTACTCTTCTTTCAGATAATAGAATACCTGTACCAGAGCAATTACTGCAAGAATAAGCCTGTGAACCACCCTTGCCAGAACAAGTCGTGCAAATGATTCTCTTTGATAATTTTAGTTTGATATTTTTTCCAGTATAAAACTCCTTCATCGACAAATGAACTGTATCCAATATATTCTTACCCTTTGGTAAGGAATTGAAGCCACCTCTTTGTTGAGATTGCTGCTGTTGACGAAAATGGCCAAAAAACATGTTTCCTTCACCAAATATATGATCAAATAGATTGGTTGCATTTTGGAATTGTTGAGCAATAATATCATTTGGATCACTTGCTCTGAACATGTTAGCCGAAACAGATGTTGTGGTAGCAGTTTCCACTGGAGGATTATCTAAAGCACTTTCACCAAAGGTGTCATACACATGTCTCATCTTTTGACTTGATAAAGTTTCGTAAGCTTTTGTTACCTCTTGAAATTTCGTTGTCAATTCATGTTTAGTTTGTGGATCTAAAGAATTGTTTTTATCTGGGTGAAGCTTCAAAGCAGTCATCTTGTAAGCTTTCTTAATTGCTGATGAATCAGCATCTGGGGATATATTTAATAACTCATAAAATCTCGTTTCTCTCACCATGAAGTAAAATTATATTTAATTGCAGAATAAAATAAAGTATGTCTGTGTAAGGTAAATAATGATTTTTATGTACTCTGCTTTTGCGGAAGTTGACGAAATAGAATAGACTGAAGTGATATCACTTAATTCTTGTAAGTATGTGAGAGATTCAACAAATGTAATAATAATTTGAGGAATTTAAAAGAATTTGAGTAGTTATAATTTAGGTAGTTTCAGAATAAAAACATCTGAATCTGGGGAGAATAGATAGGAGTGTTTTTTTTTGGATTTTGGATTTTGAATTGTATTTGAGGTAAACTTGCGATAAATACACTCTTAATATTTCTTCAATTTTATTTGAGTTTACCAGAAGAGAAACTTTAAAGTAAAAACAGTTTATCAGCCAGTTAAGAACAAATCTAAATAAAAAAAGGATTGACAGAAAAGAAGAACAGAAAAGAATAAGCTGTGATTTGATGAACACTCACTCGAAGATTCGAATTCCTCAGGCCAGCCTCTTTTCTCTTTGAAGTTTATCCATCATTGGAACTTCCAAAAGCTTCCATGCAAAAAAGAAAAGACGCGATTTTACTGCAAGAGCTTTAACCGTTATGAATTGATTCCAAATTAGAATTGATTCTGATACTAAAAAGTTAGAAACAGTAGTTAAGTTTTACAAGTGGATCATCTAATCGTACTACAGGAAATCTTTTATATAGTCAATTGAAAGAAATTGGCTTTATATTGTCAGAAAAAAGAGAGAGTAGTAAACTCAGATTCAGATTTTGATTTAATTTCTCGAATGCTAGAATTAGTTACAGAATAATAAACTATCGATCAATATCACACTGACCACTTCAATAAAACGGTTAAGTGATAAATAATATCATCTGAAGAAGGATTATGATTATATATATAGATCTGCCTTTCATTAAAACTAGGTAAAAACCCACCTAATCTAAGTTTAGTTTGTAAGAGCTCCTCAATCTGGTAATACAGATAACAGGTCTGTTTTTAACTTGGAAATTTGAATAGTTAATTTGAGTTATCTAAATATACTATTAGCATCATAACCAAATTATTATAGCATTAACTAAACTCAAGAAATTTAACTTTGTGAAAGATTTAATAGTCATTAGTTTTTAAGGTTTGAAGTTATCTAACTTTAAAAAATTTAATAAGAAGGGTCTTTGAATGAAAAATATATGAATTTAACTTTCTGATAATTCTGTAATTGAAAAAGCATAAGCAAAGTAGGTTAGGCTGAATTAGATCAAATCATAATTGACCATATGGATAATTCCGAATTAGCCGAATTATTCGGTCAATGGAGTCTCGGACATTAAATTCAAAGCCGTATAGCCACTGGCCTTTTAATTTTTTTTTTTGTATTTGATTTTGATTTTTCTTAATTGTTTTTGTTAGCTCTAATTTGATCTTGATTTCTATATTTCTTTGCTGAAAATTTGCAGTTTCGACAAAAGCTCAATCTATAAAATTCAATATGGATACTGAAACCATAATAAATAATAACTGTATAATATGTCATATAAACGACTCCAAATATAATTGTCCTCAATGTCTTCGAAAAACATGTTCATTAAATTGCTTCAACAGACATAAATCACAATTTGAATGCTCAGGAAAGTCCAATATTACATTGAAGCAAACTGAATATAAACCGAAGGTTGAAATAGAGAGTGCTGATGTTCAAAGAGATTATAATTTTTTAAACAGGCTCAATAGAGATCTGGAGGTTGGTAAGCGAGATGTTAAATTAAATAGAATATTAACCTCTGGTAATAACAAAAGGCAACGTAAGAATAACTATGGTGATGGTGGTCTAAATAAAAGAAGATTGATCAATGATGATACTAATGTTGTCATTACAAGAGGTGTCAAGCTTAAGCAACTTCCTAATGGTATGTCTAGACGACAAAGTAATAGATCTATATTTGATCAAAAAAAGAAAAAGTTCATGTGGACTTTAGATTGGATTTTAATAGACGATAAATTTGCAATAATCAATAAATTTACAAGTTTTAAAAATAATGAAGAGGCAAAGTTGGATGACCTTGTTCCTATTAGAAGATTTACTAGATTTTTAGAAGATTGTGGTTCTGGGAAACTTAAAAACTTGAAGGAAATGGTAAAGAATGAAAGTATTGTTGAACATGAAAGCTTGAAAGAAAATCAAATATTAGGAGAGAATCAAAAAAATGAGAAAACCAACGTTGGAAAAGTTGATTTTGTTAAAGATCAAGAAGATTTCAATCCAATACCTATAGTTGTTGAACGATCTGCTGGATCGAAAGAGGTTCAAACAACGGAATCCAAAGAAACGCAAAATCACATTACACAAATCGAAAAATCACAAATGAATCATAATACAGAATACACTAATAGTGCTAATAAAAACCCTCCTAATTTTCATAAAAACTTAATGGCAAAACTAAAGGTTGAATTTCATTATTATTTGAGAACAGAAGATCACAAAAATGAATTAATTGAAATCCCATCGGCCATGCAATTAATGACTGCGATTAAAGATAAGTTATTCATTGAATATCCAATTATTTATGTTTCATTGTACAATAGTTTTGAAAACTTTAAAGTTGTTCAATTAGGAAATGAATTGGATTCTGAAAATGGTTCGGCATCATCTAATTCAGATTCATACTCGGATTCTGATAGTGACTCGGATTCCAGTTCAGGTGCATCTTCAGAAAATGATGATGATAACGATGAAGCCCCAGAAGAGTCTTCAGCTAAGGCTCCTGTCACTAATGAAGAAACCGATGCACCAATAATCGGAATAGAAGTTCGTCAAGATTTTCAAAAATCTTTAGCAAAAATTACTAATATTACTGAAAAGGGAGTTTCACTGACGATGGAAGTCGTAGCTGACAAAGAAGAAAAGGTATCAGATAATGAATCGGACGATGATTATGATCCTGCAACTTTACTGTAAAACAAAAAAAACACTAGAACTAATGTATATGTATAATTTATAAAGTGCTACACAAAAATTCATTAACTTATTAGGCAAACATCTTACGTTTGTATATCAGCTTCGTAGTTTTGCTTTATTATAACCAAACCAGCCAATAATTTTTCTGCAAGTTTTCTTAGTTCGCTTGAATCATCATTCTGTAAGTCAGTTAACCCTTTAACTAAACCGTTATTGAAAATTTCTATTAAAATCTTGCTTCTATTTGAAACATCTTCAGAAGGTAAGCCTTCAACGTTGATCAGTGCGGTCTTGTTATTCTTTGAGTTATTATCATTTGAGTTATTCAAGTTTATATTTATTGTACTGTTAAATAGTTTTAAACTATCAAATGGATTGGTTCTTTTTGGAATCATGTATGTGAAAGTTAACGGATGAACTTGAACATGACGATTGTTAATTTGTTCTTGTTCTTCCTTAGTTTTCTGCGGACTTTCAAAAGGACACCCAAAATTTATAATTTTAATTAATGTTTGTAGTTGATTTAACTTTCTTTCTTTTAATTTTTTAATATTTTTGGAGTTTGAAAGTGATGCGTTACTTGTGGTCACACTAAAACTAACAGACGCTGAGACTAGTTTATTTCCATCTATCGTCCAATCTAATAATTGCATAAAATTTCTTAATAATTTCGCCCAGTTTGCTCGTATTATGGAATCAATTAATTCTTCAGAGTTGGACTCCAATAAAATGTTCAAAAACTTCAAACTATCATTTCTTATAGCTTGTTCAATATGCGTCATAGCTGATAGAATGAACAAAACCAAGGAACTTTGGTGTAACACAATAATGGAAGGCTGTTTTTCAGTGATTAATTTTAATAAATCAATAACTGCTTCTCTAACTTGTCTTGCCTGATCAAGTATCATAGGCTTTAACTTTGTTAATAATTCATCATATGGAAATTGTGTGTTTGGGGGTAACGCTTTGATTTGATTTGTGATTTGAACAATTACTTCTTTACGAGAAGTCGGAGAATGATGCTTTAACAAAGATAATTGTTTCTTAAACTCTTCATCTTTATTTAGATTTATTTGGATTTGTTGTCTCAAGTGAATGCTTTTTGCTTTGAATGAAGTATCTGTGAAATTTCCCGGTTTATCAGTTGTTTTGCCAACTCTCAATTTAGTTTTCAGAAAGTCCTTCTTTTTTTCTTGTTTTTTCTTTCTAGAACCCATTATTGTTAGTTTAATGCTGGTATTTTCTGTTGTGTGGTTGCAAGAATGAAATTACTCACTGAACTTCTCTTACTACAAAAAAAAGTTTAGAAAAAAATTTCGCAGAAGAGTCTGTGATAAGCGATTTTTTGTGTACACTTCAACAATTTTAAGACGTGTACTGTATAAACAAAAGAACTATTCTTGCTCAAATGATTCTCTTTTAAATCATGAATTTATTTCAAAAGTTAACGATCCATGAAGACAACAGTGGTTCTGAAGAAGTTTTATTGTCCAGACTTACTTTGAATGAAAATACACTAAGTGGAAGATATGTGGAAGAAGATGAGCTAGGCCTGAATGATCTAAACGATGTTTCAATGACTGATGCCCCGTACGAAGAACCATATGAAAGACCAAACACAAGTAATTTCCTACCACAGCAATTCCTAAATGATACATATGATGTTCAGATGCAAGATGCATCTGTGAAAGATACATTTACCCAAGAATTCTCAAGAAAGCCAATGCTTCAAGTGAATCAAAATCAAGTGCCGCCTCAACAGAAACAAGAACAGGTTAGTCAACTAGCTTCAATACCTGATATGCATAATTCTGTTGATTTGGGTGATGATTATGATGATGATGATGATGATGATGATGATGATGATGAAGCCAATATATCTACAATAGAAAATGTTTCGACTTTTTTGCTACACCCTTCAAAAGCCGGTGCTAGATTGGCGGCATCGAATTTCAATAAGAAAGAAAAACCTCTTGATTCTGTACCAGACGATAGCGAAATAGAACACCTTAAACATCATAATATAGAACCTTCAGATTTAAGATTTAGGAATGTGAAACATGAAGAGTCAAGGTCCGAGCCAAGCGTGCAACCTTACAATCTTGCTAACCATTATGGATTGCAGCAGTACTCTCATCATGAGCTTTCAAAATTTGCTAGACAGCAGCCAATTATAGTAAATAACAATTTTTTTTTTAACCAAACTCAACAAGCATACCATCAGCGGCAACAATTTATTAATGAAAATGAAGAAGAAGTAGCTCTGTTAAGATTAGAAGAACAAAAAATGAAACTTGGAATTTTACCACCACCATGGAAACAAGAATCAATTCCAATATGGAGAACTCCATATTTGATTTCATCATATTTACAAATTATGCTAAACACATTTGCTACACTTTACATTTTAAGACTAGTTTATTCTGTAATTCAAGTTATTAGAAAAGATATCGACTACCAGATAGATAATCAAGTTAGAGATGCTTTGTTCAAAATTGAAATGTGTCGCAGAGATTATATTGAGAACAATTGTCAACCCGGGAAAGATTTGCCTGCATTAAGAGATCAATGTTCAGAATGGAAGAATTGCATGACTAGAGATCCATATACCTATGTTTCGTATAGTTCATTGGGTGCTAATATACTTGGTTCTTTGTTCAATTCGTTGCTTGAGCCAATCGGCTACAAAAGCTTTTTGTTTTTAATTTCATTTTTGGTCGCTTGTTATTTTGTAAATTTTAGTTGTGGATTTGTTAGAGCTAAGACTTACTATGGGTTTGATAAGAAGAAAACTACGCTTGATAGTGATGCTTCTGGTGCATCTGGAGAAAGACAGTTGTTGACTTTAAATTAAACTGTATATTTTTTTATTTTTTTTATTTAGTTTATATAATTCATTCAATAAGTCATTAAAGGAAACACTGATGGGAAGACATATTATCATTTAATATATGTAAATACTTATACCTCAGAAAAAAACTGACACGGACTAGTTAATCAATTACTCGCACGTTAGAAAGGAGTCCAAGTGTTGACAAACTTGGTTCAGATAATACCCAAAAAGGAAATTAATTACATAATTAAATAACAATCCACACTATTTCCAATAGGCTTCCAAAGAAAAAATCTTTATTCATACTTAAATAATGATTTAGCATAATTTGTTCATGTATATATTGCAATAAATTAAGTTTCCCAAAATGGATTGTGATGAGATTACAAAACGACATGCAAGTAATTAGTCTACAATCAACAAGATACCCTCTTCTGTTATCTCTAACAATATTTAATAGACCCTACAAGTTGTAAAAATTACAATTTTTTATTATATTTAGATATTTACTTCAGTGTGAAATAAAACTGGAGATAGAACTAGAGAATAATGTCAAAAAGCACACTAAAAAACAATAAATACGAACTAATGAGCTTTTAGCGAGTTGTGCCACCTCTAAGCCGCGCTCGTCTTTGAACTTTTTGTTCTTTTTGACCTTCAAGGTGCTTACTGATTGTTTTTAAAACCAGCCATCTTGCTTTAGTTGCTGGAAAGTGAAGCACTAGAACAATAATGCACTATTCATTAGCTCAAAAACATGATGACAGAATGACAGATGTATTATATCGTACATGTTGACAGTATAATTTTTAATTGTTTGTAAATCCCCTCAGGTTTCAGGTCTCAAAATATTATAAAAGAAGGCACATTTCTCTACGATAAGCGAAAGAAAACATAGTAAGTATTCAACTATTTTTATTCTAAAATCAAATTAATTTTTAGTCACTCAATTATCAATGAAACTATCAAAAACTACCTTATTCGCTATTATATCTGCTGTAGTTATTCAAACTTCAGCAGCGGTTCTACCACACTCAGTAGAGGAGTGCTCAGTTAATTATCATACAATCATTGAATTGGAATATGTCTATTCAAATGATCCTTCATCAGTTATAGCTAGATCACTTGCTATTGAAAATAATCCTATCAAAGATTCTTTGTATTCAGAGTTAAATGGTGTGAATACTGTTACGTTCTCAACTGGAAACCCCAAAGCTACTTCTTCCCCCTATCCCATTACTGGTCACCCTTTTCTTTCAACTAATTTGCCTTCATCAGTTATTTCTATTCCTGCAGCAACTATTTCCAACTCTGCATCGTCTATGTCCAGTTCTGAGACTTTGAAAATTCCAATCTCTGAAAGATCAAAAGAATCGAATACTGCTACCATTTCTCAAAATTCCTCTACCCAAGAATCTTCTAGCATATCATCTCCAGAACAACCAAGCATACCTTCTTTACCTTCAAGTTTACCTGAAACTGATTCTTTGGAAGAGACAACATCTTCATTAAAAAACCATGCGGAGTCGACATCATTCACTTTCTCTGAAGTTACTACCTCTATAAGTTCGTCTGATTCAAGCATTATTTCTAGTACTTCTAGTACGGTATCTTTCTCATCATCTGAAAATATCACCACTTCAAGTACTTCCAGTTCAAGTAATGCTTCCAGCACTACCTCAAGCTCAACATCTAGTACTACATCAAGCACATCTGCTCCATCTACAACCCCAGAAATTTCAAGCAATTCAGCTGCTGCAACTTCAACAAGCTTCAACTTTGAAAAAGCATATTTAAACGCTCACAATAAATTTAGATCTCTTCATGAAGATACACCAGATTTAAGCTGGGATGACGGTCTAGCATCAGTTGCGCAAGGCTATGCAGATAAATACACTTGTAATGGTGAGCTATCTCATTCCGGTAATTCGTACAATGGTGCAGGTACCGGAGAAAACTTGGCTTATGGTTATTCATTTGAAGATGCCGGTGCAGTTTCTGCTTGGTATAGTGAAATTAAATATTACAACTATAATGAACCGGGTTATAGTTCAGAAGCTGGTCACTTCACTCAACTAGTTTGGAAAAGTTCGACAATTTTAGGTTGTGGCTATAAGAATTGTGGTTCTTATTATGGTTACTATATTGTTTGTAATTATCAGGCTGAAGGTAACTTGATATTATCTGGAAATCCTTCTTACTTCTTTGTTGAAAATGTTAAACCTTTAAAGGTTAACTGATTTATTTCCCACTCAAAATCGCTTCAACTTTCGTCGCTTTCTTTTTTTCGTTTACTTTTATTTAATTATGTATGTTCTTTAACTAATTGGTCTAATTTGGTTCTTACAATAAAATCTCTGGTTAGATTTAAAAATACTTATTTAACAAAATGCAAGGTTTATTAAGTATCAGAAATGTAAAAAAAAGTCTGAGAAGTATAGAAGAAATTAAATCATAACATTTCCATTATTCTCCGTGGAAGACCACCTATGCTATCAGTCTTCTCGATTTCAGCTAGTTTTCTTTTGATTTTACCATTTTTAGGAGCCAAATAAATAGTGATTGGCAATAGTGATTTTATTTTACTTAAATTCAAATGTCTGGAGGGAGCCTGTTCCAAATATATCTCAATTCTTAAATCATGATACTTCTTAATAAACTTCACATCTTTCTCAACAATTAAGTCAGTTAACTTATAAAAATTAATTTCAGCTAAAAATACAGGTAACGTATTTAACCTAATCAGATAGTATGTTTCTTTGCCGGAAACATGATTCTTTTGAATCTTGTCTTCTCGAAGTCTAAACTTCAAAACAGTCGTACAAGCATTGGATAAATCAAAGTTAGTTAAATCAATATGTTGGAAAGCACCTTCAAGAATAGTTATTGCTTTCAAAGTATTAGGAATAAAGAAAGTAGGTACATCCCATACCAGAGTTGAGTATCCAATTGAGATTTCTCGGCATTTGCTAGGGATGTTACTATTCAACCAATCGACTGAAACCATACATGAATCCAACATTAATTCCCTTAATTTAAGTAATCCGCTGATATTACCGACAGTAGCATTGTTTAACTCAAAAGCACCGGAAATCACAATAGTTACTAAATTGGTCATTTTTGGAATGAATGATAAATCGCCGGAAAGTAAGACACCAGGCATCAGTATCATACAAAGATCGTTGAAATCCTCTGGATCATATTGCTTTGTAATGAAATCATTCAACATTCCTAAATCTGAATTAGTAGTATCCATGTAACTAGAGAGTATGAACGTTTTCCTTAAAAAAAAGAGATCTGGAACATAATTGATTTCTAAATTGATCGTATCAACAAATGTTTCTGCTGCAGAACTACCAGGTCCAAAATCATCGTTAGGGGTGTAAAAGCTTAAAGGTAAATGTAATTTAACGTTATGTTGTAAATCTTTTAAAATTGCCAAAATTTCTTGAGTGACAAAATGGTTAGCTAGTGGTAGAGTTAGTTCTTTTAACCCAGGTAAAAGAGAAGCAAATACTTCCATGTCTAAATCGTGTTCATTTTCAATTGATAAGTCTACAACCTTAACAAGGCATTCAGGCTCAAGCTTGTTTATGACCAATAATGGACCTTCATTAGCCGCCCAAATGGTTTTGGATTTCTGGAGTAATAGTTTACATTCGTCTTCTGGGATCATATCCCAATCAAAAACTTTCAAAGTCTTGATTGAAATTATATCATGTAGTATATAGCTCTTGAATAGTTCATAGTTTGTTGAATGAAACTTGATCACATCATATTCATTAAATCCACCAAAAAATAGTTTTCCATCGGATATCAAAATTTCATTGAAAGAAGTGCTAAGTAAAGGTCGGAGTTCTGGATATTGAATAAAATCTAAGAGCTGTACTTGATAAAATCTCCAAAAAGCATGTCTGAATATCTTACAATTGAGTTCGTAAGGCAAAAGGGTATTAATAATCAAAAACTTTTGTAGATTAAACAAATCGTCTGGATGGATGTTTGTAACTATTAAAGAGTCTAGAAAAGGGGCATATGTTAAATCCATATATTCTTGGCTCATTCGTAATGTTCCTATTTATGTTATGATGTTATTATTCTTGTTGCTGTTATGATGGTTACTGTGTTTGCAGATTATTCGAAATATGTATGTATATGCTCTGTATAACTTGTTGAAAATCAAAACAGTGCGTTTTTATCTGGATTTTCAGTTTTTTGGAGTAAGGGCAGTTGAGAGCGTGTCTCGTACCTCTCTCAGATAGTTCAATGTGTTTTTTTATCTTTTCCCATTCCTGAAACTATAGATAATATCTACTTAAGATGTGTATGATGAAACAAGGAGGTACACTCCAAGTAATTTGAATTTAAGATATCCGAGCTTGCCCAACATAGTTGTTTCCAAGTATTTGGTAAATTAGGTATATTAGGTGTATCCCAGATTCTAATTTTCACATCTCTAGCATGGATATCATCTATCATATCTCTCAAGATATCATACTGAATTTTATTAAACTATGCATAAACAGGTTTTGAAACTGATTTAAGCAATTTTCCTAATGATCCGGATGCATAAGGAGAAACACTTTCTGTGAAAGTTTCATCTAGAGTAATTAATGGAGTATCATGAAAGACATCCATATTCTACTTCCAAATCATTGAATATTTGAAGTAAACACGGTATAATTTATAATTATGAAAAACAAATACAGAAGTATGAAAAAAATCTAGTTAAAGAAAATACAGGACCAAACTAAAATCCAATCGCCCATAACCGTCCCAAGAAACCATGATTCTAAAAACAAGTAGAAAATAAAATAAAATAAAATGAAATAAAGAACCAACAAAATGTAAAAAAAATGAAACGCAAAAAACCAAATAAGAAAGAAGACATAAATGTCATATATTTACCAACAAGTGAAATTAAAATCAAGCATATTGAACAGCCAATTCCAAATCATCAGCATTCAAAATATCGGAACCCATTTCAACGACTTGTAACCAAATTTTAGTCATTTGAGCTCTTGGAAAAGTTGGAGTATCCCAAATTCTCGATTTCAATCCTCTTGAATGTGCATCATTGATTAATCCTTGCAATTTATTATAATGATATTGGTTTAGCCCATCTGTTGAAAATGCACCACCAACTGATCCGATTAATAAATTCATCGATGCCGAAGCATATGGTGAAACTTCAGGAGTAAAGGTTGAATTCAGATGACCTAATGGAGCATCAAAAAATATATCTCTCTTAGACTCTCCCAAAACTTTATGTAATGGAATATTTCCTGATCCAACAACAGTGATCAAACCTTTTCTCATTGTCTGAGATTTTTGGTCAAATGTAGTTAACCAACCTCTTGATCTTAATGGTTCTAATGCCTGGTAAACCATACTGTAAGTAGCTTTTCCAGAAGTTTTAAAATCAATCAATAGGTATAAAGGTTGTTTTGGATCAACTTTAAAAATACCTACATCTTCATCATCTTCATTAGTTAAACTATTTCTCTCATCAAGAATATTATAAATTGGATCAATATACAAAGATTTTAAGGTCCTATCTGGTCTTAGTTCTAATAAGTTATGGCCAACATAAAGAATCTCATCGCCTAATAACTTGTTATATGACCAAACATCGGCTTCAACTGAAGGAATACCTAAATTCAAAGCAGTAAACAAAGGTTCCTTTCTCCAGTAATCGTTATGTGAGTGGATTGAGTGGATTGTAGATGGATTTTTATTGAACTTATTATTAGTGTCGGTGGGATTGATTTGTTGTTTTTTTAAAATATCCTGTTCCAGAACTAATGGTGCTGTCTCAGAATAGCTGCAAATCAGCAAAAGTGGTGCAAGCAATGTCATTAAAGTAAACATTTTTGTAGTTTCAAAAACTGGTATGGGCTTTCCTTTCCTCTGTTCTCTTGAGTCTCCTAATTCAAGTAAAGTTAGAAGTTTCAGTAGGTCAGTAGACTATTTTAAATGTTATCTGTAGTTCAATAATGGAGTTAATGTGGGTGTCTGCCTGTATGTAGTTGCTTAAGTTTTGAGAGAACGTTTTAATGAGGAAGGCGATAAGATAAGATAATATGTATGAGATATTAAATAGAGATATTGAGCAGAGGCCAAAAAAAAATAAAATTAAAAGATTCTGAATATGGTTTAATAGTATTAGATGATAGCAATTAATTTAGACTCTTAAGAAATCAACTGCTTGAAGTGTGGGTTTGGTGAATCGTTTTGTGGTGATTCCCTAAAGTAAATGAGATTGTACGACCGATTGATTAATTTGGAGATAAGATTTGCGGCGCACAAAAATAAACGACGTCTCCGAGACAGGACGATACAAGACAGTACAGGAACCCATTATAGTATCATTAGTTATATATTAGTTGTAAAGAAATAATTGTGGGTGAATTCATCATTTATATAAAACCACAGTAAACGAAAGTAAAAAATAATCAGGAAAAAATAATAATCGAATAAATAAATGAAAAACGACAAAATAAGAAACAAAATAAGAACATAAAAAAATAAATCTACAAATATCAAATGAAATTAAAATATCAAGCATATTGAATGGCTAATTCAAGATCATCAGCATTTAAATAATCAGAACTCATTTCCAAAATTTGTTCCCAAATATTTGTCAATTTCATATAATAGAATCCAGTAGGAATATCCCAAATTCTGGTTTTAAAACCTTTTGAATGAGCATCATCAATCATTGATTTAAGTGTATTATACTGACCTTCATTTAATGCTTCAGGAGACCAATAAGAGCCAACCTTACCAACTAGCTTTTTAAGTGAAGCTGAAACAAAAGGGGAAATGTTAGGTGTAAAAGTGTCATTTAAGTGACCCAGTGGACCATCGAAAAACAAATCCCTTTTGGTTTCGGCTAATACACGATTTAATGGAATATTACCAGAACCAATAACAGTAACCAAACTTTCTTTCATAGTTTGCTCCTCTTCATTAAAAGTGGTTAACCAACCTCTTGATCTTAAAGGTTCTAAAGCTTGAATGACCGCATCATAAGTAACATCACCTGTGGTTTTAAAGTCAATCCATAGATATAAAGGATGATCGGGTTGGCTTTCAAAAATACCAACTTGAGAATCAGAACTGTTTTGACACGCTTTTGTAGGGTTACTTGAATTTGAATTTCTTGTATCAAGTATCATGTAAATTGGATCAATATACAATGATTTTAAAGTCCTAAGACCATTCAATGATAATAATTTATGACCAACATAAATAGTAGGATCTCCTAATTTTTCTTTAAACGACCAAACATCTGCTTCAACTGAGGGAATTCCCAATTTTAAAGCAGAGAATAAAGGTTGCACCCTCCAGTAATCATTATGAGAATGTATATTATGCAAATCTAACTCCTTAGAATTAAATCCAGAAGGGTTACCCTTTTGGTTGGATAAGAAACACGAATAAAACTTTTTAGTGTCTAATAAAAATGGCACTTGATCAAACTGGTAATCAGTGATTGGCAAACCGTTAGATATTATTGTAAATAGTAACAGTAATATCAGTGAAAATGGAATTATCATTTTTTAGACTAGGTTGTTTGTTATTTGTAATTTGGTGATAATTATTTAGTTACAAGCTTAATTATGATGGCTTGGCAAATCCTTGATCTATATTATATATATGGAGACAAATAAGTTTAAAGAAACAATAGTATTGATGCGTTTGATGAGAGATTTAATAACAAAAGTAGGTAAGTATGAACCCACGTGAAAGATAATTGGTTGCAAGTAAATAAATTCGAAAAGAACCAAATAAAATACTTATATATTAAAACTGGGCTCGGTCTCTATAAATTCGTGGTAATAGATTTTATAATTAATATTAATTTGCATCAATCTATGGTAGCAGAATATTACGAGATCTGACAGGTACAGTAAATAAATTGTCAAAAGTGCAATTGAAACGTGGGAAATAAGAGTTAAGGAACAACCACAAAAGAATCTCATTACAGACTAACAAAAGGAAGGATCTGTATCGTTATATATATATATCATTTTACAATTTTTGTTCATTTATTTGATAGATGTAGAATGGTTATAGCCAACCAATTTAGTCATTAATAAAACTACAAACTAGTTGCTATACTGAATGATAATAAGGAAAGAATTTTAAGAACAGTAGTTGAGGCTGATCATAAAAACCTATTAAACGCTCGGTATTGTCAGGACGATCTGTATTATGAATATTTGTGGCTTGAAGGCTTATTTGGATTAAGCGATATGTGAGCCCTGTTAGATTTAATTATTTGCTGAAGTGTATCCATTACACTTGAGAGAAAGGATATTTATTATAAGATATAAATTCTCTCAAATTCTTAATAGAAAGATATTTTGAAACATATTAAAAATAAAGGATATAATTCAGCTTGAAAAAGTTTAAAATACTTAAAATAGGTCTTTTTTTTTTGACTGAGGCGATATGAACCTCCCTTTTATGGATCCATAGAACCAGTCCCTTTTTCAATAATTGTAAACATATTTACAAATTATAGTTAGACAGTTATGGAGAGGTGGACTTAATAATACCAACCTGAATTCATGATAATTCTATTTGACGAAATAGAGTACAACCGGTTTAATTGGGAACCACCTCTAGTCACGCATCTGAGGCTTTTTCTCATCCAAGTAGGATTTAAGTAACGGAGCTAACAGGTATTCTTTAAAAAAATGTATATATAATAAAGAAACTCAACGGGGATCATGAAATGTCTAAAATAAATATAGTTTTAAATTACAGACCAGCTGCTTGTTCTAAGTTATCAGCATTTAAGAAATCGGAACCTAAATCAATCAATTGTTCCCAAATGGCTAATTTCTTCTTGTTAGTCCACAATGGAGTTTCCCAAATTCTAGTTAACAAACCTTTTTCGTGAGCCTGGTCAACAACGAGTTTAACCTTCGTACTTTGTTCATCACTTAAACCAGTTTGAGCAAAAGTTGCTTCTTCTTCTCCTAAAATTTTGTTAAGTGAAGCAGATGCAATTGGCGATAAATCTGGAGTAATACCAGTTAAGTTTAATAACGGGCCATCAAAGAAGAAATCTCTGTTTAACAAACTTTGAACCTTTTCTAATGGAGTGTTACCAGTACCAATAACAGTAACAGGACCATATTGAAGTTCACCAGAAGTTTCGTTAAAAAAAGTTAAGTAACCTTTGTCTCTTAAAGATTGCAAAGCACTGAAAACAGGTTCAAAAAGGGCTTCACCTTCGGTTTTGAAGTCAATGAAGAAATATAATGTGGCACTAGAATCCATTTCAAAGACACCAGATGGTGCGGATCTATCGTCGAATTTAACGTTCAATTCATGTTGAACATTTTTCAGTTCTAAAATGTCATACAATGGATCAATGTATAAAGATTTTAAAGTTCTTGTTCCCGTCAAACTGACAAAGTTGTGACCAACATAAATAGTATCATCATCTTCAAATAACCAAACATCAGCTTCAACAGATTGGACACCGTATGATAAAGCAGTCAATAATGGGGTCTCACGCCAATAATCATTGTGAGAATGAATTTGTTTAACTGGTATATCATTGGTAATAGTAGAGAGGCTTTCCATATTGTATAGTGATGACTTCAGGATCGGGTCGAAATGAAGTGGAGTGGCAGTTGCTGCCGCCATGACGGCAACCAAAGAAAGTGAGATGGCGTTTAGGGCTAACATTTCCTGTAATATATAGGTTCTCTGACTGTATTTTATGTCACCAGCATATATATTGAATCTTAAAGATCAAAACAGGGTGGGTCGGTATAGTCTTTTATAGTTGATAGTCATCTGACTTTACTCGCTCTACAGTAACGAACTCTTTGTTTTTATTTTAGTCGAGCACGTTTTCAATTTTATTGTTCAGCTCGAAGATCACTTTAAGGAGTATAGGGTCCTTCCGCCATTGTATTACGAACACCCTAGAGCTAAGCAAAAGTCACACGAATTTGGTAATAGTTATTCCTGAAATTATATTTAATCTATTAGTTGTTCTATTCGAAATACAATTTAGTTAATGTTAACAATATTATACAAGTAAAGCACACGTTCGAAGTTCTAGACTCTGTCTAATCACTGATAGATCACATTTTAAATATAGTAGAATCAGAACATATCTGTTCAGACAAACAATTTAATTGTTTAAATGTGAATAAGAAACAGAAATGTAATGTAAATAAAGAGTAAAGTGAATTCAAGTGAAGACAAGTCAAATCAAGTCAAGTCAAGTCAAGTCAAGTCAAGTCAAGTCAAGTCAAGTCAAGTCAAGTCAAGTAAAGTAAAGTCAAGTCAAGTATAGTATAGTAGAGTAGAGTAGAGTAGAGTAAAGTAAAGTACAAAGAGTAATTAACACTGCTATAACAATGACGATAAGAGTAATATAGGGTGACTTTAACGTAAAAAGTAATTATATTTACCAGAATTGGCTCTGGAATCATCGTCACCAGAAGCTTTGAAGTTCCATTCTAATTCAATATCTAATTCTCTATTGTTAAATTTGTTTGGTCTGGATGCTATAGAACCTTCTATAATTTCACCTCTTTTAACATCTAAAACTTGATCTAAATAGAAAACAGTTTGTTTCCAATGAGTGTATTTAGCATGAGGACCAGTAGAGAATATAACCTTGTTGCTCTCTTGACCATATGGAAATTCAATATCAAACCAAGCTAACACAGCATGGACTAATTCATCTTTAGTAGCTCTCAACTTGAAATTTTTGTGGAAAGCCAACTCCTCAATTTTAACTGTGTTTAAATCAAATTCTATGACTTCATAATGACTAGTAGCAACAGCCTTATTTTCAACGGTATCAACTAATGGTTCGGCCATAGCAACTTTAACAAATGGACTATAGTCAAAACCGTATAACTCTTGAGGGTTTTCCCAAAAGTGAATCTTATCATTTTTGTAATCTTCATCTTCAATCATTGCGATCTTGATGTTGGCCTTATCAGGGAAGATTAATCCGCCTTCCTTTAAGTATCTATCTCTTGCTACTAAAACGGTGTCCAACATGGATTCATATAATAAAAAGTAACCCATCCATTCACTGATAATGATATCAACTTTATCGTATGGTAAAACAACATCCTCTAACTTACCCTTAAGTAAAGTTATTTTGTGTGAAAAACCATTTAAATCAATGACTTTTTGAGCCATTTCGATGATGTTAGACATATCAACACCAATAACGTGTTTAGCACCAGCTTGAGCAGCAAACATCGATAAGACACCAGTACCACAACCAACATCCAACACAATTTTGTCTTTAAACAACTCTTTGTTTTTCATGATGGCTGATCTATATGAAAGAGTTCTGACTCTATCTTTCAACATTTCTTCGTGGATACCAAAATGGTCATAAGATGAGAAGTAATGTTGTTCAGAGAATGCCAGAGACTTTTTGTCTGTGGCATAATCAGAGGTATTGATATTTGTAGACATTTTAGAGCTGAAGCTATCTGGCTGTATGTAAATAAAGTAGATCGCTGAAGCCTTGTAGCAAAGCAATTGACTATGAAACCTCTGAAAAGAAGGAATGCTTATACAAATGTAAAAAAATGATTAGGAAAATTTGCAACGCACCCTTAGCACTGCACAGCCCGGAATGTAAGCTTCAAGAGGATCAGAAGATCCAAACACACATTTATTTAAAACAAGCCCAAATTTAAGTCAGCAACCCATTGTTTTCAAAACATAATTTTCCACAAACCATATTTTAGGTGCATTGTCAGCTTTACAAATGAATTCTCCCTACTTGTCGGCTCAACCATCCCAGTATAAAAACTCGGATGGGTCTGAACAGGACCAGGACAAGACTGGAATGGCACAATTGGCTGCTTCGCTGATATTCAAGAAATCAGAATTACAGCAACAAACCCAACAGCAGCAAACCCAACAGAAGCAACAGCAAAGGGCCAAAATGATCAAGGCCTCAACTTCAAATGCTGTCTCAAGAAGTGCGAACTACGTCAGGCCGTATTCTTCAAGCTCTAGTGATTTGAAACGACCTTCTACAATGAGAAGTCCATCTTCCAGATCCTCAATTTACCAACAAACACGAACACAATCACTTCCATACTCTCAACTGTCTGCTTCAAGTTCTAGTAGCAAGATTCAGGTTGCTGTGTCTAGACTGTCTATTGATTCAAACATAGATTCTTTAGGGCATAGAAAGACAAATTCTGTACCTAGTACTCCTAGAAGATCTGGCAGTTCGGATAATTATTTTGACGTCAAAAGGCAAAGCGTTCCCAGTGTTCAGGAATCAACCTCTGCCCCCATTGCAAATTTACACCACTCTAAAGTTGGTTTAGGCATTTCGAACCCTAAAAACAAGAAAACAACATGGGATGACGTTAATAAACTTAGTTCTTCGGTAGCTTTGGCTGCAGCTGCTATTGTAGCCAAATCTAAACCTTCTTCAATGGTTTCAGCTGCTAGTTCAGATGTTATGCATCGTCCTCCTCCCGCTATGCATTCCAAAGGTTCTTCAAAATATTTGTTAAACAATGGTTCTTCATCTTCTCAGGGTAAGTTATCATCTTCGTTATCTCTCGTCGTTAAACAGCAAGTCCCTGCCACAGCAGACCCAGAACCGAAACGTCAACATCAACAAATATACCAAAGTCAAGCTCATTCGCATTTGAAAACTCCAGATTTTGGTTTAGCACCTCCAACACCTGATTTCGACAAAGAGTGCGAAAACGGAACGTTGACTGATCATTCTTTGAGTCCTTTGATGAGCTCAGTTTCCAACATCTTGTCTCCAGACATCGACATTGCACCTCCAAGTCCAATGTTATTAAATTCACCTTATCCAAATGGAAT
The DNA here is from genome assembly GCA_003705185.2 of Ambrosiozyma ambrosiae. Taxonomy (NCBI): domain Eukaryota; kingdom Fungi; phylum Ascomycota; class Pichiomycetes; order Pichiales; family Pichiaceae; genus Ambrosiozyma; species Ambrosiozyma ambrosiae. The sequence continues at coordinate 343,024 of PPHU02000004.1, read as the reverse complement.
ATGCCATTCAAGTTCAACTTTCAGTTTGAACTCTTCGTTACATCCGGTCTCTGAAGATGAGCATAATGAACCATATGAACAACAAGATATTAATGATATTTATAAAGAGTATTCACACACAAACGATGAGTTTTACTATCCTGTTACATCTCCTTTCAGGACTTACGATGATTTCGGAAGAAATTTATCTACTTCATCATTCTCATCAGTCGACGAACCACTTACAACCAATAATGATTCTATTCAAAAAGTATTACTTCCTGAAGACTCGTGTTCACATTTACCATTTATAAAAACACCCGAGACACAAGTTACAGTAAATGTTAAAGATCTTGCACTCAATAAACGGAAGCCTCCGCCTGTCGCAGTTGGAGCAGATACTACTTTGATTGCACATAATGATCCGGATCAGACAGCTACAACAATAAATACACTTCAAAGTTCTTCAGTCCCAAATAACTCTAACAAATCGACGCCTGCAAGGAGACTTTCTCGTAAACCACCTCCTTCTCCAACAAGAACACCTCCCACAACTGAAACCATAAACATACCTGAACCTAAAGAATTTGCATTTGATGACTCGTTAGAACAACCCCCACAAACACCACTAGACGAATCTGAAAAAGATCTTTCTTACAGCGAACACAGTGATAGAGAATATTGTGCAATATCTGAAGCCCAAGAAGAGCAAATTCCTTATTATACAATGAACAAAACCAAGGGAGCTGCGCAATATCACCATTACTACCATAATCATCACCATCAGCATCACCATAACCACCTCCATCACCATCTCCATCATCATAAACATGCCTCAAGCCAAATATCTAAACTGTTAAAATTGCCAAATAAAAGCACATACCAAAATAATGGTTCCGTTGGTGGAATAACCAGTCCTGTCATGAATGAGAGATCGCAATTAAAATTCAGATCTACTATGAGAAAAGATGCGCAAAAGAAAAGAACCTCAAAAACAGAATTCAATGAATCAAAGCCATGGAAAAACCATAATGGTTCAAATGTTTTAACAACTGAAGAAAGAAAAAGGTATGAAGGTGTATGGGCTGCTAATAGAGGTGTATACGTTAAATCAGGCCATGGTAGTGGATACGGAAACAGCTTATATAATAATCATTGTGCTCTCCATGATAGTACATTTTATAGTGTATCAACTGCAAGTTCATTTGTAACCATGCCTGCTACCCCAATATCGAATATAGATGATCCAACGAGTGAGCTAGTTCATGGATTAATAGTTAGAGAGATTTGGAAACGATCAAAATTGGAAGATGAAACATTATCTAAAATATGGGTGTTGTTGAAAAATAATGACTCTGAAGACGAAGATGATGGTAATTTAAATAAATTGGAATTCATTGTTGGATTATGGTTAATTGATCAATGCCTTTATGGTAAAAAATTGCCTGAATTAATTAGTGACAATGTTTGGAGAAGTGGTGTTGAATATTATTCTACTAGTGCTGCAAATAATACTGCGGTTGGTGTTAATGGTGCAGGTAGTAGGGCTAAAAGAAGAGATAAGTTGATTAAATTTAGAAAGTGATTCTGAATCTTCATTTCAGATTTAATTTTTTGAATTTATTTTTGTTTTACATTTTGCTGTGTTTCCTTTGTTTTTGTTGTGTTTTCCATGGTTGCTTTGAAGAAAAAGCAATTTTATACACTTGTTAGGCCTTTTTGGAGGTTTTTGTTTGCTACAATTTTTGTGTTCAATTACTATTTGCTTAATATTTACTTCTTTCTTTTAATATAATATATTTTTGGGATACTTTTATATAACTATACTGATTTTTTCGATTTTTTACCGTTTCTTTCATTTGTTTTGCTTACATTTGGTACTGTACTTTGTCACTCCTTGGTGTTATTTTACTAATTAACTATACTAATTTTCATGTTTTCCAGTTGACTTTGTTTTGCCTTGCTTCGTTAAACCCGATATTTCTTGCATATGTAACTATTTTAATTTATGTAACATGATAAAGTTATATTCAGTTTTTAAAAAAATAGTAAGTATTATACCGCTTGCAATATAAAAATATAAAAGCATGACCAAAGTAGAAAGTGGTAAGAAAGAGGTTCAAAAATTAAGTTTCCCAGAAACAATTTAATGTAAATATAAAAAGCAAAAATCGCAAGAAAAGTTAAACAAAAACTAATAATAGTAATCTGAATTAAAAACTTTGAAATGGGCAGTCAAAAAATAGAAGAAAAATCTAGTATATAATTGACAACCACTTTCATTAATGCTTTTGACAGGAGCAGGCTAAAGCACCCATTGGATCATAGTATGGTAAAACTTTATATTCTTTAGACTTCCAATATTTAACTAATTTCTTGTCATCAACATATGTTTCATTAGTAACCACTTGGAAAACAAATTCATCAAACCATTTGTCACTCATAACGAAATACCCTTTGTGATCACCGTATTCACCCCACGAATTTTCAACCTTCCATCTGATTGGTTTACCATCAACAATATGAACACCAGTCAAGACCATTGCATGTGTCATTTTAGATGAGCCAGTCATTAATCTTTGCTTTTTAGTCAAGTTAATGCCTGTACCAAAACCTAATTTGTAATCCCAAGATTCAACATCCAATAACCCGATTGAAGTATCTTCGAATTTACCAACATCAGAACCAAAGAAAACAGGTTCATTGTTCTTAATCATGTTAATGGCAGCTTGTTTTAAGCTACTTGATGACGTGTTAACATATTCAATTGGTTTACCACCTTCAATATTACCTAATTTATCAACAGTGTACAAACCTTCAGTATTTCTTGGATCATTTATTAAAGAAAAGTAACTTTCGGCATCAAAACCTAAAATCTTCTTGTAGAATTTCTTTGGAGTGGATTTGATAAGATGAAAGTTGCCAAATTTATCCTTATATTCCCAAGTTATTTCATCGTCTGGCTTAGGTGGAACACCTAAGGTTAGAGATAAAACATTGTGAACTTCCTTTAACATGGACTCTTTAACAGCAATTATGTCTGTTTCTGATTTTTCTGATTTCTTCAAGCCTCTTAAAATTAAAGCAAACTCTCTCATTTTATCATTAATTAAATAATTTAGTCTTGAAGAGGAAATTGAGGAGGCGGAATCTGGGTAAATGGTCTTTGGGACTAAACCAAAGTGTGTGACTAAGTTAACGACCATATCCCATTGACCTCCATCATTTTCAGGTAAATCACATAAGAATTGCACCAATCTTGAGTCAATATCTTCATCATAACATTCCAAGATTCTGTTCAAGAACCAGTTGCATTTTTCCAATTTATCGTAGAAGAACAAATAGTTTTGAGAAAATTCAAATGATTCCAAGTTGTACTTTGCCTTCATGAATTCTTTGAAAACGTTTGTAGAAGCAAACAACCAACATCTACCAGAGGATTTCTGGTTAGTTATTGGACCACCATCAAATTTAACACTGGTATTGAACAAGTCAACATTATGAATATTCATCTTATTAGTGTTAGCAATAATCTTAGTGATATCATTACCAGTGAAACAGTTCAAAGCCAATTGGTTCTTTGGGTCAGATAATAATTCTTCTTCCCACTTATACAAGTTTTTAATGGAGATTGGATTGGAATCTAAAGCGGAATTATCACCACCTGGAGAAGAACTGCTGCCGGAAGTTGGGTTTTGGGGGTCCAAAGATAGAATGTTCTGCAACTTGGAAACTAACTCGTCGTCTTCGGAGGAAGCGGTTGAGTGGTAAGTGTAAGTTGGCATAGATTGTTGCTTGGAAGCATTGACACCCATTCTGTAATATAATGAAATTATGATTTGACTGTTATATTTTGTGACACAGGAAAAAGAAGAGGTTACCTGTAGGAGGGCAAAACGAGTTCAATACTTAGTCGCACCGCCGATAAGATAAGCGGACCTTTAGCTTACGTAACCAATTTCTAGTGTGGCTGAACACCTTAAAGGTTATATTGCTTAATTAAAATACACAGTTAGATTCCGGAAATCATCTTTAAGAGTCTATCAGGAACATCAAATTTAGGTAGCATGAGCTCAACTAGCTGAAACTTATCCAAAAAGTGGAATTTTTTGCTGCTCATGAACTTTTTCAAATCCGAACGAGTGGATATTTGTAGAGATTCAGATCTTTCACCAGTTAAATCTCCAAAACACTTCAACATTTGGGTCCATTGCCAATTACCACTTATATCATTATAGGATCTGTGAGGTCCCTTGATCACTCTCTCAATAGTATAACCAGAGTTGTTTAAGATGATAAGCACAGGATTAACATCATATCTCAAAATGGTCGATAGTTCTTGTAAGGACATTTGAGCTGAACCATCTCCTTCAATAGAAATAACTTTACCAGGCAATTTCAAATCTTTCAAAGCTAATGATGCTCCTAAACTAGCAGGTAATGCATAACCAATAGAAGCCCAATGCATTTGATTTAAGAATTTAGCACCTCTTAATTTCAGGTCATGACATGCAAAAATAAAGGAACAAGTTTCAACTATTAAAATATCATTTGGTTGAATATACGATTGAATAGAGTTAAATAAGTCATTTTCAGACATTTTATAGTCACCCAATTCAGTTAAGGTTTCTAATGAATCAATATTATATTTTGGAGCCGGGACCAATTTAGTTGTATCCAAGTTTTGAACCAATTGTGAAAATAAGTTTTGAAGATTTAAATTTCTATACTCTGAACCACCGACAGAGATATAATCTGGGCCCAGAGCCACTATATTGCAATTATCTAAGTTAAACGAAAAATGACCATTGTTAACTTCATTATCAAATATACCTAAATGTAAGACAAAATCAGAAGATTCTATGGCTTTAGTAACAGATGGATCTCCCAAATGACCAGAGTAAGTACCAACGTATCTTTCATTGTCTTCGTGAATTAATCCTTTCCCTAAAAATGTGTCATATAAGTTTACATTACCATCTAATTTTTTAACAAAATCTTGCAAAACAGTTTCAAGTCTAAACTTACCGACAAAAGCATCAATAAGAACAGCTGAATTTTTAGCAGCATAAAACATACTTAATATTTCATTGATAACATCATCAGACTCACTAGCTTTAGCGGATTTATATTTTAAATCCAGAGCATTAAACAATCTAGTAACAGGAACTTTCATCTCAGTTAAGTCACTTGGTAAAAACAAATAACCTGGTCTTGAATTTTTCCAGATTGTTTCAATAACGTTATCGACTTTATCACAAGCCTCTTCAGCATTATCTTCCAATGAACTGTTAATACAACTGACATAACTAGCTATCTTTTCATAAACATAATGATCAGGTTTAGTATAACTATTTGCAGCTGACATCAAGTGATGAAAATTAGCAATTTTTGAGTTTTTCTTTTTCTGTAAGGCAGAAGTACCGACAATGTGTAAAACCGGAGAATATTCAGAATATGAGCCAGCAATACCGTTTATTCCACTAAGTTCACCGACACCATAAGTCGTAACTAGAACAGACATCATTTTTGAAACCTTAGCATAAGCATCTGCAGCATACGAAGCGTTCAATTCATTACAGCAGCCAATCCAGTTTAATCCTTCAATGTCATATAAGTGTTCTAAGAAAGATAAGTTGAAGTCACCAGGAACACCAAAGATTGATTTAGTGCCTACTTGCAGAATTCTTAAATAAATGTATTCTGAAATTGTGATTTCATTTTTTGATTCGTTTAAATCGTTAAGCAAGGAGTTGAATTCTTGCCTGGATATATTTATTTCACTAACTGGGGCCATCTTGATAGGTATATAAGAGGTTACAAAATTGTATTTGGATGACAAAAGTAGTACAGTTGCTTTAGAATGGAAGTAGAAATAAGCAATCCAGAAGGATATTTATATATATAACACTTGAAACGAAACTTCGGTTAATGAGGGGAATAAAAGGCAATGAAAGTTTTACTTTAAGTGTTAAAACATTACTTAAAACTCCTTAAACCCTAAAAATGGTTGAACCTCATTTCGGTAGTCTATTATTTAGCGCTAATCAACGGGTAGAGCACCTGTTATTAGCGTTGATATGCGATTATAACCGTGATTTACCGATGTACTATTTTCTGTTATGTGTAATTAGAGTCTAGCCACAGTATGTTGATACAGTGGTTCCGTAGTTTCCATTTGTAGCATGATCATAGTTCATCATAGATACTAAAAAATCAATAATAAATAATAAATTAATATGGGGTAAAAACAACTTGATGCATCTTCATTTAATTACTAGATCCTTCCTTTAAAAATTGTATATTTCTTGCCGAATTAAAATGAAAGAAGTGTAAAACTATATATAAGATTGAAAAAAATAGTTTACTACGCGCCGATAGTAAAGGACAGACCATCTAGACCAAAAAGAAAAAATAATGCACGTAAAAAAAAAACATAAACACTAAAATAAAACAGAATGAATGCCAAAAAAGGAATTAAAATAAAACAATGAACACTCCCAAAAATTTTTTTTCGTTCAATTAATAATAATATCAATGATAAATTATACCTCTATATCAACCTATCCCTTCATAAAAATATCAAACCAAATCATAACCGAATTTCTCTTCTTTTGCTTTAACAAAATGCCAGGTCAAACCTTTTGTTAATTTCAATGGATTTTCAACAGTACTTTCAAAGTTCTCATCGTTAACTAGTCTGGTTTCAATATTAACAATTCTACCGACAAACCAATCTCTGTTTCTTAACTTAATATAATTCTGATTCTTCTTCTTTGTGATTTTATTAACTCTAAAATTATCCAAATAATAGTTAGGAGAACCGATATTAAATGCAGCCCATGGCTGCTTTTCATCTAGAATATCATCATCATCTATTCCATTTAATCTACCGTTACTTATATCTTGTTGTATTGATGATGAAGCAGGCGTTAAAGTTTTCAAAAATAAAACGAGATCACCAACCTTGAAATTTTTAATTGATAACCTCGATAATAATTCTTGATTTAATGATTTGATCTCCAACCTCTGTTGATTCTTATCTTTTTGTAATCTTCTGGCTAACATTTCAACATCGTTAAATCTTCTATAAATTTTATCCACCAATAATTGTGAATCAACATGGTTGAAAGTCATGAAATCATTAAACATCGTATTAATATCCATTTCTTTACAAGCTTGCATTAAAAGATCCATCTTCTTTTCAATTATACTTTCTTCACACAATGACGCAGATTGTCCTTTTTCTTCTTCCTCTTCATCACCATCACCAACTTTCTTGACCTCACTTTCTTTAATTTCGACAATCTTTGAATCTTCTATATTACTTGAGTTCTCAAATAATCTATCCTCATTGATCCAATGTAAATGATCTTTAGCCTGTGGGACAACCTCACTTGAAACAACCTCCAACAAAGCATGGTCCATAACATCATCATCAAGAGTCTGCTGTGGATCCGTTGGTGAACCCGAGTTTGGCTGATTGTTGTTACCAGAATTTGGAGACTCATCAGCAGCTGTTTGTTGTTGCTTAACTAGTTTCTTTTTGTTTCTTAAACCTTTGACCCTTTTAACAGTCATTATGCCAGGTTTGCCATCTTTATCAACACTTCTAATTAATAATAAACCGATCGATTCAAGCAACAAACAATAACAGGTCAAATTATTAAAAACTTCCTCGCTTAATATATTTAATTTTGAATATAGATTTTGCAGTAATTCAAAGCATTGTAACAACAAAGAATCTTTGGAAATAATGCGTTCACCTAACTGTTTATTTTGTTCAATCAAATTCGTTTCATCTTCCTGAACTTCCTCAATTTTTAGTTTCAATTCATTTATTTCTTCTTGATTAGCTCTAGCTTCTCTTGAGAAATCAACTTCTTTCTGAGACATGTTTTCCAATAAATCTGAATTCATTGTTCTCAATTCTTTACATAAACTTTGTAGCTCTTTATTTGAATCTAATATTTCATTATTGGTTTCAGTTAAAGATGCCAATTGGTCTTCTAATTTTTTGATTTTTTGGTCTTTTTCATAATTTGATTTCTTCAAGTATTCAACTTGTAAATCTGAACTCTTCAATTTCTCTTCAAATTCATTCATTTGATCAACCATTGGTTTAGTCTTTAACGATTTAATTTCTTGTGTTAATTTTGCGTTTGCATCGGTCAATTTATCTATTTTTTCACCAAAATGACTTGGAGGCAACCCAACAACTTTGCGACCCAATCCCATATCTTCATTAAACAGCACAGTATTCGAAACCCCATTACCATCATTAGTAGTGTCTTCACTATTAGAAGTCCTTTCCGGAGTTACAGAACGTCTAGTAGGTTGATGGGACCACTGATCATTGAATTGCTTGAATGTTTGCTGGTGTAGTAAATTTTCCAAATTCTTAATACGACGTTCATAACCTTTAATTAAAACTTCATTACTCTTCATGTTGGGAGTACCATCTAAATTATTATTCGAATCAGCATTAACTGAAATATTAATAGTTACACCATCAATTTCGAATGATTTAATAAACTTCTTGAATATTTTTAAAAAACTAGAATCATTACAATCAAAAGTTCCTAGTTCATCAATATTAGAACCTTTCATTACCACTTCATCTCCATCTTCATCAATTGTAGTTTTGTTCTTTTTTTTTAAAGATAGTGAAACCAATGAACTGAACTCCTTTGTAAAGTTTTCTAGTTGGTGAACGATATTGGGGTCTATTTTGGCTGTTTTTAAAGAAGTGATGTAAAGTGCAATATCTTTCATTGTAATGCTATTTGAAATGTTCATGAAGAAAAGCTCTTGCATTGTGTGTGGTTCTGAATCTGTGAGTTTGGTGGCTTGACGGTTAGATGAAGAATAAAAAGCGGTTGGTGATGAAGATGACTCACGAGCAGCAGTATCTGGTGAATAAGCTCCTTTAACATTAGCATTGATATTTTGAATTAGTTTATTGAAAGAAGTAAGATAGTTATTAGAGTTCTGGTGCTGATGATTTGATACATGTTGTTGAGGTTGATTTTGTTGTGGTTGAACATGAGGAGATAGTTTTTTAGCTTCAGCAGGTGGGATAATCAATGTATCGGAAGGAACCAATTTCAAGTTTAAGATATTTTCATTAATAAATCTAAATTTACTATCATTTGTTAGCTTCAAAAAACTTAATTTCTCCTCGCCACCATTAGTTAACACGAACTTATTCATCCATTTCGTTCTACTATTAATTTCAATAAATTTCAACATTTCAAAAATTTCATTTGTTTTATGAATCATTTTGTTCATTGACATCGCATATTTTAAGTTATTCAAATTGGCAATCGACCAAACACCAAAAACCAAGGGTAAATCAGTAACAATGGACAATTGTAATTCACTTTCCTTAAGAGAATTTAAATTTTTAGAAACATCATTATCTAAAGTAGAACTAGCTCTCATAACGTTCCATTGTATTTTTGTAATGGTGACTAGCGTAGTGGTGACTAACCTTTCCTGTAATTGACGTCTAAAAGATAGTCTTTCAGATTGAGATTCATATAATTTATTAGCCAGATCGAATATCTTTGGAACCAAATCACGATTTTGATTATCGTACAACTGAATTAAAGACTTGATTTTACTGATCGACGAGGTTAACAAGGTAGTCGAATTAGAACTAGTGGTGGAGATTAAATCATCAAATGAAGGCAACCCTTTATTTGATTCAACTAACTTATTAACGTTTGCTTCCAAATTTTTTAAATTTGATTTACATTCTTCAATTGATTTTTCATTATCTGTTGAGTTATGAGATTTCATGAATTCAATCTTATATAAATCGTATTCTTTAACTAATGCTTGCTTTTTGGTTATGATGTTGGATTCAATTTTAGATCTTAGGCCCATCAATTTTTTGGTGATTATAGAGTTCAATTGTTTCGAATCTTCAGAGTATTGTTCTAGTTCACCAATTGACATTAACTCAGATAATTTTAGAGTTTGCTTTTGTGAAGTTGATTTATTTAGATATGTGAAAGAAATCAACTCTAATTTTTTGAATTCGTCTGCCCATTTATCAGCCATAGTATTGGTCTGTAGCAATATGAATTCATCAATTAATTCATTAAATTTCTTTTCTAAAGACTTGAAAAGCAAACCAACGTACTGAATCAAAACATTAAGAGATGTGAGAATGTTTTGAATGTATTCATAAGATTCTTGAACCTGATCATCTGAGAGAATAGTTTTCTTGAAATCTGACAACAACGCAGAAGCCCAACCAGAATTTCTTCTTAAAGAATTCAAAAGCAGTCTTAATCCACCAATATCCAAATCTGAGGAATTAACATTCTTTGATTTTGAAATGATCAGATTCAAATTCTCAACTATACCAGGTAACTCATCAGAAATGATAGGTGATCCCATTGGCTTAATCAATGTAATGACATCCGCAAGATCCAATTCTTTTAGCAATTCATTAGGATAACTGGACAATTCCACAGAAGTATTATTGGAAGTAGATAACTGATGCACATTAAAGAATTTTCTATCAAAAGCAAATATTTCACTAACTTCCTCATGAACCAACATATTAAATCGAAGCTTGATACCAAATGGTGTCAACAGGAATAGATTCTCTGGCAATATTTCAAAGCAGTCAGCAATATAATGCTTTAACGAGTCCATTGAATGAAAATTATAAGAAGACGTTATAACTTTATCACCCGTCAATGAGTTGAATATCGATAATGTGGAAGGCAAGTTCTTATCTAGAACGCCCTGCATCGTTTGTTGATTCTGATGTTGCCTGTAGATAGAAGACATCATTGATATTGGATTTGTATTCGGTATCAATGGCAAACTCATTTTGGAAGTGAAATAAAGTGCGTAGAGAAAAAGGGGTGAATACAAAAAGACACTGGAATTTCAATCAAATTGATCTTGAAATGGCTTAGGCAAACGGGCTGTGGGAAAAGAGATGAGTTAATGGGTGGCAAAACAAGAATGACAGGGTAAGCAGAATTAGATGCTACTGGATTCGTGGTGACCAGTGAACTCCAATCTCAAATTGGTATTTAGTATGCTGTGAGAAAGAAGAAGAGACTTATCACTTAGTAACAGCTCCCTTTTAACAATTTACTTGTACAGCTAAACATCTCTTCCCCCTATTAAAAACATTAATAGAGCTTATCAGAAACAGTGTACGGATGTATTAAAACATCGATCGACTCATAAGGTTAGTAGATATCGACCTCCTATAACTCCGAAGGTACCCTCAAATTTAAATGAGTCAAAACTCAGACAAAGCCGTGAAAGGTTGAAGAGATGGTAGTTGAAACTCAGATCTTTTTTCTTTCAACTCAAGATTGTAGAACCATCAAACACTTTGTCTAATATAGGTCACAGCTTTCATGAGTGATATAAAATTCAGGCCAGAGGGAAAGCGTCATGCTGTCGACTTTCTGGACTCAACTCTACAAGAACGGTGGAAAAAACAAATGAAAACACAAAATAATGATAGTGGTTATCCTGATTTTTTAATAAACTTACCAACAGAGATAATTGATATCATTATAAAGAATGGAAACCTACAAAGACAGGACATCATAAACTTATCTGAACTATCCTCAAAACACAGAATCAAATTTTTCGATTTGGTTTATCAATCGATTAAATTGACATGGTCCCAATTTAAAGTGTTTCATGAAACTATGAAACATAAAGGTTTAGTTAAATCAATTAGGGTATTTAGTGACTCTAGTGATAAAAAGGCCACTAATTATGGTGAGTGGAATATCTCTATGAAAGATTTGCTATCTGATTGCAACGAACTGAATGAGTTGATTATTGAGGTGTTGACATCTGCCAGAAGCTTAAAGTATCAAGATAAATTTGATGTCGATTTATCCAACAAAATTACGAGTATTAGACTAATCACTCATGCAGAGGAAGTTGGCGATCAATCATTATTTGAGTTGACTCAATTACAGAAATTTCACAATATCAAAAAACTAGCATTGAATGGTTTTTTGGTTTCCAAAGATCAATTGTTTTTTCCGAAATATAAGTCAGATTTTTCGGATTGGAAAATCAGATCTAATGATGGTAAGCTTTTACAATTAGATGACTTGAAATTAATTAATTGTAAATGGGAACATCCATTGAGTTTAAGCGATATTTTTTCGCCAATCTATCCAACACCAAATTCACTGACCACAAGTCAAGATAAATTCACTGCACCTTCTTCAATCTCATTATTATATAGTCAAGAATGTTCATCATTTGTAGTTTCAGAAAGATTCAAGAGTTTGATTGATAACGATAAAGATGAGATGTTTATGTTTCAAACTAGATTCTATACACGTTTGAAAAAACTAAGTTTGATCATTTTAAATAAAGACTACGAGGAAAACAAATACAAGTACTATTATCCCTGGTTAAATTTATTAAACATTAGAAGAAAGTTTCCTATCCATAATAAAGATACTGATGAAATTGAAACTATATCCATATTAAACCAATTAGAATCATTAACATTAGTCGGATGGAGGTTGTGTAATGTTCAAGAACTAGAAAAATGCTTTAACACTGATTTAAATTACAATATAAAGTATTTCTCATTGTATATATCTAGATCCGGCGAGTATACAAAAGAGATTAGTGATTCGGATAGACGTTTTCAAAAAATCGTTGAGAATAAGTTAGACGAGATTTTCAATAAACTAGGTAAGAACTCAAATCATTGCACTATTGAAGTTGGCTTTATTGAAGAATGTTTGGAGGATGGAAGATATGATTCTGAGTTTTCTAAATTGGAATGATTGCTTTTTGATACCTCTACACAGTTTGTATGATATTGCTATTACTACTTTAACGAATTTATGAAAAGCTCATTTTTTATCAGATTAAGTACTTTTAGATATTAATAATATTTTGAGAAGCGCATATACAACACCAACTCACACATAACCTAGTGTAATCCAAGACTATAAAATGGTAGCAGGTCAAAAATGAGAAGATAAAGATTAACGCGCCCTGTTATATAGTAAAAAGGTACAGTAGTGGTTCTCGGTTATTCGCAACAGAAACCAGCCAGTCATTGTGGCCTTAAATGTTATACGCATACATACATATTCAACATATGTATCATGTATTTAAAATCAGTAGAAGAGTATTCTGGATCCGGTTTCCGATCTTGTACGTTTGGGCTGTTTCCTGTGGTCCAGGATGGAGAGAGAGCCCCTAAAGTGGTGTGGCTACATATTGGACCCAAAAGGAAACTTTGAATGTTGATACTGCGAATTCGAGGGATTTTATTAAACACAAGTTAGGTTAGGAAATTTTGTAGCTTTAAATTATAATATCTGCTGTTAATTTATTATTGGAAATGTAAATCATATGGTGAAATATATTATAGTATTAAATATTAAACATTTGACCAGTTAATAATAGTGGAGCAAAATAATAAAGACCTACATAGGTTTATCTCTTTTTCGAGTTCATTTTAGTTAGAACTTCCCGAAACAGTTAGGGGTGTGAGAAGAATCTTCCAAAGATGGGACCGCTTGGCTAGGGCTACTAGTGCACCAGCACAAACAGAGGACCCATGAGAAATATCTTGTCCTGGTGTAATATTAAGGATCGCAACCGTCGAGACGACGACCAGTGGTGCATCTTATTGGCTGGGCTGATGGAGTTCAGATCACTCGAAGCTACCACTTCACAATTTTAAAGACAACATCTTCATTTATATGAAATATTCAAATGCGGGGGTAGTTTCCGATCAATTAAAGTAGCCAAAACGAAATATAATAGAATTAATCAAAATGGATTTTATATTGAATATGGCAATATGGAAGTTTGACAGTGTGTAGAAAAATACCCCATATTAATAGTCGGGGATTTGATTTTGAAATGTTGAAAATATAAAGAGCTTTTCTTTAACACTTTAGGTCGCAACCCCATGTGACTCAATAATCAATAATCAATAATTGACCTGTCTCCTCATAGTGTTAGTGTCAACATTTTCAAAATTCATCTAACACCCAAAACAATTAGAGGGGGTCTTTCAAAGACTCCAGAAAATCCATCAGCCCCGGCAGGTGGGACGATATCTTTTAATTCTGTGCACCCTATCGGAGTGGAAACGCGCGTGTGGCGCGGCTGGCGCCTGAGAGATATCCGATCACGCGGTGACTAGATCGGATTTTATATATTGTTACTACAAAAGACCCAACCTTTCCATTTTTCAAATCAACTAGATCTTTTTCTCATTTTAATTATCACTTCTTTTTTCTTCTCTTCTACTTTTGCTTATCTCCTTTATCTTTTTCCTCACCACCCGTTAATTCCTTTTCATTTCCACTTCTCAAGTTAAAATGTCTGCAATCTTAAAGCAAAGAGTTAGATACGCTCCATACTTACAAAAATTGAAAACAGCTGAAGAATGTATTCCTCTGTTTAAACATGGTCAATACTTAGGTTGGTCTGGTTTCACTGGTGTTGGTGCACCAAAGGTGGTTCCTTCTGCTTTAGCCGAACATGTTGAAAAGAACAACTTGCAAGGTAAGTTGGCTTTTAACTTATTCGTTGGTGCTTCTGCTGGTCCTGAAGAATCAAGATGGGCTAGTAATGATATGTTATTAAGAAGAGCTCCACATCAAGTTGGTAAACCAATTTCAAAAGCTATTAATGAATCAAGAACTCAATTCTTTGATAAACATTTATCTATGTTCCCTCAAGATTTGACTTATGGTTTCTACACTAAGCAAAAGGAAAATGATTTATTGGATTACGTTCTGATTGAAGCTACTGCTATCACCGAGGATGGTTCGATTGTTCCAGGTCCAGCCGTTGGTGCCTCTCCAGAGATGCTGAGTGTGGCTGATAAGATTATTGTTGAGGTTAACACCGCTACCCCATCATTTGAAGGTATGCATGACATTGATATGCCAGTCAACCCACCTTTCAGACAACCATACCCATATACTTCTGCTTCTCAAAGAAATGGTTTATCTGCCATTCCAGTTGATCCATCTAGGGTTGTTGCCATTGTTGAATCAACTACTCCAGATAAGGTTCCACCTCCAACGGCTTCCGATGAAATGTCTAGAAAAATTGCCGGACATTTGATTGAATTTTTTGAACAAGAAGTTAAGGCTGGTAGATTACCTGAAAACTTACACCCATTACAATCTGGTATTGGTAATGTTGCTAATGCTATTATCGAAGGTTTAGCTGACTCCTCATTCAAGAATTTGAATGTTTGGACTGAAGTTTTACAAGATTCTTTCCTACCATTCTTTGAAAATGGTATGATGGAATATGCTACTTCTACTTCCATCAGATTGTCCCCAGCAGGTTTCAAGACTGTCTTTGATAATTGGGATTTGTATAAGGAAAAGATCATTTTAAGATCCCAAGTTGTTTCGAACTCTCCAGAACTTATCAGAAGATTAGGTGTCATTGCTATGAACACTCCAGTTGAAGTTGATATCTATGGTCATGCTAACTCCACCAATGTTAATGGTTCTAGAATGTTAAATGGTTTAGGTGGTTCTGGTGATTTCTTAAGAAATGCTAAATTATCTATCATGCATACTCCAGCCGCTAGACCTTCGAAGACTGACCCAACTGGTATTTCATGTGTTGTTCCATTCTGTTCTCATGTTGATCAAACTGAACATGATTTGGATGTTATTGTCACCGATTATGGTTTAGCTGATTTGAGAGGTTTATCTCCAAAAGAAAGAACTAAGTTGATGATTGACAACTGTGCTCATCCAGATTACAGAGCTCAATTGAACGACTATTATGAAAGAGCTTTGTTCTACTGTAACAAGAAGAAGACTTTACATGAACCACATATCTTAAAGGATGCTTTCAAGATGCATATTAACTTCCAGGAAAATGGTACCATGAAGTTAGACTCTTGGGATGTTAAATTTTAAATAGATTAAACTTTTTTTGATAGCACCCTGTCTTTAAGTATTGAAAATATCAATGAATGAGGACTTCTTATAGCGAGATTAGAAGATCTTGCTTACGGATTGTTGATTATTCTTTTTATTTTCATTTTTTAAACTTTTGATGTTTTTTTTCTTTTAATTTGTTTTGTTTTTTATGATGGCATACGGCTTGAACTCTTCATTGAGAATAAGATTGCCTGGCCTTTTGTTTTATGATTGCATGATATATTCCTCCTTCCAAAATTATTACTATACAACATACCTACCTTTATTATACTTTGTTAGACTAATTTTTATCATATGTCCATTTCCACTTTTTTGTGCTTTAAATTAATGTATTGTTTTTACTTTATTTTCAACTAAAGTTTAAACGCAGCACACTTTCATAGTAAGATCATATCTATACAACTATAATCGACTCCTCGGTCTACTTATGGCTCAGCGTCATAGGCGAACAGAGAGGACTGGCCGCGGTCGTCCGCTCATTGAACTTCGGCTGGGTGGTAAGCAGTCTCTCAGTTCGACTTTGGAAAACTTCAAGAAATAGCTTTCTATTCTTCATTTGTTTCGTTTCGTCTCTTTTTTCTTTCTTTCTTCTTCTTACTACTCTTCCCCATTTATCCATCACATTCACACTATATAAATATGGCTGTCGAAGACTTAAAAGAAACTGTTAACAAGTTACAACTTAGAATCCAAGAATTGGAAGTTAAAGCTGGTATTTTACCAGACTTACCACCTGCTTTAAGAATGGTGTTGATTGGTCCTCCTGGTGCTGGTAAGGGTACTCAAGCACCAAATTTAAAGGAAAAATACTGTGCTTGTCACTTAGCTACTGGCGATATGTTAAGATCCCAAGTTGCCCAAAAGACTGCTTTAGGTATTGAAGCTAAGAAAATTATGGACCAAGGTGGTTTAGTCTCTGATGAGATTATGGTCAACATGATCCAAGATGAATTGAAGAACAACGGTGACTGTAAGAATGGTTTTATTTTGGATGGTTTCCCAAGAACTATTCCTCAAGCCGAAAAGTTGGACTCTATGTTAGCTGAAAATAAAACTCCATTACAAAAGGCTGTCGAATTGAAAATCGATGACGAATTATTAGTTGCTAGAATTACCGGTAGATTAGTTCACCCAGCTTCTGGTAGATCTTACCACAAACTATTCAACCCACCAAAGAAGGAGATGACTGATGATATCACTGGTGAGCCATTAGTTCAAAGATCTGATGATAATGCCGATGCTTTGACTAAGAGATTGGTTAATTATCACAAACAAACCGAACCAATTGTTGATTACTACAAGAAGGCTGGTATCTGGTCTGGTGTTGATGCTTCCCAACCTCCAAAGACTGTTTGGGGTGATATTTTAAAATGTTTAGGTCAATAGATCAATCCAACCAAATGAAAAATGAAACAATTTTAGTTGTTTTATTATCTGATCTCGAATTAAAGAATTAAAAATTACACTTATTTCTATTTTTGTATCTTAATTTTTTCTTACTCCTTTTCGTCCCAACATAAAATTCTCCTGCCTATACATAATAACTTTTATTATAACCTTTTTCAAGGTTTTACGTAAAATTGTAAAAATTGTGGGGAAATTAGCAAAAACTGTTGGACGTCGCTCTCCAGAGTACTGGCACTGTTTCATTGGTCCGCAAATTCAAACAGGCATAGCCTTCCGTTCAAAAACATCCGTGCATCAGAGTAATTGGTTTCAGTTTATGATTTTAGTAGAAGTTATACGTATGTATGTATTCATAGTAAGTATTAAGGAAAAGATAACTTAATCCCAACACATTACAAGCACATAACCAATTGAGATACCTGTACTGCTACCATGTCATTTATTTTTAAATCACCGCTTGATATAGAACTCAGATTGGATGGAGAAGAGCAAAGAGAAACAGTAGAAGTGAAGAGTACCAAAGGCCGTAAAGAGAAACTATTATTATACAAAGACGGCGAATCAGTGAAAGGTCAAGTCACAATCAGAACAAGAGATAACAAACGAGTTGAGCATTTGGGAATCAAGATTCAGTTGTTAGGTATGATCGAAACCAATAATGATGGGGTTCAGGCCGATAATTTCTTATCTATGGCTTCTGAGTTAGCGACTCCTGGTGAATTAAGACATCCAGAAACGTTCCAGTTTGAGTTTAGAAACGTTGAAAAGCAGTATGAGAGTTATAGGGGTATTAATGTTAGATTGAGGTATTACCTGAAAGTTACCGTTAGTAGGAAATCGGCCGATGTTATTAGAGAAAAGGAGTTGTGGGTGTATCAATATCAACATCAATTAATTGAACAACAGCAACAGCAACAACAACAAAGACAAGCTGTTAAAGCTACTATTCCAGCAGATAAGAATGTTACCACTGAAGAAGTTTTGGCTGCTCCTCCTACAGTCAAAATGGATATAGGTATCGAAAACTGTTTACACATTGAATTTGAGTATTCGAAAAACAAGTATTCGTTAAAAGATGTAATTGTTGGACGTATTTACTTTTTGTTAGTCAGATTGAAGATCAAGCATATGGAGTTATCATTACTTAGAAGGGAAAGCTGTGGGTCGGCTCCCAACCAAGTAAGTGAAAACGAAACCTTAGTTCGTTTCGAAATCATGGACGGTGCTCCAGTCAGGGGAGAAACCATCCCAATCAGACTTTTCTTAGGCGGGTTCGACTTGACGCCTACTTATAAAGATGTGAACAAGAAGTTCTCAACCAGAACCTTCTTAAGCTTGGTGTTGATCGACCAGGACTCCAGACGGTACTTCAAACAGAGCGAGATCATATTGTACAGAGATGAATAGAAGTAGCGAACGATATTGTGCATTTTATTTCTCTTTTCACTGTGTATCACATTTCCCTTTTTTTTTCAATCACTTCCACTAATATCAATAATCATCAATATATTAGAAGTCATGGAGTATAGTATCGTGTCTTGGATTATTGACCCACAGAGAATTACTCAGATCCACCAAATTACAGCAGATGAGTTTAAAAACTCGCTATTAAAAAGGGATCGGATCATACTAAATAAACAGTCAGGCAAGTTGTTTCAACAGGCTATCAAGCAGGTGAAAAAAAATCAATTGAGAGAGCCTAAGTATATTGATAAACTTAACGAACTACAAGATTATAAATTTGATGAATTACTTGAACCTCCAATTTACATTCAGAATGATATACTTGAAAAGTTTACTAGTTTTAGAAATAACCTAATGGCTTTGAATTGGTGTATTGATGAACTTCCCAGTAAGCGGGATGATGCTTTGATTAAGCAGCAGCTACCAATAATATTGAAAGAAAAGATTAAGATTAATTCACAAGCTGGTAAGTTTATGAAAGCTGCATTACATACTATGTCATCGGCAATGTATCTGCCCCCACAGTTCACACTGATAACCGATGAAGACAATAAATTTGAGATTAAAGATATAATGGAACCAATTACTGATTTGTTTAATCATTTTGAACCTCCTACTTGGGAAGTTGATCGATTCAATATTAGTAATATAATAGCTGAGGAGAATGAAGACGAGTTGTCGACCAATCATCAGGAATTGGATATTCCTTTTTATAAAGAAAATATGGGAGAAACAATTACAAAAGATCAATTATCATTAAATTTGGAAGTTAATTTACCTCTGGTTCCTAAATATAGTTCAACCCCAAGAAGTAAAGCTTTAGATTTAATTGAATCATCTAGTTTCAGTTGGAAAACCAATGTTACGATAACAGATCAAGTGGATGATGAACTCAAAAAGGAATTATTTCAAGAATCCTTTGATTCAAGAGAACTAAAATTTAAAGTTTCATTACCCAAAATCACAAGAGTATCACAAAATTATATTTTTTATTTCAATAAGTTCAAGGAACGAGTAATTAATAGCAAATGGGAATTTTCAAAATTAAAAGTAACTAAAATGTCTTGGTCTCCATTTAAAGGCCTCTCACGAGAAGACACTTTGAACGAAGAGTTACGATTAGTTGAAACTCTGACACGTATTTTAATCTACAAGGAAAGAGACTCTTTAAAGACCATTAAACAGTATGAACTTGAAGATTTAAGTGGGGATGAGATTATGACTACTGTTGATGGGTTAAATGAAACTTTTGTTAAGCAGCCTCTGGATATAACTAGAGTTGCTGATAACAATAATAATACAGACTTTGGAAATGGAGATTTTCATATTTCTATAACTCATTATGGACTACCTCCAGAGCAACTAGTTACTTCCACTGATAGTTTGGGGGAAGATCAACTTGTTTCGAAAGCAAATTTATCTTTAAAGAATAATACAATAGAATCTGGAAGGTTAATAGATTCACCCAAAGCATTTTCTGGTAATGTTTCTGTTTCAAAAGTATCCAATCATCTTACAGAAACAAATAAAGATTTATTACATTCGATATCGCACAAGAATTCTAAAAATTCTATAATAGGGTCACAGTTAGATCCACATGTATCGATTAATCAGGCCACTTCTCTAACTTCATCCAATTCAATAGACAAGTCAAGAAAAAAGAAATATTCCGAAATAGCTTCGTGTGATCTAGATTCACTAATATTAAAGAAAAAATTGAAAAAGTCATCAAATTTATTACTAAATGTCAATGAAACTAAAGGTTTCCCAATTTTAGCTGCACTAAATTATTCCACTAAACATACCGATGAAGTTACTACTACAATTCCGGAAAATCCAACCGAAAAAGAGAAGCCATCTAAGACAACCCCGGATACAACTGTTGAAGATAAATCCACAAGAAATACAGTATTAGTTGATAACAGTATTAATGAGGCTGTTCTTAACATAGACAATTTAATAGGTGATTTAACAATTACATATCCAAACACATTCAGAAGATTGGCAATGAATACAAAAGTGTCAGAAAAGTACCCTAGCTTATATTTACAATTACTCAACATTCAAGAAAAAATAAATCAAAGTTTAATAATTCATGAGTTTGTAATGGACGAATTAACTTTAAACTTTGATTTTTTCATAAATGAAACATGTGGTATAATAATGCTAAAACCAATACAAGCTTTTCAAATTGATATAAGATCTGGGGAATCTTTATTTTTTCAAAAACTAAGTGAAATTGCGTTTAATGTTCAAAGTTTAATTCTAATTGTTTTGTTGGATAACAATGAACAAGAAGATGATCCAAAATTAACAAAGTTTATAGAGGATTGTGGCTATTTAGATATTCCGATTATTAAAACGCAAAATCAAACAAATTCAATATTGCAATCACTACACGATATGATTTTGAAATATGGCTCAATTATAAATGATGATGAAATCAATGATTTAGAAGATGAATTAAAGTATGAAAACGATCACAAGTTTTTGTGTAATAGTGGAATTATAAATCCTTTGTTAGTGAAGTATCTTTTGAAACAAAAAGAGTTAGAAGAATTGGTGGGAATGACATCTCTTGAGAGAATAGAATTATTTGGTGATTTTATTTCGGATGATTTACACAGTGTTTTGAAACAAAATTTCGAAATGGCTCTTTTAGAGTAAGGAAGAAAGTTCCGAGTTTGGAACCGGGTGGCGGTGGACTTTTTTTTTGTTGATGGCAAATCTCTCTGCGATCGAATCTAACGGTCATTGTTCAATAAGAAAAAATTGAATGCCTCTCTTTTTTGTATTTTATCATATCCCGTATTCTTTATTAATATATATATATATTTACTTATTTCTATTAAATCTGTGTTATGGTGCAATCTTTATCGATTTCGCAAAAATTAGAGCACATTCATTCTCCAAATAAAGAAACGAATCTGCCATTTTATTCAGATAAAGTGATACTACCACAGTCGGTCTTAGAATCACTTATAAATCAACAAAAAGCATTAGATTTACAAAGTTTGCCACGTCCATTAATATTCAAGATTAGTTCATCCAATTCATCATGCTATGCTGGTGTTAAAGAATTCATTTCCAATGAAAATGAAATTGAATTATCAGGGTTATTATTAGAGAAACTAGGAATCAGTAGAAAAGATGATTCCGAATTTGAAACGAATATACTACAAGTAGAATTGATAGAAAATTTACCTAAAGGTGAAGATTTATCATTGAAACCAATGGAAATTTATGAAGATATTACTAATTGGAAGTGGTTCTTAGAAGCTAAATTAACTAGCCATTATACAACTTTGACTCAAGGTGATTTGTTAAACATTAAAAATGAAAATACTGGTAAAATCTACAAGCTTATAGTTAGTAAGACATCACCAGGAACTACAGTTTGCATTATTGATACTGATATTAATTTGAATATAGAACCGCTTGATGATGAAATGGCCAAGCAATTATTAGAAAAAAGAGAGAATTTAGAGAAGGTTCAAGATATATACATGAATAAAGAGTATATTGTGGCGATTGGACAAAAAGTGAAAATTAATTTAGGGAATTCTGATAATATTTTTATTAGAGGAAATTCCGATTTTATAGTATCGAATACTGAATATATTTCAAAAGATAATTTTATTTGGTCAACCTTAAATTCTGGGATTAAAGAATTGCATATTAATAATAAAGATGAATCATTTAGAGATTTTTTGTATTTGATACCAATTGGAACGGATTATGACGAGGCTAAAATAAAGGTTGAATCAGAATTTATGGAAAAATCAGGTATATTTACAGCTGCTGCTATGGTCACTGCTGAACAAGTTGACTCAGACCATACCATTTGTTCAAATTGTGGATCTCAAATCTCAAAGTCGTCACAATTAATGCATGCTAATTTCTGTCATAGAAATAACATTAAGTGTCCCAATGGATGTAATAAAGTTTTTTTGAGAAAAATCTCAGAAACACATTGGCACTGTTGTTTAACTTATGGAGATTCACCAGCTTCCTTAAAACTACATCAAGAGTACTATCATTCGCATCCCGAGTCATGCTCACATTGTCAAAATTATATTACTTCACCCAAAGTAGATTTATGCTATCATATAGCTATGGAATGCCCTCAGTCATTGCATGAATGCCAATTCTGTCATTTGGTGATTCCAAAGGGAACCCACGAATCAATTGAGTCCAGAATCAGTGGTATGACACCTCATGAATATGATTGTGGCTCTAAGACTACTGAATGCTTTAAATGTGGTAAAGTTGTGAGATTACGTGATTTTGAAATTCATTTTAAATTGCATGAATTGCAAAGAAAATCAAAACCCAGACCAATCATTTGTTCAAATGAAAATTGTGTTAGAAGTATTTCATTCAACAATAACAATAGCAGTAACAGGAATAATGTTTTGGGAATGTGCGATTTTTGCTATGGTCCTTTTTATTCAGCTGCTTACGATCCACACTATAGTAAACTTAAGGGAAGAGTGGAAAGAAGATATATGATCCAGTTAACTCAAGGTTGTGGTAACTCGTGGTGTACTAATACTAATTGTAAATCATCTAGGCTGATGCTTGATGGGAAGTTTGATAATACTGGAGATTTAATCAAATATGTTAAAACTGAATTATTAAACGGAAATAACAGTGTTTCTAGTATAAAAACTTTCTGGTTTTGTGTTGACAATCAAACTTCAAAGAAGAAATCAATCACAGATTTTTTAATCAGTGATCCTGAGTTTGAGTACGATTCTGACTGGTGTTGTAAAGCTGTTGGAGAGGTGAAATTTGTTGAAGGAGATGATACCGGTAATTTAAGTAGAGTGAAACATTGGTTAGCTGAAAATGGCGTTAAATATGATGAATGATATATTTTTCTGTTTGGACCTTGCATATCTTGCATATCTTGTATATCCTGTCTATCTTGTATATCTTGTATATCTTATTATGTTGTTTATGATTGTTTAGACATACAACTTTAATTTATTTTAATTTAATTTTAAGTTTTTAATTTATCTTAATTTATTTTTAATTAATAATTTATTATTAATAATTTACAGAAGGAATAGAAAGAAAGGTGCAAACTATTTAAATAATTTAGCGATAGCAACAGCACCTTCATCGTTCTTATTCATAACCTTAGCAACAGCTAATTCAAAATCTTCTTGTGTAACATGTATTCTTCTTTCTCTCAAAGCGTACATACCAGCTTCAGTACAAACACCCTTAATTTCGGCACCCGAACAACCGTTCATCTTTTCAGAAATCTTCATTAAATCAATACCTCTGGTTAAATTCATTGATCTAGAATGAATTTTCAAAATATCTGTTCTCGCATCCAAAGTTGGAGGAGGAAATTCAATCTTCCTGTCTATTCTACCCGGTCTTAATAAAGCAGGATCTAAAATATCCAATCTATTAGTAGCCATAATAATTTTGATATCCTTAGATGTTTCAAAACCATCTAATTGATTTAATAATTCTAACATTGTTCTTTGAACTTCGGAATCGCCACCACTTGAAGACTCTACTCTCGAGGAACCAATAGAATCAATTTCATCCATGAAAATAATTGATGGTGCATGCTCTCTGGCCATGACGAATAACTCTCTAACCATTCTTGAACCTTCACCTATATACTTTTGCACTAACTCAGAACCAGAGACTCTGATAAATTTACAATCAGTGTGATGGGCAACAGCTCTAGCCAACAAAGTTTTACCGGTACCGGGAGGACCATATAAGATAACACCTTTTGGCTGAGCAATACCTAAACTTTCAAATAATTCTGGGTGTTTAACAGGTAATTCAATTACTTCTTTAATTTCTTTAATTTGTTTATCTAAACCACCAACCATGTCATAGGTAGAGTCTGGAACTTTTTCGACCATCATAAGAGAAACCAAAGGATCAATTTTGTTAGGTAAAATAGAATGTAATTCATAGGTATCACTTCTTAAGCAAACTCTCAAGCTTGGGGTAATCTTTTTAATATCAATGTCATTAGCAACATTAACGACATATTTACCTTCTGGATTAACTTTAACTAATACTTTTTTCTTACCCATAACTTTAACAACCTCACCAACATAAGAGCCAGGCTCTTGCAGTAATTTCAATTCATCTTTCAATGATCTAACTTTTGAATTTAATGCATTTCTTTGAGCTTCCAATCTTCTTAAATTTTGTGTTTTTGCTGATATTTGTATTTCATAGTCTTGTATTTTTTGTTTGAAGAAAGGCTTGATACCACTTTCGTGAGTTAATGCAGTAGCCATTGCAAGTGAGAGATATTATATGAAAAATGGAATAATTCAATAATAGATCAACTATAGTGGGTGAGTTAAATGACAGGCAACAAAAAGTTTATGAAACAAGTATGTCTTCACAAAAAGAACTGAAAAGAAGTGGCTATTTATGATCAAGTGGCAAATCGACTTTCAAATATCAACATGCATTGAATTTGGTAGACGCTAGCGGTGTACTGATGTTCCATTCTAAAATAGTTGCGTTAACTAAGAACTTAACTTTACTTAGTTACAGCAAACCCACAGTAAGACTGTTTGTTGCGACTGAAACACTTAACTGAAATAATGTTAAAGTCATCTTCTTCTACACTATTGTTCTTATTTCTGGTCGTTACTTTTAATCTCATATCAACAAGTTATGCGTTTGACAAGTACTGCAAATGCGATTGTGGTTTGAGTTATAAGGTGTTCAACTTGAAAGAAGTTTTAGATGAAGAAAAGGATCAAGCTAATTGCAAATCTTGTACTCAAGCATTTTGTTTATCACAGCGCATAGGCATTTGTGATGATCAAAATGAAGATGAATTGAAACATACTATGACTGCTATTTGCTTCCGTAAGTACAAGTACACTTTTCTGTTGCATATCATTTCATGAATAACCCGAAAAATATCATATACTAACATTGCGCTATTAACTAATTTTAATTTAGAAAGAGAATCTCTGAAAGATATGTTTGTGATATATAGTTTCATCTTACTGATATGTTTCCTTTGTGGTTATTTTGTCTTTTGTCACTTGCAAACGCGTACCTAGTCATATGACTGGGATTTGAAGTCGATCCAATAGTTATACATGTTGTCTATTGATTATATATGTTCACAACTATGACAATTGGATATATTTTTTATTCTTAGATGTACATATAAAGGACTAGTATACCTTAAATTAATTTATTCTCATTCATTTTGCTCCATTGAAGTGCAAGAGATATAAGATCTAAAGTAAGGATGTCGAATTAATTCAAAATCTTCGCTCTAAATTGATAACCTTTCCATATTTCGACTGGTTAGCATGAAAATCATCTCCAAACTATATGATGTTTCCCCGGAAATCGATTAACAGAACATTTCCAATGAGTTTAACTCCATCAATATTTTGTATACCAAATAAATTTTATAGCCTAGTACTATATTTTATAGTTAAATTTAACTTGTATATAATGACTCAACAGATTGATAGAAGTCACTCCATCGATATCTTGTAGCGATCAACCGAGTAATATTAGGTTAAATCGACGCGACGCCAGAAACTGATTCTTGTTACTGGATGAAAATGAATCTGACGATGCCCACTCAGAAAAAATCAGTGAAAGGAATAGAGAAAAAACCACCTTGCCTGCAGTTACACTCCCGTTCTTCCTCCTTCCTCCTCCTTTCTCCTCGCAAGCTTTATCTTCCTTCAAGGATTATATTTATTATAGTATCTTCTGAAAATACTATAGACGCTTTCCTCCAAGGTCTTTGACTCCCACAACTTCTTGGTTAATTAACCCCTGAAGTCATTCAAGCAGTGAATCAGAGTTTTCAATTCATAATCAATTGCTTTGCTTCTTCAACAATTGATCTGTTTTGCAACTGGATTTGCTTATTACTATCAATAAAGTCATAGTACAATATGTCAAATATTCCTCCTAATTCTGCCCCGGCTGGGACAAACCCAAACATCGTCAGTCAACCCCTTCAGCCAAATCAACCCTCAGGTGGTTCAAATAGTCTACCTTCTTCAGCTGGGTCACATCATAATAATACTAATCCTCATTATAATAACAATAACAATAGCGGTTACCATCACAAGAATGCTCGTAAAAACTATAATAACAACTATGGACACAATCATACTGGTCACCATCATCAACAAAGTCAAAATTATTCTTTTTCAGGAGCTTATCAATCTTATTATAATGTTCCTATCAACCAGTCATATATCCAACCTCAAGGGTTTTACACAGCTTATGGTCAACCAATTCCAGTTCAATATTATGCTCAAACTGGAGAAATGGCTCCGCCTGCTCTCATTTCCCAACCTCAACCATATAATATCCATCTTTCTCAAAAGCAACAAAAGATTATCATTAAAAATAGGGATGGTGAAGAAATTAATTTTATTAAAGGCCATGCTAAGACGCCTTCTAGTGTTGGTAAATTGTCATCGACAACAACTCCTGTTTTACAAAAAGCTGTCATGAATTCATCTGCTACTACTTCGGCCACTGCTTCACCAGTTCAATCTGAAAAATTACCATCTAAACCTCTATCTGCGGCAGAATTGGGTACACCAAATATAGAAATTATTGAAACTGATATCGATAGACAGAAGAGAAATGATGACTTTAAAGCTGCCTTTTTGGCCAAAATGAAAGCTAAGAAGTTAACAATTCAACCTAAAGAAGAATCGAAGGAAAAAGAACAGCAAAATATTGAAGATAAATCTTCTTATACTGCTTCTACTATTGAGTCTAAACCAGTTGTCGCAGAACCAGTCAATCTAACTGAAGAGAAAGAAAATAATGTTCAGGAATCTCCAGCTACAATTGAAGACGTTCAAGAAACTCCAAAAGAAGAAGTCACCCCTGTCACACTAGCTCCAGCTAAAGAAATTTTGAAAGAAAAATCGGAAAATACTACTTCTTCTCTTGAAACAAAGAACAAAGAATCAAAGGTTTCACAACCTGAATCGGCTGGTACTGATATCACTACTGCATCTACTACACCATCTACTACCGCTGAAGAGAGATACCCTGCTGCAGATACAATTTCTACAGATGAACACCATGAAACTTCACTCGACCACGAACATGAACCTGAACACGAAAATGAAAAAGAAGAAGAAGTGAGTCATTTCACATTATCTGATTTAGTTAAAAGACTAAAAGATGTTGAACCTATTACAAATATTTACACTTTCGACTATCCTGAATCTAGTATTAAGCCAGATACTAAATTGCAAGAAAGTAAAAGAACTAAATATGATCCTCGCTTTTTACTGCAATTTGAAACAGTCTGTAACTTTGAAGCTGACGAAGAATGGATTGCT
Organism: Ambrosiozyma ambrosiae; assembly: GCA_003705185.2. Taxonomy (NCBI): domain Eukaryota; kingdom Fungi; phylum Ascomycota; class Pichiomycetes; order Pichiales; family Pichiaceae; genus Ambrosiozyma; species Ambrosiozyma ambrosiae. The sequence continues at coordinate 314,865 of PPHU02000004.1, read as the reverse complement.
AAGTTTGGTTCAAAGATTGTCATTCCAGATCTGTCAAAGAAAGATAATAGAGATCGTGGTGGTTATGGCATTTCAAGAGGTGGACAATACAAAGCTAGTCCTGGCGAACGTGGTCCAGAGCGTGGTCTGTCCAGAACTTCAACATTAAGAAATGGTGATTATTCTGGTAGATCTGGCTCTAGAGGTGGTTCAAGAAAAAAAGAAGGCAGAGGTGGCCGTGAAAGATCTCAAAGACAAGGATCTAAGAGACCAAGAGGTAGCGAAAGAAGAGAAAGAACAAATGAATCCAGAAAAGGCCATAATGAAGAGCCAGCTATTCCTGCTGCTGAAGTTAAACCATTAGAGGTGTCAGCTAACAGATGGATTCCAAAATCCAAAGTTAAGAAAGATAAGGAAATTAAATATGCTCCAGATGGTACAACTGTTATCATTGATGATGATGATGTTGCATCTAAGACCAAATCCTTATTAAACAAGATGACCCTAGAAAAATTCGATGATATCAGTAATGAAATGATTCAAATTGCTAATCAATCTAAATGGGAAGATGATGCCAGATCATTAAAGACAGTTATAGAGTTAACATTTGCTAAAGCTTGTGATGAACAATTCTGGTCTGCTATGTATGCTAAATTCTGTTTGAAATTGTGTAAAGATATTGATCCTGACGTTAAATTACCTGAACAAAAAGAAGTCAATGCATCTCAATTAGTGCGTAAAATGTTATTGACAAGATGTCAAACTGAATATGAAAAGGGTTGGGTTGATAAATTACCTACTAATGAAGATGGCTCTCCATTAGAACCTGAAATGATGTCTGATGAATATTATGAAATGGCTGCTGCTAAGAGAAGAGGTTTAGGTTTAGTTAGATTTATTGGTGAACTTTTTGCTATTCAATTATTAAGAGGTGGTATTATCAGAGATTGTATTTTAAAGACTATCTCAGATGATGAAACTCCTTCTCAGGATACTTTAGAAACCGCTATTCAGTTATTACTGACTACTGGTCCAATCATTGATCGTGAACCAGCAGGTGCAGTTTTCTTAACTACAAAATTTGATAAGTTGCAGGATATTGTAGACACATGTAAGATTTCCTCTAGACTCAAGTTTAAACTTATGGATCTAATTGATTTAAGAAGAAATGGATGGATTGATTCTAAGACTGGTGCTCTACCATCTGGTCCAAAGACAATCACCGAAATTCATCAAGAAGCTGAACAAAAGAGAATAGAAGAAGAACTGCAATCAAGAAAACTGAGAAACGATAAAAGATCTGGGTCATCTAGACAGGGTTCAAGATGGGGTAACAATGATAGAATTTCTTCAAATGATTTATCTAAAGTCGGTGTTATTAGAAATTCCTCTGAAAAGTCATTAGGACCATTTGGTAATAAGAAAAGATTTCAATCTCAAGCTTCTTTAAGTAGAATGACTCATCAATCATCATCTGCTAATTTGCATCATGATGCCGATCATTTCACTCCTGTTAACTCCTCAACTAATCTAAGGTCATTCTCCAGATCAACCACCCAAGTTAACGTTGAAAAATCTGAACCAAGAGAAGCTTCGGTTAATAGATTTGCAGCTTTAGGGTTAGGTTCTGATGATGAAGATCAAGATCAAGAAGAAGAAGAAGAAGAAGAAGAAGAGAAGGAGGAAGAGAATGAAAATGAAGAGATTGTCCCTATCGCTCCTGTGGTTTCTGACGCTGATCATATTCCAGCCCCTGCTGTATCAGCTAATGTGGAGCCTGTTGAACAAGTTGAGTCAGTTTCTACTAAGGAAGAAAAGAGTGACGAAGAGAACAAGAAGAAGGAAATTAGTGAAGATGTTCAAAAGTTGGTTGAAGCTAAATTATTAGAACAAAATAAAACCGCTGGTGAGGAATCAAAACGTTTGGCTGCTCAACTAGAACTTGACTTTGATATGGATGCTGATTAGTTTCTTTGATATTGTTGTAAAAATTGTATACTTTTTAATTTCTCCTCTTTTTGTTGATTTTTTATTTATGATTCCAGTTTTGTTTTTCTTTGTTTCTTTTGTTTCTGTTGTTTTTTATTCTAAATTTTTTCTTAATTTTTTATTTCTTGTGTTTTTGTTATTGATAAAGTTCAATTTATTGTTTCCATTACATTGTCTTAATGATCTGAATTATACTATTCCATTGTTAAATTGTAGTTTTTAAAATTTTACAAGCACTCGATCTAAAGTAAAAAAAAATCAGAATGTTTATTATAATTTAAACAAGCAAAGAGAAACACAAAAATATTTAAAAATCATATTCACTGAAAATGTAAAATTAATTGCAATATGCTCATAATATGTTACTCTCAATCATTAGTTGAACCAAGTCATCATATGGGTCGCTACCAAACTTACATGTATCAATATTATATAACACCTTCTTAATTGAAATATTTATCCTATCAGTTTGGAATACTTCTTTCAATTTTGTTAATATTACTTGTCTGATTTCATCAGTACCAAAATTGGCTAATTTCATAACATTATCAAAATCTGATAAAGAAGATAAACTATTAATTGGAATTTGATCGTTAAAACAATTCAGCATATCCAATTGTTTTAATAAGGTATAATTAGAAGTTGTCGATATCACAATTAATCTTTTACCTTCTGGGGGTGTTGACTTTAATCTTGTAATCAAAGCTCTCAACACAACACTTGAAAATCTTGGACCTATTGGAACATAATCAATAATAGCTTCAATATCATCCACTATCAATATATTTAATGGGGATTTATAAGCATCCCTAAACGTGTTATCTATGTGACTAACTTTATTTGGCTCAGACATACCAATTAGTTCATCTGCTGCAATCATTCTAATAAATGGAAATTTTGATTGCAAGGCTAAGAACGTGGCCAAAGCGGTTTTACCTGAACCGGCTGGGCCGTACATTAACAAAGAGGAAAAGTTGAACCTCTCAGATAATTTAGTTTGTTCAATATCTCTTTGAACTCTGTCAATAATAGCATCAATTCTTGTTGAATACTTTAAAATACCACCTTTCATTTTATCCATTAGATCCTCTTCATGAACACCAAATGCTGGTTTAACTTCTTCCAATGCATTAAGGAAGCAACTCATATCTAAAATAGTATTATCAAAATCACTCTTTATTGAACCAATAGTACCAATTTTAATATGTTTATTTAAAGCAAAAGAAGTAGCAGATTTGATTAAACCTTCAATTTCAGCACCAGAGAAATTTTTAGTCAATTTAGCTAATTCTGGTAAATCGACATCGGAGCTCAAACCACCGTTATCTCTCATTTTTTTAGTTTTAATGTCTAAAATTTGTAATCGACCTTTTTCGTCAGGTAACTGAATTTCAACTTGAACTTCAAATCTACCCGGTCTTAACAAAGCGCTATCAATCAAATCTCTTCTGTTGGTCATACCAATAACTAAAATATTATTTAATTGTTCCACACCATCCATCTTAGCCAATAATTGATTGACCAAGTTATCGGCAACACCAGTACCATCAGATTTGGAACCTCTTTGTTTGAAAATAGAATCCAATTCATCAAAAATAATAATATGTAGCGCAGACTCTTCACCTTTTTTCTTATATTCATCTTCAGCGTCTTGGAAAAGTTTACGAATGTTACCTTCAGATTCACCAACATATTTTGATAACATATCAGGACCATTGACAATTTTAGGTTCTCTAGCATTCAACATTTTACCAATTTGTCTGGCAATCAAGGTTTTACCAGTACCCGGGGGACCATATAAAAGCATACCTTTGACATGTTGAATACCTAGTTTTTCAATCAGAGCAGGAGGAAAAATTCTTGAAGCAAAAGCTCTTCTAAAAATAGAAGTAAACTCTTTATCTAAACCACCTATACCCATATCTTCAAACTTGAAATCGGGTCTGATGATAGCATCTGCTTTTGGTCTATTTGCCGAAGCTTTCAAATTAATTACACTATTTTGCCCTTTAAAAAAGTTAACAGTAGTATGATTCACAACTATACCTCTATTAGTAACAGATGTTAGAGTTGGGACGTCATCCAGTTCAATTTGATCCAACTTAACAACTTGAGTAGACATAACTCTTAATTCAAAATAAACACCTTTAAATTCAAATAACAACAATTGTGTTGGTTGTAAAATAAGATTTTGTAACTTCATTAAAAAAATTTTAGCCATTTCATCGGGGTCATATTGCTGATTCGTAGTTCTATTTCTGTTAAAAAAATCAATTTCCAGGTTAACCGTACCTAAATAAGCACCACCATTTCTTGAAGAATTGACTAAATCAAATGGAACAACAGTCACCTTTTGATCAGTGGACCATGAACCACCAAATCTTTGAATACCACTCAAACCAATTGTACCTGGTAAAACACTACTGACCGCTTTTGTGGTTAAAACCTGTTTGTCATCAATTAAAACATAAGCGTCAGATGGAAAATCTTGTGGGTTAACTGCTACACGATTAGATTTTGCAGTTTCATTGTCTGGTGAATTCTTTATTAACATATTTCTCGCTTGTGGTTTTGATCTTCCAAAAGCCATGGTGTTTTGATTGCCTATTTCTTTGCCAGTTGAAATAATTGTATAATAGGAAAAGGTACCTTCGGGACAGTTCATCAGTCAACTCACAGATCTTGAATATTTAAAACTTGTCTTTTGATAAGTGGCGAAGGAGGCGTTGTGGTACTAGGCGTGACTCAGCCACAAAAATTAAATCTTGAAAGATCTTCTAAGTTTTTTTATCTATTATAAAGTTGATTAAAAAAATACTAAAACTATAAAGCTAATAGAAACAATAAGAATGAACACAAATAAAAAATTTAAATAAAAATTTTAAATAATTTAATATAGTAATGATTAAAGATGAAAGGGTTATTTTGTGGAAGAAGTGAGAGTAGGGAGACAAATTTATGTTTGATGAGAAATGGATAAATTAAAGAGAAAGTTGTTTATACAACGTTAAGTTGATCTGAATTGTTTCTGATTCAAAACATTTCATTTATCTTACATGGTTTTTGATAGTACATTTGGTAAAATGATTTTTGTATTGATGATCTGCTGTCTAACTATTTGGATTGAACACTTGAGCAAATTGGGATGATGCACCACCGTTCTGTTGCCATTCAGTCATAACCTGTTCTAAGATACTTAATGCAGACAAGACACCAACGGCAACACCAACGGAGAAACCTTTACTTAAACCTGTAGTTTCAGCTAAACCAATAGTGAAAGATAAGGCGAAGGCGCCAGTGGTAGAGGCAACTGGAATTATTTTGTTTAATTCTTTAGCAACATTAACATCCCTGTGACCAACTAAAGTAAGTTCTTGTTCTTTCAATTGTTTAGCTAAGTCCTTACCTGAGGAACCAGAAACGTTGGACCAATTCTTAGCAAATAAAATTGAAGTAAAAACAATAAAAGTTAAGAAGGAAATTGGTCTAATTAAAGAAAAAAATAGGTTTTCAGATTTCAAAGATGGAGATAAGAAGTATAATAAACCAGATTCCAAATCATAGTGATCATAGTTTAAAGAATCTAATTTATACACAGCTAAATATTTCAAAGCATCAACGTTTGGTAAAATCTTAGTCAATGAAAATGCAAAGATGTTTAGATTGTATAATATAGCATAAGAGAAAATAACTGGTAAAGCACCACAATAAAATAGTTTTATTGGGTAAACAGAGACCATAGATCTAACCTTCAATGATTTAATTGGAAGTTCGTTTCTACAGTTAGATAAGTAAGCAACAATAGCAACAACAATCAGAGTTAAGTAGACTTGAGTTAAATTGATTAAGTTTTCTCTAGTGAACGCATCAAAAATGGCAGTAGTTAATGGCTTAGAGAAGAAACTTCTAATTAAATTAACGATCGCACCAGTTGATTCCCACTTACCTTTACCATTCAAGAAATTAGTCAAACCCAACATACCAGTACTAAAATTAGTAGCATTGTTAGCAGCAATAATGGCTAAGATACCAGGACCAAAACCATAACCTTTATCCAAGATTTCAACCATTAAAACGATAATGGTAGAGAAACTTGCTAGCTGGGAAATGATTAATAAATTGGTCCAGAAGGTATTTAAATCAGGATACTTGTCATTTAGTCCGGCGTCAACAGGGCTGAAATGACCAGACAATGTTAATAATACAGCATAAACAATGCCTAAGAAAATAGCGGTCAACTTTTGTAAGGATTGGAATAACTCTCTATCACGGGATAATTCAAAGTTAACCTTGATAAACTTAAATCCAGCAAGAATCTGCCATAAAAAACCTGCAGTTATTATTGGTAATAGACCAAATTCCAAAAAGGAGCCATAAGTTGAACCAAATGGAGATCTTAACCAATAAAATGGATCTGCCATTTTAGTTTCATAGTTGGCAAAAATGGAATTTATTGGAATAGAGGAACTCACATAGATACAAGCTGCTGCAATGGTATAAACAATCTTATCATCAAAAGATTGCTTTTGATATGGTAGTTCGATTTCTGGTAAAAGTGGGACAAAAGGTTTGACCAAGTCCAATAAACGTACTATTTAAATATTTATAAAAGTTAGTAACCATGTTTGCCGAAGGTTTTCAATAAAAAATTTTGTTATAGACTGAAATATTAAGCAAAGTACATACAACTACTCATGGATGTGATGATGGATATATAAGCTTATGGGTAAAAGGAAAGAGCAGTTAGTTTCTGTTAAAGTATAGTAGTGAGTTGTGAAGTTGTCTGTTGATTATAATCGACGACGAGCGCAAAAAGGGCGTGCACACGCCAACCCTTAGAATGCTTTCGATATCTCTCATATACCAAACTAATTGTTTCTCTCCAGCCATCTCCTTATCTTCCTGTCCATCTTTAATATGAATGGTTAAGATGCCAGTCAAATCTTTGAATTCTCAGGTGGAGCCTGTTCAAGAAGACGTTGACTCTCATATAGATTACAAAAAAGCCATTGATTATTGGACCAATGTGGAGGCTACAGTTGATGGTGTTCTAGGTGGATATGGTCCAACAACAAGCGTCCCAAAGGCTGATCTCGTGGGTTCAAACACTTTTATCAGAAAATTGAAAACAAGATTTTCAAATGAAAAAGGAAAATTGAAGTATGGTTTAGATTTCGGTGCTGGTATTGGTAGAGTTACAAAGGGGTTCTTAGTCAAAGTGTGTGATAAGGTCGATCTATTAGAGCCCGTTGCACCATTTGTGGCTCAAATGAAAATCGAATTAGAAGACTGTAAAGAGAAAGTTGGCGATATTTATGAGATTCCAATGCAAGATTGGGAACCTTCATACGAAGATAAGTATTATTTAATTTGGTGTCAATGGTGTTGTGGACATTTAACAGACAAAGATTTCTTAAAATGGTTAGACAATTGTAAAAAAGGTTTACAAGAGGATGGTTTACTAGTAATCAAAGAAAACAATGCAACATCCAATGACGACATTTTCGATGAAGAGGACTCTTCTAAAACTAGATCAGATTCTAATTTCAGAAGATTATTCAAAGAAGCTGGTTGGAAATTAATTGCGACTGATTTACAGAAAGGTGTTCCAAAAGAATTATTCCCCATCCGAATGTATGCCTTGAAACCAGTAAAAGGTTAAAAGCTTAAAAGGTTAAAATATTAAAAAGTTCCGTGTATGTGCAGTTTTATAGAATTATGTACTAGAAAAATAATGTTTGCCAAAGTTAGTATTATAAGCATTAATGTATTTAATTAACATTCTCAATCATCAATACACAAGTGTAATCATCTTATAAGCAAGTCAGATAGGGGTGAAAGACTATTTTCATGATGTTTTTATCTCCATTTCTAGTAAGTCAGTTGAACTATGCTAATATAAATCATCATGCAAATAAAAAAACGAAATACAACTTGAGTGATATTGATAATACTAAATAAATAAGAAGGATTGTAACATACCATTTTGATTGCATACCATCAACAAGTAGTCGTAGGATACACGAGGATAAGTTATGAAAAAGGAGGGAATTCTATTCCCAAAAGCTGAAGTTTTTTCCACTTTTAAAAAACAGTGGTCGTGTAAAACTCGTGACTTCTAAGGCTGTGCCTAGTGGGCAGTTGAGGGTTACGCAGTTTCTTTATCTCCTTCATCCTTACCGGATTCCCAGGTTTTAATTCAAATACTTGCAAGTGTGAAAGTGAGTCAAAAAATTTTATGTAACTATGAAACCATCATATCAACACTTATTTGACAAAAATCAATTGCAAAATTGAAATTTGGGTAAAGAAAAATAAAAATATTACCCCTGTGAATAGTAGATTGGCTGTTACTTATGTTAAAGCAAGAAATATTAATAGGCAACTATACATAATAGTTGCTCTTACATCATTTGAAACTAAATGTAAAAGTATAGACTCTATCCAAAAAAGGTCAGAAAATTTAATGCTTTTTACTTTTAATTGTCTTCTCGTAAATGATCACATTCACATCGAAATCAACATAATAATACTGTACCCATCATAGTTTATCCAATTTAAATTACGTCTTCAAATATTCTTAAAATGCATTATAATTTTATTGTGAAATTCAGATTCATAATAGATATTGTATAGTGTATTGAGGATAGTAAAACTATGTTATGTTGTTGATTCAACTAATATATGCAAGTTGTTTGACAATGGCCTCTTCAAAGTAATAATCTTTCCATGAACAGCTTCGATTTATGATGATTTCATTAAGAACAAGATACTAACAGTGAATAGAATTGGAACTTCAGGTTGTAAATTCATTGTTTCTAACGACAGTTTGATTGTTATCAATTCAGGTGATGTAGAACCATTCTTTAGATCGAAAGTTATAAAAATAGGCAATTTATCAAATACTATTCTAAATGATTCAAAACTAGAAAAAGAAGAATTGATGTTTGTAAAGATAACTTATCATGGAATTCTCTGGAAGCTTCAGATATTGGCGTTGTTGGTGATGTTGAACGTCCCCATGAATCAAACAAATTTTAATAATTCTTGGTAGATTTTGAAAAATTATAATGTAGTTTCAATGATAGGATAATTGTGTTAGTGAGTTATGAAGATTTTGTAACTGTAGTATACTGAAATAACATTTGGAGTGCTTCATGAATAATAGCATCAATTGCATTCCTATTGGATGCAGATGTTTTAAAAACCATTTCACCTTCACATTTTTTGAAATAAAGATTTAAACCTATTAACAACAACAATATTGTCAATAATATTAATTTTTGTTCGCCTATCTTTTTGGATTTATGAATATTATCAAGTAATTGTAATTATTCTAACTTCTTAGTATCCGGTTTCTCATTCAAAATATTTTGCAGTGTCCGAGGAATATTAAAATCAACTTCAATCGAGTCATCAATCAATTAACTCTTCTATCATACTAGAAACCAACTTTTGTGATTGTTTCATTTGTAAGCAAAAGAGAAAGACAAAGTGCAGGAGGATGAAAATGAATTGGGTGGCTCTTATGGAGGCTTTCTGATTTCTGATTACCACACTACCAACTGCACTATTAAACATTTGTTTTAGAATCAGACTTTTCTGATAAGATAACTGAAAGAAGATCCGCATCATATGTCATATATAAGCATGCCTTCGGAAATATTGCAATATAATGAATTGAAAGAACATAACAATGAATTGAGACGAAATTTCACGAAATATAAAAACCTTCACATCTATAAATTTGACGAAACATTGTTTAAAACACCATTACCCAACCCAAGTATACTTTCACACAAAGCAATAATTCTACTCACTAATAATCCGAATAAATCAAGTGGAATAAACTGGTATACTAATGTTTTGCCTTTTAAAAAGATTGATGTGAAAAATCCAAAGTATTGGAATCAAAGTGTTATTAAGATGATCGAATTGTCAACCGAAGATCCTGAAACTTTGGTTATGGTTTTTGTCAATCGAGTTCCTAAACTATTTAGGACAATTGTACGTAATGCTTTAATGGTCTACAATAAATTAAATAATATTATTGATTTATTAATTTTTGATGAGAACGAGAAACAATTGACCAATACGGTAAGATTGCTATTGAATCAATTTACACAAATTGAAGAGGTTACATATTACTCGTCAAATAATTTAACTGCAAACAAAACATTTCTTCAAAATGTGATTAATGAGTATGTAGAATTAAATGAATTCCAAATTGCAAAACAAGCTACAGTTTTATCGCCTACATTGGAGTTAATTGTTTTGAAAAATATGCTCATGAAATTCAACGAAAAACATACGGGGCGTAGTTTTATGAGACTATCCAAATCTATATTAGGTTGTTATTACAAATTGCCAATTGAGGAAATAGTAAAACTACATACAGAGGTATTGCCATTATTTGCATTTCATGATCGAGATTTTATGGATAGATTGGAAGACGGACGTTTTATGCTCCAATCTTCAATGGGTATACTGATAAGTAAAGGTCAAGTTTCACAAAAACTTTTATCAGAAATAGGTGGATTAGGTGAGGAAGTGAAATTAGGAGTTATTTCTTATGGATTCCTTAAAGATAATATTTATGCAGTTAAAGTGATTTCTAACCATGAACTGGTGAAAACTACCATGAAAGGAAATGAACTCTTTATTATTGTTTGTAAGAAAAAAGAGGTACCAATTGAAAGGGTCCAGAAGATCAAAAAGTGGTATGTTACACCGAAAATGTTCAACTTGAGTTCTTTCATCCAATATCACACTCAATTGGATTTGAAAGTTGATCGGTCATTTTAATCATTTTGATGCAGACACGCGTCTCATCATTTGTTTTCGTGTGAATATTACGTAGTCGCCTGAGCTAGTTTTGAGGTGAGAATCCATAGTTATTTCTTTGCTTTGTGTTTTGTATATTAGTATAGCATTATAATACATTGATTAATATATATCCTGCATGAATTCGTTGGACATAGCTTGGAATACTGTTGGTAAAGGCTTGAAAGAGATCCAACTAATTGATGCAATCGATTTGGTTGAAGAAATTGATAATCAATTAGGTAAAAGGATACTATCACAAGATTACCAGAATTTTTTGATTGAATTCTGTATAAACCATAAGTATGAAAGTATTACCAAAGAGGAGTTCAGACAGTTATTTGAAAAATTATTTCAATTTAGCATTGATGATGTTGTTAATCAAGATACAGCACAGTTTCAAGATCCAACAGAGAGCATTAAATTAGAGATAAATAAAATAAATCAATACAATAATAACCTGGATTTGAATGATCAATATGAAAGAATTGTGGCTCTAAAAGATATACTTATTAAAAGAAAACAAAGTAACACGTATGGTTCAAGAGCAGACCTGAGGCTGGAATTATTGATTAACGAAAAATTAGTTAGAAATTATGAGAATTTACTAGACACATTTAAAAGCAACGACAACAATAATATTAAATTGATAGATTTAGAGAAAATGGTTAATAATCAAGAAGGTTTGATTAATAAATTGTCTAATAATTTGAATAAAAGTAAAAAGAGACACAAAAGAATTGTTTTGGGGTGGGTTAAGTTGGCCTCAATGTTTCTTTTAGGATTTATTTTACTTTCTTATATACTGAGTTTTTACGATGAACTACCTAGAACTGCTAGGGGTGATTACAATCTGGTTGATAATGCTATAATTGATCTGTACGAATTACTGGGATTTTATTAGCTCTATATAATAACGATAGTAATAATAATAATAATAAATATTGGATTTTTAATATAAAGTAATTAAGTAATATCATTCAGTATTCCCAAGTTTTACATTCTAAGCAATCTTGTACAATATCTTGATTTAAAGTATTCGAAACGCTCTTTGTGTGACCAGAAACAGAGGAATCAGAAGTACCAGAGGAGATCAATTTGCCATTGTTTTTGTTTTTCTTATCTAAATGATTCATTTTCATTTCAGGATGAAGTTCATCTCTAATTTTTTGTTTGATTATTTTGGAATCAGGAAATCCATCATTAATCTTTCTGTCCCAAAGCAAGATCCAATCTTCATCTTTAGACTTTTTTAAATATATTTTGAAAGTGCCAGCAGTCAAACTTGGTTTCAATACGACTGAATTCAAAGTTAGCTTGTTTGCTTCAGGATAAATAGGGTCATGTTTCGAAGAAAAAGTTTGAAGTAGTTCTTGTTGATACCAATTAGCTCTAAGCATCCATTTACATTTCACGCAGTACAAGATAGAGACAATGGGGTAATCTATGGAAAGAGTGTCTTCAGCAGACTGTGGCTCCTGATGTGTAGATGGAATCGGAACTGACGGGATTGTAGAAGATTGGGACATTATCTAATGGTAGGCGAATAGATTGATATTATACGTCAAAGTAAATGATAAAGCTGCTTAAGCCAAAGGAGAGTTATTCTCCAGGTTTCGATGTATAGAGGTCACTCGGTCCGATTCCAAAAAGGTGAAAATGAGCCGAGCGTGAGATTTATGTACAAAAGTTGTTCTGATCGATGTACTAGTTGAGATGAACTCAATTCAATTTAAGATTAATTAATTCAGTGTTCTTTCTTATATTTGTCTACGATATTCATTTCTGCCTGAAACTCAGTTCTTTTCTTACTGCCAACATGGTCTACGACTCACTCACTTATCACCCATTCATAAACACTCTCATAAAACAACTAGATAGCGTGCAGTTCCAGAATTCTCTGCTTAGATTGGTCCAATTCATACTTAAAATAAGTTACTCAAATTCCTTGAATAAAAATGACATCCAGACTTATAACCTACTCAAGCAGATTGAGTACCTGATCAGATTCCTCAGAAAACCTCTCAAATCTTCAACTATTATAGCTCACGTGAAGTCCTTATCTATTATCATCAGTGATCAACTACGTCCACCCGAAATTAAGGCATTAAATATCATAAGAGAAGTTAGTTATACTGGATATCTAGTTTGTGAGCTCATATCATGGTTGAAACAATTGAATCTAGTTTCTGTGAATCAGTACAAAGATGTTGGCCTCATCGGCCCTAAATTGTGGTCTTTCTCGTTATTCGCTAGACTCTTTATAGCCGTTAAACAAATTAGAACTTCAAATATAAAAAAAGAAGTTATTAATAAACATAATTTTGACTCAATCGAAAAGAAAAAACTACTTAGAACTGAAAATATTAATCTATTGAGTGCAAATAAACAACTATTGAAATCTGGATTAAATCTTTTAATATCTTTAAATGCTTCGAAGATTATTCATGTTGAAGATAGTATTTTAGGCTTAGTAGGCACTATCACAAGTTTAATGTCTTTAAATGATATATGGAATTATGGAATTGACAGTTTTGTTTGAATTCATGCTTTTATTTCTCTCTTTTTCTACTAAATTATTTATACCAAATTATCTATACTAAATTATTTATATATGTATTTTGCTCCGGTGTGCAATTTATATTAAGAACGTGGGCCTTCTATATGTCTGCCTCTTTTACATTTACAAGAGCGTTTACATTTATATGGTTCTATCTCTAGTCTAATAATACCTTCCTTCTAAGCTGTTTCTTATCTTTTTGAAACTTCTTGGTATTCAATCTTTTTTCATTATCTTTCTTCTTTCTCTCATTCCAATTTTCAATAGTTTCTTTATCGACTTCTTTTTTAAATGCCCCACATTCTTTAACTGATCTAATAAACTTATCTAAGCAATCTTGCAAATTTTTATCCCGATATCTTGTTCGTTCACTTGATATCAACACATCTCCTTTTTGGGTGAAATATGGAAATTTCTTGTAGTTAGGACAGTTTACATCTCTATAATTATTCATGATTTCTTCAAACACTAGAGGGTTCATAAATTGTCCTTTTAATGCATACCATTCATTCTTACCTATTCGTATGATCGCTTTGGAGTCTGTAGTATTCACATGCTGACCTCCAGCTCCTGATGACCTTGCAAATTTGATCTCAAAGTATTTTAATTGAGCTTTGGGATTTGAGGATAGTCTATTTAACCACTCTATTGCTTTTTGTTTTCCAATATTATCATGGCTTGAATAATTTCGAACGGCCGAGATCGTAAACCTAAATCTTGAGTTCATCTTAGAGCTTACTTTCAAATTATAGAATTGATTGGTTGAGTGTAATTTATATTTTATTCACGTTGAAAGAGATAGCGTTAATTTGCCACATTATTCTCTAACCCCAGTGGCAAACTATTTACTGCGCCATATCAGTCGATCGATGAGGTCGATTATAGTTAAGAGGGGAAAATAAAATCTAAGTTATAAAAAAGCCCTGCAGGAGAAAAAAAAATAATCGCCGTCTGCGATTTTGCGGTTATTTTTTAAAAAAGTAATTTTTAAGCCGCGATGTTGTCACTATAGAAAACTATATGTTTGCCGGGCATGGCGCATAAAAAGTATTATTCCAACCGTAATGCCTATACACGTACACGCAGATTTTCCGAGGATGGACGAACCGGTCTTTACATAAAATTCCATAATTCTACATATTTCTTCAATCAAGTAATTAAATATGACTCAATTAAGCAAATCCAATCAGGATATAAAATTGAAAGGAGGTGTTCAGTGGATATTGTACAACCAGTCTTCTTTCAACTAAAGTAGTAATTACTTCTGGCCACATACAATTTCTTTCTTTTGCTATTTGTCCTACAAAGATACTTTAATATAAAAGTACTATCATTCCCGATTTTAACTGAGTTTTTTTTCCTATTTGACTTTTCTTTTGCGAATCTACTCAACTTCCGTCTCCACAGAGCAGCACAACTATTAGTTAACGATGGGTCTTATTGAAAAATTCAAGGAGGAAATTAAATCATCTAGTTCTAATTCAAGTGGTGATCTAAAAAATTTAATCTCATTATCAAATGAAACTACTGCAAAAAAAAGTGATGAATTGCTAACACAACAAACAAATGAATATATCCAAGCAGGAGACGTTCATGAAACTGAAGTTCAAAGAGGTTTAAAATCAAGACATGTTTCGATGATTGCATTAGGAGGTACCATCGGTACTGGTTTATTTGTTGGTACCGCTAAACCATTAGCGGTTGCTGGACCTGTCAATACTTTGATTGCTTATATTTTTTTTGGTACCTTAGCTTATTCAGTCACCCAATCTTTAGGTGAAATGGCTACTCATACCCCGGTTGCGGGTTCTTTTTGTGTCTTCAATGGTAAATACATCTCTCGTTCTACTGGTTTTGCTACAAGTTGGGCTTATGCATTTAATTGGATGATTACTTACCCAATTGAGTTATTTGCAATTGCCCAAGTGATAGAATATTGGACTGATGCTGTCCCAAACTGGGGATGGATGATTATTTTCTATTTTTTGTTGACCGCCTCTAACTTTGTCCCAGTACATTATTATGGTGAAGTTCAATTTTGGGTTGCGTTAATTAAGGTTGTTGCCATTGTTGGTTTCATTATTTATGCGTTTATCATGGTTTGTGGTGCAGGTAAGACAGGACCAGTTGGTTTCAGATATTGGAGAAACCCAGGTCCATGGGGTCCTGGTGCTGGGTTAGTTTCTAACAAGAATACTGATAGATTATTAGGCTGGATTTCTTCATTAATTAATGCTGCTTTTACCTATCAGGGTGTGGAAACTACAGGTGTTTCTGCTGGTGAATCTTCCAATCCAAGAAAGACTGTTCCAAAAGCTATTAATAAGGTCATTGTCAGAATTCTATTGTTTTATATTGCTACTTTATTTTTCATTGGTTTGTTAGTTCCATATGATGATCCTGCCTTAACTGATGATTCCTCTTTCATCTCTTCTTCTCCATTCTTAATCTCAATCAAAAATTCAGGTACTCCTGTTTTAAACCATATTTTCAATGCTGTTATGTTAGCTACTATTATTTCTGCTGGTAACTCTAATGTCTATTTGGCTTCTAGAGTTTTATATTCTATGGCAGGAATTCATGGTCCAAAATGTTTAGGATGGGTTACCAAGCAAGGTGTTCCATACGTAAGTGTTTTCTTTGGTTCACTATTTGGTTTATTAGCTTTTTTAAATGTCTCTAACAGTGGTGCAACTGTTTTCAATTGGTTGGTTAACATTAGTGCTACTGTTGGTCTGATTTCATGGATTTTTATTTCGGTCTCTCATATTAGATTTATCAATGTTTTAAAGTCTAGAGGTATCTCAAGAGATACATTACCTTATAAAGCTAAGTTCATGCCATGGTTTGCTTGGTATTCTGTCTTCTTCGTTACTATTATCTTGTTCATTCAAGGTTATTCCGTTTTCTTTAAATTTACTGCTGAAGATTTCTTCATTAACTACATCTCATTAATTGCATTTGTAGTCTTATGGGTTGTTGCTCAATTAACTTATTTCAGAAAAGATCCATTTCTAATTCCATTAGATGATATTGATATTGATTCTGGAGCTAGAAAAGTTGATACTGAAGTTTGGGATGATCCAATTGATAGTAAATTTGAAAAGATTTGGGACCACATTTTCTAAGCCATTTATTTTTATGTTCAATATACATACAACTCTTTTATAGTGTATTTCTATTTCCATGGTTGTATGTTTTTTTTTTACTTCATTCAGCTATTAATTTTTTTACTCGCTTTTTGTTTTCTTGATTTCTGACTTTTTAATCATTCTGATTTCTTTACAATGTTTACTCTCATTTCTTCTTTCATTCTCCTTCTCGTTTGCATTTTGGTTTTTTTATTTTAGATATTATATGCGTTAAGCTTTAAACTGAATTTAATTAACATTATTAATCCACTTAATGTGGTCTCCATACAATTTCTCCATAATAATGAATTGTCATCTTAAGTATTTTATATGCTTTAATAGATTAAATACACACAATTGAATTCACCTGGTATCTAATTAGTAAATTATGAAGTATGATCAATATAGTCTCCTCGATGAAGTGTTGATATAGTTATAATGATATTCTCGCTGTTGTTACGTAAAAGCATTTATTTATACAAAGATCAAACCATATATTTTCTTTCAACAGAACTGCGAAACTGGAAACTTTCATAAAGTTTGAATGAATATATAGATATAATCTATATTACTGGTCCCTTAATATGCTACTCCGTTATAAATTATATTCACTACATCAGTGTCAAAATGTAATTGGTTAGGATTGATAATCAAGCATTGATCAAGTATAAGCTTGGTATTGTGAATATAAAAGTTCTATATTATATACAAATCAGGCAAAACTTTTTAAAACATGATAAAAGTTTACCTACATTATAGTAGCTGACCACATGTTTCTATATTCTAAAAAATGACATGATCTAAATTATAACTTATTTGGTTGTAGAGAGAAGTTCATAGCACTAATAAACACAAATTTACAAGGAATTAAACCTCTACAGATTAATCATATTCCTTTCAACTATAGTATTAACTAACCCTTGCACCATTTATAATTTTTTATATGGCAATCCAGTAATTTTTTACGGCTAGCGGCTCTATTGCCCAGTGGAATTTTAGGCTCTGAAATTAACATTCGGCATATTGCGCAGTTTACCAAAGTTAATCGAAACCGTTTAGTTCTTAAAATATAAAAAAATTTTAATCTGTGCTCTGCATCCCCGCCGCACTAAATTGTTTTTTCTCTCTCTCTCTTGCCTTTAAATTTCAAAAAACATTTTTAGCTACAACCACTTACTTGTTGACAGGCTATATATTGTTAACTCATATGGCACAGGCTATGAGTAGAGTATAGATAACAACAATCTTCACTATCTACTGGACTAAAAAGAGTTAGAGAAGTTTTTAGTTATTCATGACCATATCATCATTGATTTAAAAAGTTTAGTAAAGAGAAGGGAGGGGTTGCGGCAATATATATTCGGACATTCACAAATTTCAAAATTTGATGATGGTGATCAGTTCTCCTCCGGTGGGTGGTCTGTAATGTAGTATCATATAAATTACTCCTTAATCCTTTATTTTTTGTTGTTGTTCTAAGTGAATTCATGCTGCTTTAATTTTAAGAAAGTTTAGTGTCATATAAAATCAGAGTCTATTATTTCCTTTGATTCAAATCTCATATCTTAGAATTAAGAAGAAAAGCACTTCAATCACAGAATGGCTACATCAACTGGATCCAGTTCCTTCAGTGCAGATGGTAGAATCACTGCAGTTAAATCAAATATAAATACGAAAGAAATCATTTATGAATCAAACTTTGAAGAAGGTGTTGTCCATGAAACTGAAGTTAAGAGAGATTTAAAACCTAGACATATTTCTATGATTGCTCTAGGTGGTACCATTGGTACTGGTTTATTAATCAATCTTTCTAATCCATTAATGGTTGCTGGACCTGTTAATTCTTTAATTGCATATCTGTTCTTTGGTGTTTTGGCCTATTCAGTCACTCAATCTTTAGGTGAAATGGCTACACATACACCAATTGCTGGTTCTTTCTGTGCTTTTAACTCAAGATATATTTCAAAATCTATTGGATTTGCTACTAATTGGTGTTATTTCTTCACTTGGGGTGTTACATATGCGATCGAATTGTTTGCTATCGCTCAGGTGATTGAATACTGGACTGATGCTGTTCCAAATTGGGCTTGGATTTTAATCTTCTTCTTTATTTTAACTGCTTCAAACTTCTTCCCAGTTCATTATTATGGTGAAATTCAGTTCTGGGTTGCGTTGATTAAAGTTGTTGCCATTGTTGGTTTCATTATTTATGCATTATGTATGGTTTGTGGTGCAGGTAAGACAGGACCAGTTGGTTTCAGATATTGGAGAAACCCAGGTCCATGGGGTCCCGGTGCTGATTTGGTCTCTAACAAGAATACTGATAGATTTTTAGGTTGGTTATCATCCTTAATTAATGCTGCATTCACTTATCAGGGTGTTGAGTTGACTGGTATTACTGCAGGTGAATCCGCTAACCCTAGAAAATCGGTTCCAAATGCGATTAACAAAGTCATTTTCAGAATTTTACTATTTTATATTGGTTCCTTGTTCTTCTGTGGTTTATTAGTTCCATTTGATGATCCTGCTTTAACAGATAATTCTCATTTTATTTCTAAATCGCCATTTTTAATATCCATTAAGAACTCTGGTACTCCTGTGTTAAACCACATTTTCAATGCAGTTATGTTAGCTACTATTATTTCAGCTGGTAACTCGAACGTTTATATTGGCTCTAGAATTCTATATTCCATGGCTGGTGATACTGCTCCAGCGTGTTTCAAATGGACTACCAAACACGGTGTCCCTTATGTTGGTGTGATAACCACTGCACTCTTTGGTTTACTAGCTTTCTTGAATGTTTCAAATAGTGGTACCACAGTGTTTAACTGGTTATTAAACATTACAGCTGTCGCAGGTTTAACTGCCTGGATTTTCATCAGTGCTGCTCACATCAGATTTATGCATATTTTGAAATCAAGAGGTATTTCAAGAGACACATTACCATATAAAGCTTTATGGATGCCTGGATTTGCTTGGTTTAGTTTTATTTCTAATACTGTAATTGCATTCATTCAAGGTTATTCTGTTTTCTTTGACTTTAATGCTCAGGATTTCTTTGTTTACTATATCTCTATTTTCTTATTCTTTGCTTTATGGATTGGCTCTCAATTAACTTTATACAGAAAAGATCCTTGGTTAATTCCACTAGAACAAATTGATATTGATTCAGATGCCAGAATTATTGATGACGAGGTTTGGGAAGAACCAGTTATTAGCAGATACGAACAAATCTGGAATAAGTTGTTATAAATTCATAAGTTTGCATTTGTTTTTTTTTTGTGCTAAAGGTGCATCTTTGAAATATTCAAAGCTATTTTGCTGTTATCTTGTTATTGCTTCCATTCATTTACGATTTTACTAAAAAGTTCGTTTGCTTCATTTACTAACTGTTGCATTTTTTATTTTTCTTGTAATAATTATTAGTTTCTTGCTAGTCTATAATATTTTTTTCTAATTCGATTTACACTTATAAGTTATATAAAGATATGTGTAAAAGTACGATATTTCAGCTCTGTAAGGGCAGCATAGAATTCAAAAATCTTTCTTCATCATTTCGCTAGTTGGTTCTCACCTTTCTTGGTGTGTAACTTTTTTTTGCATTTCATAGTACTACTATAGATTTTCCAAAATCAGGTAGAAAACTTGGAAATATGATATGTGTTTTTTTCTTATCTGATCAGAGATATTAAGGAGTATGTATGATAGTGATTAGTCATCTTGCATAATCAATGATCTTTAACTGGCCAACAGTAGAAATCTAATTTTATAGTCGCTTGCAGTTAATACGTATCGGTTGAAATTTATCTTCTTCATATGACCCTCTTAATAGAAATGAGATCATGCTACTGAATGACACCCAAAAGGAAATGAGATTCCGCTTCAAATACTCCTCTCTTAAGTAATTCTAAGAGATTGAAGTCATACTTTAATTATTGTACATTAATCAATGTAAATCTCCAACTTGACTTATATAGGCTCAATGGACAGCCCTATTATTTCAGCCGCTTAATTTGATAAATAGGAAGAAAATTGGGGTCCTAACTGCTCTTTTCACAACATAAAAGGATGTGTATGATAGACCGATTAGTTTTGAATATTTTTAAATGTTTTTGATAACAAAACCGTTCTAACCAGGCTGTGCTGACCGCTGTTGATTGTGGTTTATGTTTAAATTAAAGTCTTCGGTGTAAACTGCCGTGATATGCAGATGCCATTTTCAGCTAGTTATATTTACCCTATAGCATAACTTCTTTGTAGTAATAAATTTTTACGAAAAATGAATGATTAGATAGTATTCACTGCATATATATTTGAAGTTTGTACTTAACTCTTTAGTTGAAAAAAGTATTCACTTCAATACTTTAAAGTATAAAGTGAATGTGAATTCTTTAACGTTAAAGTATTGCTCTAGTATATCTTAAATTTATTTTATATATATCAATTTGATTCTACCATATATATGTTGTATATATGATTAAACTTTCTTTTAATAAGGTCAATTTTCTTTATTTATAGAAAGAAAATCCTACATATATATACATATATGAAATAGTGAACCTTGTTTGAGTCTGTCTATCAATGTGAGTCAAGTCGAAGTTAGAGCTCAAACGCATATCCTACTCTCCAAGTTTGGTGTAGTATCAGATACTGAGAAAAAAATCCTAATCTCAGGTACAGTAATATATTTTTTCGGCTCAGCTCATGGCTCAATTATTTTATCTTAATAAATGTACCCTGATAGTGCTTCCAATAATTTAAAGTTATTTAATCCGGTTGCATATGGATATTTAGACAGATTATTTCTATGCAAGTGTCAGTCAGTTACATGAAGTTTATAATCTATAGGTTACATAAAAGAATTTATATTGCGGCTCAAAAGTGCTACCTTTCATATACTTTAAAAGTGGGGTTCTGTTCTAGATGTTTTGGTATTACCAGTCTTTTAGAATCTGGCTTCTAGTTTATTTATTTATACTTTCCCTTTTTATATTTTCCAGTAACTGTTCTTCTTATCATATTTTATTCTTACATCAACTAAAAAGACATGGGTCCTTTTCCTACAAATAAATCGGATAAGGATCCAAGTAACGAAAGGACAAATATAAGAAATTGAAGTTAAATAAAATAAAATAAAATAAGATTTAAAGTCAAGGTATCATTGGTACATGTTTACCTGTAAATCTTTTTCATTTGTCGAAGTGTTGAACCAGTCGATTTTTGATCGCTTTTCTTTTTGTGTGTATTTTGGCTTAGTTGGTCAGCCGGTCATTATGTTAAACGGATAAACATATCCCTACTGCCAGTTCTTTATATGTTTTTATTAGTAAACATTTTCTAAACTTATTAAAATTTTTGCTAATTGGTGTTATGTTGTGAATATATTAGATTATATCATAATAAAACCATAAAGTGAAACAGAAGTTTCGCAACAATCTGGAAAAACAGACATATATAATGATGCCGGAGATGTTTAAAAAATAATGTAACCGTTAAATCTGAACTCAGAAATAAGTGGGATCGGATGTTTTTACGAATGAAATCTTTTGACTAATAAAATAGAAGCACTTGATAACGATAACATGAAATACTCGCGTGAACAAGTACAATTATAAACTAATTGCCGACCCCTCATTGATAAATATATTTGGAAAAACAAAAAAGATCAAAAGAAGAGAAGAGAAGCATTTGGAGATTAGCTTTTACATTGAATGCAAGATGATAGTTACATTTTTCAAGTAACTACTATCTAATTCAACCAGATTCTCCTTAAAACCTAAAAATAATTTTTGCAAGGCATAGTAAAATTTACTTTTTGCTGCTCCATATATAATATTACAATCACACTACTCTTATACGCTTATCTTTCAAGTTAGTACTTGGTTTAACATGATCCCCAAAAAATAGAAGAGGATGAACAGATTTAATACAAAAAGATCTTTTCATCAGGAACTTTATACTGAACCATATATATATATATATTTGATATTGCAAGAAGCAAGAAATTTATCTGCCACTGACGCCAGCTTGCTATGAGCTATGAATCTCTACCGAGAAAACTTCCGTGATATATTAGATTGATTCCTAATGACTATTAGAGGAATATTTGGAAAATTTCTTTTCAATTTACTGAAACTAGATATATAAGTTCGTTAAAAGGTTCCATTTACGGATGACCGATTAATTGACTGGGACCTGTATCTGGTTGCTGTAAAAAATTATTTGATATAAACTTTTTTTTCAAGTTCTTATCTAATCAGCGATATTTGTGGTCACACACGTTTTCTATTCGCTGACAAAAATCTCAGCCCAAACCGCGTTTGGCAATTGACTCACACATTAATTACTGCCAATTTTTTTTATTATGGTTCTCTTAAAAGATTAGACAAAACCATTATTCAAGTTCGACAATGTTACATTTATGCAGATTTTCGTTTATATAGGCTGGTATTCCCTGTTCTTCAATTCTTAAGAGTTTTCTACTATTATTTCTATTTTCAACAATATTTCACAAATCGCGGTTACTTTCATTTAATCACTATCTTCTAAATATTTTTACAAAATGAGTTCATCTCCTGTTAACATCTTGAGAAAAGATTCATCCCATCTAGAAAAAGAAAGGAAATATCACAGTGAAGAAGAGACGGAATATTTCATTGGAGAAGTTAAAGAGAGTAAAGTTAAGAGAGGATTAAAGCCAAGACACATCTCCATGATTGCTCTTGGTGGTACCATTGGTACTGGTCTTTTCATTAACTTATCAACTCCATTATCTACAGCAGGTCCAGTTAACTCCTTAATTGCTTATTTGTTCTTTGGAGTTTTGGCCTATTCAGTCACTCAATCACTAGGTGAGATGGCTACCCATACACCAATCGCTGGTTCTTTCTGTGCTTTCAATACCAGATACATCTCTAAATCAATTGGATTCTCTACTAACTATTGTTATTGGTTTTCTTGGGCTATTACATTTGCAATTGAATTATTTGCTGTTGCTCAAGTTATGGAGTACTGGACTGATGCTGTCCCAAAGTGGGCTTGGATGTTGATTTTTTTCTTTTTGTTAACTTCGGCTAATTTTGTTCCTGTCGAATTTTATGGAGAAATCGAATTTTGGATTGCTTTTATCAAAGTTTTAGCTATTATTGGGTTTCTTATTTATGCATTATGTATGGTTTGTGGTGCAGGTAAGACAGGACCAGTTGGTTTCAGATATTGGAGAAACCCAGGTCCATGGGGTCCCGGTGCTGATTTGGTCTCTAACAAGAATACTGATAGATTTTTAGGTTGGTTATCATCCTTAATTAATGCTGCATTCACTTATCAGGGTGTTGAGTTGACTGGTATTACTGCAGGTGAATCCGCTAACCCTAGAAAATCGGTTCCAAATGCGATTAACAAAGTCATTTTCAGAATTTTACTATTTTATATTGGTTCCTTGTTCTTCTGTGGTTTATTAGTTCCATTTGATGATCCTGCTTTAACAGATAATTCTCAATTTATTGCTAAATCACCATTTTTAATATCCATTAAGAACTCTGGTACTCATGTGTTAAACCACATTTTCAATGCAGTTATGTTAGCTACTATTATTTCAGCTGGTAACTCTAACGTTTATATTGGCTCTAGAATTCTATATTCCATGGCTGGTGATACTGCTCCAGCGTGTTTCAAATGGACTACCAAACACGGTGTCCCTTATGTTGGTGTGATAACCACTGCACTCTTTGGTTTACTAGCTTTCTTGAATGTTTCAAATAGTGGTACCACAGTGTTTAACTGGTTATTAAACATTACAGCTGTCGCAGGTTTAATCTCATGGATTTTCATCAGTGCTGCTCACATCAGATTTATGCATATTTTGAAATCAAGAGGTATTTCAAGAGACACATTACCATATAAAGCTAAATTTATGCCTGGATTTGCATGGTTCAGTTTTATTTCATTGGTTATTATTGCCTTCATTCAAGGTTATGCTGTGTTCTTTGACTTCAATGCCCAGGATTTCTTTGTTAACTATATCTCTATTTTCTTATTCTTTGCTTTGTGGATTGGCTCTCAGTTGACATTATATAGGCATGAACCTTGGTTTATCAATAAAGATGATATTGATATCGATTCGGATGCAAGAGCTATTGATGATGAAGTCTGGGACGAACCGCCTTCCAACATGTTCGAGAAATTCTGGGCTAAATTGTTATAAGCTATGAAGAGAACAGATACCTTATTGATTTTTCTTTTGTTTCTTTAAAATAGTGTAATGGCTGGGCTGGTTTATTGTGAAATAATCTTTTCTGTTTCTGTTTCTGTTTGTTTGTTTTCTGTTTTTGTTTGTCTTCACTTTTATTAATTTTCCTTGAATTTTTAATTGATGGAGCTAATTGCATGTGACTTTCCTTGGTTGTAATATCCTAAAGTAGTATTAATCCTTGTAAAAAATGTAAGATAAATTTTCACCTTACTCTTGTTACTCAATCGAGATTCCAAACCGAAAATCCTTGAGGATCAAGCGTTACTAGTTAAGCGAGAGGACACCTTTCGAGTCTTCCGATCGTGACAAAACATTTGTTCACTTAATACTCATATTCTCAAGGACGCACAATACAGCCATTACTTAATAAATAGCATATATAGGATGTCTCTAATAGATACTTTCAATAATTACAACTCGTATCTTGGAAAATATATGTTAATATGGGGAATGGCAATTAGTATTTTCCTGACCTCCACATACATGGAAACACACACACTACCATTCCAAAGACATTTCACATTATCCAACACGGCTATCAGTTATCCATATTCTAAATCACAGCAGTTCAACACTTTTAAATTAGTTTTGTACGCAGTTATATTCCCTTATTTAACTATGGTGTCATTAATTTTCATTAAATCTTTAAGAATTACAAAAAAAGATAGATCTAAGTTAATACACTTGGCTCATATTACAACATTAGCGTTTTTCTTATCGTTATCATTGAATGCTATTTGCACTGAATTTCTTAAATTAAGAATTGGAAAACTGAGACCAGATTTCTTAGCACGTTGTGGTGTTCCAACGAAATTCGACTCACCATTCAAGATTTACGATTCATCGATTTGTACTAGACCATATGGAAAATTAACACTATTAGATGGTTTTAAATCATGCCCTTCAGGACATTCTTCCTTTGCTTGGTGTGGATTCAATTTCCTGAATTTGTTTCTAATGGGTCAGTTAAAACTATATTCAAATGATAAAATCACACCAGCCAATGGAGTTATTTCAAATAATTATGGTAAATTCAGATTATTGAAATTGATTTCTTTGATACCATTGGCCTTTTGTTTGCATATTTCATTGAGCAGATCACAAGATTACAGACATGATTTTTACGATATTACATTAGGTTCATTAATCGGGTTTACTGTATCTAGTTTTATTTATTGGCAGTTTTATAATTCCATTTTTAGTGAGGATTCCGAGCTGACCAAATTTGATGATTTTAAACTATTGAGTAATGGTGAGTCTGCCGCTGTTTTGCCTGTGTAATTTTGCTTTTATATTTATAATAAAATAGACCTTTTCTCCTATCCTTTTATGTGGATTAAATCCCACAATTAATAGTGTATTCCTGGCACAGCTGATATTCTTAAGCAAATATAAATGAACATTAGCACAAAAGTAAATTAATCGTAAATTTAAATCAACTTCAAGTGAAAGGTGATTTTATTTTTTCTAAAGTGGATTCAAACTAAGAAATATCGACATTAGAAATTCAATCTGAACTCAAACATCAAAGAATAACATTAATTCAGACATTGATTAAGAATAGATGGAGAAGAAACAACAAACATTTGAGAAGATATTGGTGTTGTTAGGATTCTTGAGTATCAGGATTTAACTAACAATGTATCTAATAAATGAATGAGGACCTATTTGTAAGTAAATTCTAATTTTCGCAAGACAAACTTTCGGTTGCAAAGAAATAACTAAAGAAAACGATAATCAGAATGTTTGTCTCTCAAAATCTACTCCAATTGTCTTATGTAATGGTCTGAAAGCACTCTCTAATACAAAATTACTGGAAGCAGGTGACGGTAGTGAAAGAAGTACTGAAGGTGATTGAAGTATCAATTTGGGTCATTGAAAAATAAAGTGTATTTAAAAAGCAATCATACAAGTCAGAATATAACAATTAAGTAATACTGATATTATCAAGAGTAGACATCTGTTAGTTTTAATATTTCAGTGTATCTCTGATATAATAGATAAGCGATCTTATCTTCATGAACTCAACTCAACTAACTATAATTTAATTGGGACCAGGGCCGCTCAACCAATTGATGGATAGTGTGCCACTCAACTTTAAGGAAAGGTCTCGCTTGGTTTAATTCTATCGACTATAAGAGAAGTAGAAGTGGACTTAACAAGGGTTACACGGGAGAGAAGGGCCCATAAAAATTATTCACAGCACAATATATCAAGGTATGCTAAAGTGTCAATCATTACAGGAGATGATTTAATTAATGATGGTGTTTGAAATACTACAGACTGAAAGTGTAGGTTGTTGAAACAACTGAAAGGCAAATCAATCGAAGATACCAAAAAAGAGAAGCGTAATCTTTTGATTTGATTGTCTGAACCTCTTCAATCTAATTTAATTTAAATCAGTTCAGGTCACTTAATCACTATTCTCTTTATATATTATTTGAGCACGAGTAAGTGAAGTGAGAGTATACTAACGTGATTTTTTAGTTTTATAGGATGTCTGATTCTGAAAAAAAACCAGATACTAAAGAAGAATCCCATATTAATTTAAAAGTCGCAGATGGCTCATCTGAAGTTTTCTTTAAGATTAAAAGATCTACCAATTTGAAAAGATTAAAGGATGCCTTCTGTAAAAGACAAGGTAAAGATCCACAAAGTTTAAGATTTTTGTATGAAGGTGAAAGAGTTTCAGATGATGCTACACCAGATACACTAGAAATGGAAGATGGTGATGTTATCGAGGCTCATAGAGAACAAGTTGGTGGGTCAAACTAAAAGAACTATTTTTTTCTTTACATATCCTTTTGGTTGTTGAGTTTATCAATTAATTAAATTCATTATATTTTTTTACGTTAATAAGGTTCATATGTATATTTATCATGCATTTAAGTTTTTCAAATGTGTTTTTAAATATCACAGTACAAGTAGAATAATTGAATAATTGAATAATTGATTAGTAAATATCAAGTGTTACAATTTTGGAAAATTCTAAGCTAAATTTCACTTTTTAAAGTCTAGACTATAGTGTAATTCCTATATCATTTTAAGCTTGATTTTCAAAAACAAGTAAATTCTACAATAGCAATAGATGGTTAATTGAATCATAAAAAGAGACAATGAATAGACGATCAGAAAGCAGGGCTCGAATCCATCTAGACGTGTCTCTGATTTTAGCGTGATCCTGTTTATTTTTTTTTTTTGAATTTGTTGTTTAACGCGTCTCTACTGAACAAGCATATAACTCGCAGACACTAATTAAGACTTTTCAAAAAAAATTTAAAGTATTTCTTAGTAGATTTCAACCTGCGTTTAAGACGTTTCCTTTTTTTTCTTTCATTCTAATAATAAAAAACAAAATTATATTAAATTAATATTTTCCAATATTTTTGAAGTCAAACCTAATAATTTGAATCCAAGATTAGGAAATTTGATAGTAATCCTAATAATGGTTATTTAGTAAGGCTCCTTTTTTTGAAAAAGACGCGCTAATTGTAGACGCGCTATGTAAGCTGTGTAAATAAAAACCCCTTTGGTAAGTAATTACATTTCCGCTTTTGGCTGTTCGCTGGTCTGTTTGGTCTTTCCCCATTCCCTTTCTTTTCTTTAAGAGGTTTAACTACTGCTGACTACTCCTTGCTCTTTTCAAATTCTTTTTAATATTCAACTAACTTCATCCATTCTTTTTTATCTTATAAACAAATAACTACTAATTGCTTATTGCTTAACACTTGTCAAAAAGTATGTCTCTATTCTACATTTTCATTCCCTTTTTCTGTTCCCTTTTTTATTTGAAATAACTATTATACTAACTCTAACGCGTGTAAGTATTTTAATAGATGACTCAACATTCAAGACAAGAGTCCATAGCATCATCATATATCTCTTCAAGTGCAATGGTTAATATTTCAAACCCCAATGTCTCTGCACATTCGACTTCAACAAACAAATCCTCCTCTAGAAACCCAATTAAAATAGGCCCTTGGAAATTAGGTAAAACCTTAGGTAAAGGTTCAACAGGTCGTGTTCTGTTAGCCACTAATATCAAGAATGGCCAAAAGGCTGCAGTTAAAGTGGTGTCCAAGTCTCTTTTAAATAGTGAATTAAATAACCCTAATCAAAATGTCGAAGATGGCAATGATGATGAAAGAGATTGTGATTCAGCTGGATTGAGTTATGGTATCGAAAGAGAAATTATCATCATGAAGCTATTAAACCATAAAAACGTCCTAAGATTATATGATGTTTGGGAAACCGATAATGCTTTGTATTTAGTTTTAGAGTACGTTGAAGGTGGTGAATTATTCGACTTATTAGTTGAATCTGGTCCGTTACCTGAAAGTACAGCCATTGAATTTTTTAAACAAATTATACTGGGTGCTTCTTATTGCCATAACCTAGGTATTTGCCATAGAGATTTAAAACCAGAAAATCTTTTATTGGATAAAAACTATAATATTAAGATCGCCGATTTCGGTATGGCTGCTTTAGAATCAAACGATAGACTTTTAGAAACCTCTTGTGGTTCTCCTCATTATGCTGCTCCTGAAATTGTTTCTGGTTTACAATATCATGGAGCTGAATCTGATGTTTGGTCTTGTGGTGTTATACTCTTTGCTTTATTGACTGGGAGATTGCCTTTCGATGATGATAACATTAGGGAACTATTGCTGAAAGTTCAAAAGGGTCAATATGAACTAGTTGAAGACATCTCTTCTGAAGCTGCTGATTTGATTAGTAAAATGTTAACCGTTGATCCAACTAAGAGAATTAAAACAAAAGATATTTTTAGACATCCTTTAATTCAAAAGTATCCTTTTTCAGAAATGGAATTGCAAGATTATAACGACTTGCCTTCTCCAACTTGTGCTACTAGACCAGTTAGATCAAGAAATGAAATTGATGAACAAATTCTAGAAAACTTGGTTATTCTTTGGCATGGCAGAGACGTTGAATCACTTATTAATGCTTTGCTAAGCCCTGAAGCTAATTCTGAAAAGACTTTCTATTCTTTGTTATTGAGATATAGACATGATCATAATTCAAAATCAAGCAGACAATCATTAAGTAAAACATCTTCTGTTACCAAAAGTACTTCTGATATGTCAATCGGCTCCATTTCCAACAACAGAAAAAGTAAGAGATCTTCTCAGAATTTCTCTGCTTCATCTTCAAGAAAAAGAATTTCTTTCCAATCTGTTAAAACCTTAACTCCTTCTAAATCTTCAACTCCAACCAAGCGTGGCTCTTTACAGGAAGTTCATGATTTGACTCAACATCAACAGCAATTGAAGGCTGCTGCTACTGTCGGTGCCCTACATCTCCCGGCTTTACCTAATCAGACTTCTTCTATTACCTCCAAACCAAAGCCTGCTCCTCTACATTTCAAATCTTCTTTACAAGCTGAACCACTGATTAATAGTTCAAAGAGAACTTCAATGATATCAACTAAATCTAATAATAGAAATTCGATGCTGTTTACAAATGATAATAAAGTTAATAGAAATTCAATGGTGTTGTCTGAAAATTCAGCTGTCTTTAAAAGAAATTCAGCACATATGTCTCCAAGCAAAAAGAGAACTTCAAGAAGAATGAGAAATTCAGTCACTTCAAAAGTGCTATCAACTTATGCTAAATTGGCTGATATGGAAGAATCTCAATCCGATAAATTAGATAAGAAAGTTAGAAGAACTTCTGCTGATTTTGCTACCTTATGTGATCTGATATTCAATGATGATATTCCCTCAAAGAGAAAGACTTCTAGATTACCAAATTCCGAAACTATGAATACTATGAAGGCTATTTTGTTTGCAGAAGAATCTTCTGGTAATAAGCGTGCCTCAATAGGTCCTTCAAAATCAAAAAGAAACTCTTTGGTTCAAGCAAAGAAAAGACAATCAACAATATCTCACGCTTCAACTAAAACTACTTCTGCCCCAATTACTCCAACCACTCCAACTACAACAATTTCAAGTAAAGGAGTTTCAAATCCATTAGAAAGAATTTCAAGAATTCTAAACAATAATGATTTAGAAAACATTAAGAGAAGATCGATATCCTCGAGATTATCATCCTCTAGATTGTCTATGAGATCGATGTCCTCCAGACCTCCTTCAGTTGGCCCTCCCCCAAAACCTGCTTCGAAGTTGGATCCAAGATATAAAGCTTATCATGATTACGAAAAGCATAAGTCAGCTGGTACTGCTCAATTGTTATCATCTGTTGGTGAATATGAAGTTGCCAAACCTGTTAAATACATCGATGAAACCGAAACTGTTTTAGGATCTGAAAGTGAATCAGTTAAATCTAAAGAAGCTGGTGCTGAAGATGAAGATGTTGATGCTGATACTATTGTTGGTAATGGGTCAAAATTCTCTCTGAGTAAATATGAAGATGTCTATTCGCCAACTTCTTCCACATCTGCTTCAAGTGCTGATAAATTAAAGAGATTAGAACAGAAAAGAAACAAATCTGGTGCTTCGGTGGTTAGAAAATCTGCTCCTATTTCAATTGCTGATGTTAAAGTTCCTCAAGTTACAAGACGTTCCAAAAATTTCCCAGATAATAGATTGTCTGTTTTATCATTATACTCCACAAAATATTCTTCAACTAGATTATCTGCTTATTTAAACGATATCGACCTACAACTAAAGGAACAAAATGATAAGAAACATCAAAATAGAAGTACAAATGCAACTGGTTTATCAAAGAGTACCAGAATGTCAATGCTATTTACGGAAGAAGATGTTGTTGATATGAATGTCACTTTAAATTCAAATGCAACTCAAACTCAAGATGACTCAACCATTGCAAGAGACCAAATTTTAGATGATGACTTATGCTTTGTTAATAAGAATACTCCACCTAAACAGAAACAATCAAACTCAGTCATACTGACTGGTTTAGATCAAATACCAACTTTGAGTCATAAAGAATCAAAAGATACTTTAATGTCAGCTGATTATGGCGACATGGATGATTCTAACTTCGATGGTGCTGCTGCAAGTGGTCATAAACTACCTGAGATTCCAGGTTCTCCAATTAAAGAAGAACAAAAGAGAAAATCCTTACAATCTAACTTTGAAATTTATGAGGATAAAGATTCACAAAAGCAACAAGGATCATTACAATCAAGACCACAACAAAATCAAAACAACGGAAAATCATATGCCGTTGATGATATTGATCAAGTTCCAACTCCTGAAATTAATGCTCACAAACTACCACTGCAAGGCCAGAGATTTAATAACTCACCATCTAAATCCGCTGCTCCTGCTTCTGCTATTATTCCAAAGGAAGAAAGCAACCATGTTGAATTAGCTGTTAACAAGCAACGTAAAGCACTAGGTGAAGTTGATCAAAATAAGAATGGTGCTGATAATAGTAATACAAAGAGAAAGGGTTCATTCTTTAGAAAACTTTCATTAGGTAAATCTAAACAAGAGACTAGCGCTCTAGCTACTGATGAAAATGGTAAGAGAAAGGCTTCATTGACTCAAGCTTTCATTTCTTTATTTACTGGTCATGAAGATGTTTCAACTAAGGATATTACAACAATGTTAACACAAGCCGATTTGTACGAAGCATTGAAGTCGTTATTGATAAGTTGGAAACAACATGGTATTACTAATACTAGATTCGATCCATTTGGTTATAAAATTGCAGCTACTATTTCGAAGAAGAATGCTTTGGGCTTGAAAGCTTGTAAGTTTGGCTGTCAGATTGTTAAGGTTGAGGAAATTGAAAAGAATGGTAATTCTACGGGTGTTTCGCTTGCTAAGTCAAAAATCATTTTTAGTAATTTGAAAGGTTCTGGTAAGAGTTTCAATAGACTAGTTAGTGAGATCAGTAGTATTCTTGAAAAGGAAAGTATTTTAGTCAATTGATGTCTGTTTGATTGAGTTCTTGTATTGTTAGATTCTTGTTGATTACTTTTTATTTTTTTTGTTGTGTTTTTTTACAAAATTCGATTTCCAATTTTGAATTGTTTGCAGTTTTAATTATTTGAGTTTCTTTTGTTCTGTTTTGTCATTTAAAAAGACTTTCGATTTTATAATTTTTTGTGCTTTTTTTTCTTTTTATTGCTTAATTTTTCTTTATTCGTTCTTGTTCCTTTGTTTACTATTTTTCAATCCCTTCATTATAGACTATTATTATGTATTTACACTACCAGTGACCCCTCTAAATTTTTCTTTTTCTTTTTCTTTTTCTTTATATTTTATCTTATATTATCCATAGCTAATACTATATCTATGATATCCTAATCATATGTATATCTGAAGAAATTAAGTTGACAAGTACAAAAAAATACAAAACTTACAAGAAATCCAAAACAATACAGATAAGCTGGAACCGAAAAGCTGTAAGTCTATCTAATAAGTGACTAATTTAGGTTGAACCGGACTTGATCTAGACAAAATACGAACACCATGTTTCAAGGATTCTTTAAAATTAACTAATTCAAGTTCGAACATAACTGAATCAATTTTAAAAAACTTAGGCAAGTTGAAAAAATCATTAAAGTTGTTAAACAAGATTTCAATTAAATAAGGTCTGAAGTTTAAATATAATGAACCCAAATCAGATATGATTGAATTCGGTATTTTGTTTATTTTTCGTTTGTCAGCTGATGCTAATGATGATATATTCAAATTCGGAAAGATTAAATTAGTTATCATTTTTAATACATTTTTAATTGATAGTATTTTGGAAAATGCGAATGGACTTAATATTATCCCTTGTCTCGTTAACAGTCTTTCTGCTCTTGTAGCACCGCGTGATCTCCTCTTTTTGGCTAACAATTCTGCAATAGTATCAGTGGATTCGTCAGATCCTAATTCTTCTTCAGAAATGGTTCCTAAACTAATACATCTTGGATAAATATTTTTGGAATTTTCAGTGACAGCAACATTGCTATCAGTGTCTTTTACTTGCTCTTGGTTGTCTTTAACGACCCGTTGAGTATCTTTAAGCCCTTCGTTAGCTGGAGTACAATGTTTTTGTTCATAAACTTCAGCCGAGATTTCTTTAGGATTTTGGGAGTTTTCAGTAGAAGCAACATCGTTATTAATATCTTTTTCTTTTTCTGTTTTCTCTTGCATCACATTTTCTGTATCTCTAGAGTCCTCATCGACAGAATTACCAAGTTGCTCCTCTTCATTAATATTGTTATAGTTATGTTTATTCACCTGTTCATTATGATTATCGTTATCGTTATCGTCTTCCTTTACTTCATATTCTTTTTTTGATCTAGATAAAAAGTAGTCTTCAAAGAAATCCATTTTCATAGCTTTAGGTGATTTCATACACTCATTAATTAAGTCAATTTCTCTACACAGAAATAATGATTTACCATCAGTTATAATCGAATTTAAAAATTGAACCCTTCTAGAAACTTGATTCACAGGAACAATATTTTGAAATTGTTGAATATATTCATCTTCATTATTAAAGACAGTGATTTGTTTCAAATTATTAACTTGTGTATGAGCTATAGGTCTGCTTTCAAACACAATATTGTTTTGATCCACTCCACTCAACATCTTACGTTGATCAAAAACAACTGAAGGTAGTAATTTGACTTTAAATGTAGATAAATTTTCCATTACATAATTGTACTCGCGTTCATGTACAAATACGGTCGGATCAATTGAATCGTCATTGAATTTTTTTATCATTTGAATACTAAACTCAAAGAAAAATCTGTCAAGATTGGAAGCCAGGTTTGAATCTTTGTCTGAATTATGTGGTGTAAAAATCTCGTAGCATGGAGGCTTATATAATTTCGATAAGACCTGTTCCCCTTTTACTAATATTGGGGATCTAATAAATTCCTTTTCTATCAACTCAAATAGAAAATCAAGATTTTCCTGAACAATTAAGGGAGCTTTAAGTTTATTTGACCTTTCCATATTTGGTATTTCTTTAACATATTTCCCAAATTTAGTGGGTGCAGGAACCAGAGGTTTATCTATTCCATTGGATGACTTTTGTCGTATCACTTTCTTATTTTTTCTTTGTTGCGTTTTTCTAATGGATGCGTCATCACATGAACCCAAGTCTGACTCAGAGTCTGAAGAAAACACAGGCGGAAGTCGGGAAGTTTCAGGATCACTTGAACTTGAACTATAATCAGAATTAAAAGAATCATAAAATCTTCCCTTCGAGGTTTCAGTGGAAACAAATTTAGTAGGATTATAAATTCCGATGGCATCTGGGATATCTATTTCATTTGAATCGGAGGCATTGAAACGATTGGTTGAATTAACAGCAGCTGGATCATATCGTCTTTTTTTAGAAACCGTGAAATTTTCAATTGAATCAGAATTGTGATCAGTTGCATCAAACTTCTTTCTTCTCGACATTTTTCTCTTCTCCTTAGAATATGATTTTGGAGTTCTTTTCTTTGGAATATTACCCTTAGCCAGTGATTCTTCATTATCAGCTGAATACTCATATTCTTCTGATATATTTAATAAAGACTTCTCATTTGCAATGCCAGATTCAGTCTTAAT
Source organism: Ambrosiozyma ambrosiae (assembly GCA_003705185.2). Classification (NCBI taxonomy): domain Eukaryota; kingdom Fungi; phylum Ascomycota; class Pichiomycetes; order Pichiales; family Pichiaceae; genus Ambrosiozyma; species Ambrosiozyma ambrosiae. The sequence continues at coordinate 279,621 of PPHU02000004.1, read as the reverse complement.
AAAGAAAGATCTAGCGCCATTCTTACCTTGTTTTTTGGGGCTTGAAGGTATTAATTCGTCTGATTCTAACTCTGATCTATCTTGTTTGGAACCTCTGCATCTTCTTGAAGTCGTTGATGATTTAGCCTTGGATATTCTTTTTCTTAGAGTTCTTGTTTCAGGAATACTTAATGGATCATCATGTAATCTTTTTTTCTCCAGTTTTTCTTTAACCTTGGATTTTTTAGATAAAATTGTTTGTGTCAATTCTGATAAAGTAATACCCTGTCGAGCTTTGGACTTCCCTTTGGGTTTCACTTCTAATAAGTTAGAGAGAAATTCATAATCAAATCTTTTACTATTAATTAAACAAGGACGTATTGTAGAGAATATCTTGTAATCACTTATACTTTCAAGCAATTCATTTGGTAAATCGGAGAAACTTGAATCAATCTTGGACAAATAAATGATGTAATCAAGTATACAAAGAAGCTTATTTGGGTCTTTCAATGAATCAAGTATTAAGTAATTGAATATCTCATGAATAACCAAGTACTTATTTTTCTTATGCAGCACATCTTCAAATATGACCAGCACTTCATCTTTAAACTCGGATAATGATAACAAGGGTTGGGAAGTGAAATCATGGTCTTCAAACTCCTTCATTAGTTCATCCAACTCCTCTTCAATTAAGGAAGTATAGTGATTTATGTCTATTGACATATTGGTGTTTATGTGGGTATGTTTTGAATTACGGACAGCTATACAAACTGTTATTATATGTTTGTTTATATACTTACTTTACCTGATCTTAAAACCTGAAAATAAACCTAAAATTATGAGGTCGATGGACGCACAATTGCTTCCTATCAAACGACTGCAAGACGGCCCCGCACCTAGATCTGGCAGTTACCTTAAAACCAGCCCCTTGATATGGTTTCGATTCACTCTTTCTACCAACCACAACTGGCAACTGGCTAGATCCAGCCTGATCATGTCTTACAATAGGAAGGTTCATCTAAGGGAAATTATCTCTTTTTGTGGTATCAACCAGCAACTCTTATTTATACATAGATCTTTCCATCTTCTACATTTTGTTATACCTCACTTGCACATTGATCCAGTCAGAACAATATACTGCCAAACATAGATCATCATTAATTGTTAAATCACTGATCACTAAATATTAACTAACTGAACTACTTAATACTTCATTTAACTGAACAGACGTTGATTCTCTTAAGATGGCCACTGCTGTTCAAAGCTTTATAAGTGAAGACCACTTTATAAACCCTTATAGTCATCCCAATTATCTTGGTTACACTTATCATGAAGATCAAATAATAAACAATAAAACATTAGCTACTGGATATCAATATATATTACCACAGGATGATGATTTAGGTCTCCGGAAACGTTATAACAAATCACCAGATGCTTATAATGTGTTAAGTAGAAATGCCTCAGTGAAATCTGATAAGAATCATTTCCGAGTTAGAAGAAAGAAATCAGTTAATTCACCTGGATATTATAGGATACCCAAAAAACCGAAGAAAAAAAATGTTCAGAAAATAGATGTTAACTTCAAAACCAAAGAAGATTTAGAAGCCGTATTTGATTTGCTTGCAGGTGATAATTTGCCATTAGTACCAAAGGAGGTTCTTCAGTACAATGTTTACCCCAAATATCAAGTTATGAAAAGAAATCCAATAATTAAATTCAAAGTTGTTACAATGGAATCGATTGCAAATAATAAGAAACTAGTTTTCACTGATTCGAAGACAAATTATAATGATTATACCCATGTTAAGCAACGTTCAGATGATAGAACTCTGATACATTGTACAGAAAATAAATCAAGAGAATCTTCCAAAGCAAGTGAAAAGTTAGATGAGATGGGATTGTCTGAAGCTGTCAAAGATACTCGTGCTGGTCAGAATTTTGTGAGAAATAACCCGGCAGATGATTCAATAAAAAGATCAAGCACAGTTGCCGAGCTAAGCTTAGAATCAAACTCGGAGGTTTACAATGAGTTAAAAAATGGTCTGTTTCATCATCAATTTAACAGCTGGCCCGCTTTGGAACGGTATGTTAGAGCGGAATGCCCAGATATATGGGACAATGACTACGTGTTAGCAAGGTTGATGATGGAAGTTTATTTACGTAGAGTCATCTCGGGAAGAGTTGCACTAGCACTTGGTACTGGAAGAGGAAGATTGTCCTCACAAGATATTCAAATGGCCAGTTGGAGAGAGCTCCGAAAGGTAGTTAGTTCAGTTTATGGACATGATCAATTTTCATTCTTTAGGGAACAAACTTATAATGAGGTTTACTAAATACATATATAGGTTACCTGGGTGACGGTACAACATTGCATATTATATATCATCGATGTCAATTAATTCTTTTATTTCTATCTATTTCTATCTATTTCTATCTATTTCTATCTATTTTCATCTATTTTTATCTATTTTTATTATTGTGTATTATACTTTCCAATTGAGTGATGTAAACATTTGTTGTCTGAAAAAATACATATAGAGAGAAAAAACTATCGTTATGGTAAGATCAATATGTACAAAAGTGCATTTAAAAGATTTCTTTGAAAGAGCCGTTGGCCATACTAAGTTGTAATTTGCTTTTATATGAAGCTTGGATTCTAGAATAATCATCATTTAATTGTTCGATATTTTTAGCTTTCAAGAAAGATTCAAGTTTAGTCTTCAATTTGTTGTTACCCAAACATAACTCAGAAACAATTTCAAAGCATGTTTTGAAGAATTTAGAAAATGGTGATTTACCATCTCTATCTCTCAAAATCTTAGCATAGAAACTATTGAAATGTAAAGTAAACCAATTCCATAACAATTCAGCTGTGTCAGGTTGGTATTTAAACCCAACTAAAGCTAATTCAATCATAGTAACATCCGTGTTAGTTTGAATATAATTTAATGTTTTGTGTCTTAAATCTGAAGACATAACACATCCCAATGAGCTGATCGCAGAAGCTTGAATTTCAGCAGTAGCATTATCTTCAATGACATTATTAACAATCAATCCTGGGTTTTTAATTAACTTGAAAATTTCTTTATATTCTTTGATGGAACCATTAGCTTGGACAGATGTTAACACCGGGCCTAGTAATTTCTTTGGAACAGATTTCTTTGGGCCATGCATAAATTTCTTGAATAATTGTTTGGTGATAGATGATGCGGTTTCATTCTTCAAGTCTAATGATAACAAACCAGATCTAGCACTTACTTCAGCTTCTGGTAGGTTAGAGTAGTTCACATTATTCCATTCAAACTGATTTAATAAAGAGGTGGAAAGCTTATTCACAAATTGGGACAGCTTTTTGTGAATTTCTAAATCATTATCATAGGAAGTAGTTAAGATTGCTTTGGAAACGTTATTTAAGATGGTAATAGCTAAATTTAAAGCGTTAGCGTCAACCTTCTTAGCATTCTTTGAAATTTCTTCAATAATTTTAAAAAATCCAATAATGTCATCCTCAGTTTGGTAGTGGGTACCAAGTATAGATGACAAGTTAGAGAAAACTTGGCACTGTTCAATTGTGTTCAACTTATAGAAGTTCTTAGCAATAGACTCATACAAGCTTAATGAATATTGGGCATTGGTGATAACAGTATTGTTTGCATTAACAAATAAGAAGTCCTCCGAATCAATTTCAAGCTTTCTATCAGTTAATAAATATTTTCTGACCTTACCATCTTTCAATTTAATAGACAAAGGAATTTGATATGGAACATTTTCAAGACTGTCATCAGCAGAAACTAAGAACCTATTCTGAATAATTCTAGTTTTACCTTCAGCGATAGAAGAAACAGTTAGTAACGGAAATCCAGGAAGTCTAATCCAGGCATTCATAATAGTGGGGATATCATAACCAAACTTGTTCAGTTCGTGAGATTTCAAAAAGTTCCATAAATCAATTGGCTTGAAAGTTTCAAATTTCTTTTCAGAAATGAAATCACCAACCACTTTAAAGAAGTTATCAAATTGATCACATGGAGTTTCATTGAACAAATTACCAAGCATTCTTAGAATGAAAATGCCTTTTTCATACGCAGGTGGTGCATAAGTATCATTAATTCTATCAGTTTTAACATTAGAAACAAAAATTGCTGGAATGTTGTTGCTACTTTGAACTCTTTTCATTTGTATCATATCCCTTATACTGTTTTGTAGCCATATATCTTCCTTGAGCTCATCTAAGATGGCATTTGCCATAAAAGTGGCGAAAGATTCATTCAACCAAGTGTAGTCAAAACTTTCATAAGTGACATAGTCACCCACATACATGTGAACTAACTCATGAATGATGATAGTCTCAATCGAGTTTTTCTTTTCTTCTAAACTTTTAGCCGTAACATCCCATGCAGGAGTTAAAATGTAGTCATTTAAAATTTGAATTAAGGACCAATTTTCAACAGCAACATCAGACAAGAAAGGTAAGGCAACCAAATCCAATTTTGACAAAGGATAATCAACACCAAATTTGGACTCAATGATTGGTAAAGCTTTTTTAGCAATGCTTAAAGCATGATAACCTCTCTTAGATTCACCTTGCTGAGTGTAAATTCTAATAGGAAACTCCTTGTTTGACTTCAAAGCAACTGTTTCTTCCAAATAGTCTAAATTACCAAATGTGAAGGCAAATGCAGAAGTAGCCATTGCTGGAGTCTCTTCAAAGGTAACTTCCTTCTTGGTGTCGTCAAGAATTTCTGTTTTTTCAATAGCAGCAACAGAAAGACAGGTATATTTAATATCAGTAGTCAATGATAATTTAATTGAGGCTTTGACTAACACATCATCACTACATGGAAAAATATATTTAGCAAAAGCAGGTAAAGTATGAGAAGAAACAAGTTGACAATTTGATTTACCTGTTTCTGGGTTAGTGTAATGAGTCTTAAAAACACCTTTAGTTAAATCGTTGTAAGTCAGAGTTTGATGAACGACACCTATGTAATTAATTTTCACAGAGAATTTAGAGTCAGAGCTTAATAATTCATCAACTGTTATTTCATCTGAATATAACTTAATGGTTTGGCTCTTCTTATCCAATTTGACTTTTAGTTTTTGATTGATAGTATCGGACATAAGAAATGATGAAGTTGTAATCAATTCAGCTGAGTTTAAAATAATCTCAAATTTGGCATCTGAGTCAGAATCTGAAGAGCCACTAAATCTAAAGTTTTCTGCCAATTTGATTTCAAGAGTACCTGTGAAGTTAGGCTTTGTAGGAGTGATGTTTAATCTTAGATCATATTTTACTGGAACAAATCTGTTTGTAAGAGCTAATTTTTCAGCAACTTTTGGAATATTATTGATGTCTATTGTGGTCATTTCTTATGTGATGATTGATGATTAATAGTACCTAAACAGAGTTAGAGGGTATACAATGGGAAAAAGAATATGTCTTCAGAGCTGGAGTGAACTGTATTCCATATAGAAATTAGGTCTTCACAAATACAAACAAAACTCAATGAACTGAAAAATGATTCTGTGTGGCCGTCGCTAAGCAACGCCTTGACACAGAAATAAGAGCCAATCTTCTAGTTTGATGATGCATACGATACTGCCCTTTAATGAAGCCAAATATACTTAAGGAAATAGCTCCGTTATCAATTTCTAGGGTTCCAGATTCTTTGAAACAGTTATTCCTGAAAATTCTTCCAGAAATAAAAGCTTTTTTTGAAAGAACCAAAAAGCCTGATCAAAATCACAAGTATTCAAAATTTCCTTTCCTACCTCTTGTAAATGTCAATCAACAAGCCTAGGTATATGAATATTGTACATTTAGTAATAATTGAAAGGTTAAAGAAGTAAATAAGTGCAACCAGTTTCAATATCAAAACCAACGACTTGATGACACTGCGCATTTGCCACTTGTGGCACAGTTTTAAAAGATTTCAGTTTTAACAACGCGTTTTCCAACTTCAGAAACCGTGTTTTCCTCAAGATTTCAAGGGCAATTACCCTCTATAATACACTCAAAAAAGACTAATTAAAACCAACTATCAAGATGTCGCTTTGGGCAGATAAATATAGACCCAAAAGCATAGATCAACTTAATTTCCATCCAAAGATTTCAAACAGATTGAAATCTCTAGCATCTTCAGGCGATTTCCCACATTTATTAGTTTATGGGCCTTCAGGAGCTGGTAAGAAGACAAGGATTTTAACCACTTTAAAGGAATTGTATGGTCCAACTGTCGATAGATTGAAAGTCGACATTAAAACTTTTGTTACCCCTTCCAATCGTAAACTAGAATTTAATGTTATTTCGTCACCTTACCATATTGAAATCACACCAAGTGATATGGGTAACAATGATAGAATTGTTATCCAAGACTTGTTGAAAGAAGTCGCACAAGTTGAAAGTATTGATTTTACAAGTCTAGTGTCACATGATGATACTCATCAATCTCAACCAAATAAGAAAAAATTCAAAGTCGTTGTTATAAATGAAGCCGAACTGTTAACCAGGGATGCTCAAGCTGCTTTAAGAAGAACTATGGAAAAATATTCAGCTAATATCAGATTGGTTTTAATCTGCAATTCTACTTCCAATATTATTGATCCTATTAAATCAAGAACGTTATCAATTAGGATCCCAGCCCCAACCATTGAATCCAGTTCGCTTGTGTTTGATAACATATTAGATAAAGAACAAGAAGCAAAAAGAATTTATCCACAAGGTGAAGCGGATAGATTTGTTGTTTACCAGCATATTGCTCAAGCATCTGATAGAAACCTAAGAATGGGAATTATGATGCTTGAAGCACTGTACATGAATAATGAAAAGGTTACTACAACCACAAAAATGATCATACCCGATTGGCAGTTAGTAATTGATGATATTGCTAGATCTATAATTAAGGACAGATCAGTCGCCAGATTACAACAAACCAGAACAATTCTTTATGAATTGATTGCCCATTCTATTCCGGCTAAGTTAATCATGAAAAGATTGACTTTACAGTTATGGGCGTTTATTGATAGTACTGGTTCTTTTAAGAACACTAATCAGGTCAAATTAGAAATCGTCAACGCTTCTGCTCTTTTTGATGAAAGATTGAGTTTAGGTACTAAAGATATTTTCCACTTAGAAGGTTTTATTACAAGAGCTATGATGATCATGGAAAAAGACATCTCTTAATTACTGTTCTCAGTTCATTTTGTATAATTTACTTCTTTTATTAACTAAAAAACATGTTATAATGTGTCTATATGTACAAGCTAATTACCAATAATATATGCAAAGAGGTTAAGCTTTACGTCCATTAAATGCTTTGTATTCGGGTAATTGAGACTTCAAATAGTTGGCATATTTCTTAGTTGGGTTTTTCTTCAAGAGTTCCAATTGATTAACTGGTTCTGGTAAAGATTTAACAGTCTTTAAACCTAATCTTGGAGGAGAATTTCTATCGATGAATTCCCAAACACCTGGCAATTTATCACAGGCTTTTCTTAAACTTTCTTTAGCTGCAGCTTCGTGCATACCAGCAACTTCAAAAACAACTTTACCAGTTGGAACTCTAGCAGCCCAGTGATCAAAAGCACCCTTACCTTTACCCATACGGGTTTCATTACCTTTGATACAAATAGCAATATTAGTACAAATTCTTTTCCACAGAGTACCACTGTTAGTTTTAACGTATTTAACCAAAACATTATCAGCAGCCTTTAAATGAGCAGCCGATATTCTTAAACCTTCAGTTTTTAATCTCATACCATATTCACCAAATTGTAACGTTGTACCTTTTCCTGAACCACCAGTTCTGACGGTGACCCTACCTTTTTGTTTCTTCTTTTGTTGTTTATATCTTGGTGCTAATTCGTGACCAAATCTTTTACCTATGTTGAATTTTAATCCACCAGGTTGTTGGACTGATGTCATGAATGACTGTATGGATGGTCTGGAAGCTAGGTTGGAACACAACCCTAATATACCTGTTGTAGCTTTGAACATAGTTGTGACCTAAGCTGTACTGGAGAGTTAGCAATCTTGTTTATTGAGATGTATGTGACTGAATGATTTCTTCAGTTAAATAGAATGGAGTTCTTTTAATTCGAGACTCAATAATTTTCATATTTGTGGTGCACGGATGTTTATATATTACTCAAAACTCTCGATATTTATCATATTAGAGGATAGTTCGATGGTAAACGAATTACTGTAAAAATCTTAGCTTGCCCATCAAGGTATTTTTCCATTTTCGACAAATGATAGCATCAAAACTTCCCACAAGTGTATTGTTGTGTTCGAAGAGAAGTCTATGGAATCACTCTATTAGGTCTTTGTCCACTCAAGGTACGTTATCTCCAGAAATTTTCAATGATTATTTACCCCAGTTATTGGTTTAACATACTAACTTTCAATGTTATAGCCACCAAATCAGCAGAATTAAAGGTCTTGGATGAAACTCTCAAAACGGATGAATGGACGAATGCTACACCAAGAATTTTAGAAATGGTTGGTAGAAATTTACATAAAAATCCAAATCATCCAATCGGTATATTAAGAGATTTAATTGAAAACAGATTCAAAAACATGGGCTATACATTTTATAGTGACTTCAAACCTGTTGTTTCTGTTTATGAAAACTTTGATGTTTTAGGTTTCCCTGCTGACCATCCAGGTAGATCTAAATCTGATACCTATTACTTGAACAAAGATTATCTTTTAAGAACTCACACTAGCGCCCATGAACATCAATGTTTTGTCAAATGTCCTACTCCCGGTTATTTTATTTCCGGTGATGTCTACCGTAGAGACGAAATTGATAGAACGCATTATCCAGCCTTTCATCAAATGGAAGGTGCTAGAATTTGGTCTAGAGATGATTTTGAAACTGAAACAAAAATGCTTGAAATGATTCAACATGATATTGACGCAATTCCAAAAGTAGATATCATTGTTGATGATCCAACTCCTCCATTTGACTATAAGACGAATCCAAAACAAAACTACATGACTGATAAAGAAACAAACTTAGTTCAACAACATTTAAAAAGAACTTTGGAGTTATTAGTTAATGAGGTTTTTAATGAAGCTAAAAGATCTGCCAAGTTATCTGGCTCTACTGAAGAGTATTTGAATGAACCGTTAAAAGTGAGATGGGTTGAAGCTTACTTCCCATGGACTGCACCATCTTGGGAAATTGAAGTTTGGTGGAAAGGCGAATGGTTAGAATGTTGTGGTTGTGGTATTGTTCGTGAGCAAGTTTTAACTAACTCGGGTATTAAAAACACTGTTGGTTGGGCCTTTGGTATTGGATTAGATAGAATTGCTATGTTATTGTTCGGTATTCCTGATATCAGATTGTTCTGGAGTTTTGATGAAAGATTTCAAAGTCAATTTAAAGAAAAGACTATTAGTACTTTCAAGCCATATTCGAAATATCCAGGTAGTATTAGAGATATCTCATTCTGGTTGCCAAAAACTGATGAAGATTTTGCTGAATTACACGAGAATGATCTAATGGAAATCATTAGAGAAACAGCCGGTGATTTAGCTGAGAGCGTTAAACTAATTGATGAATTTGTTCATCCAAAAACTGGTAAAAGATCTCAATGTTATAGAGTCAACTATCAATCAATGGATAGAAACATAACTAATGAGGAAGTTAACAAACTTCATGATCAATCCAGAGATATTCTAACTAAAACGTTCGGTATTCAACTACGTTAAGTAAATTTTTAGATAACGTATACTTTCATAACTTGTACATACAAAATAAACAATGCTTAATCAGGCTCTCACTAAAATTGACACACCAGTGCACCGAATGTGCCTGTCGATCGACCTGCAGGTCAGTACTCGGCCACGTTAACTTTCATTTAAGTTACGGTTACTCTGGAATCGACATCTTCCAAACTGTCCTACTCTGTTACTCAAATAGCAAACTAATATATTTAGTCGAAACTTATCAGATATTAATATATTGCAATGGAACAGCAGCCAATTGGTATGTAGTACTTCAATCTGTTTCAACTAGCTCCACCACAAGGCCAGGAAAATCCAAACACTGTTATCTTATGGAATTATTACTAACTATCTTCAATCACTTTGATAATTACAGTCCTTGATCAAGGTACGGGTTTCGTTAAGATTGGAACAGCTAACTCAAATGCTCCAGATTTTACCTTCCCATCTATAGTTGGTAGACCGATCTTAAGATCTGACGAAAGAACCTATGATGATATGAAGATTGAAGATATAATGTGTGGTGAAAAAGCAGCAAAAGCTAGATCTGCTTTACAAATTTCATACCCTATGGAAAATGGTATTATTAAGAACTGGGAAGATATGGAACATCTTTGGGATTATGCTTTTTATGAGAAGATGAAAATAAAAGACAGCCCAAACAGAAAAATTTTATTGACTGAAGCACCAATGAATCCAAAAAGAAATAGAGAGCAAATGTGTCAGTATATGTTTGAAAAATACCAGTTTGGTGGTGTTTATGTTGCAATTCAAGCTGTTTTGGCTTTATACGCCCAAGGTTTATCGTCTGGTGTTGTTGTTGATTCTGGTGACGGTGTTACACATATAGTCCCAGTTTATGAATCGACTGTTTTAAATCAACATATCAAACGTTTAGATGTTGCTGGTAGAGATATCACCAGACATTTAATTGACTTATTATTTAGAAAAGGTTACACATTTAATAATAGTTCAGATTTTGAAACAGTCAGACAGTTAAAAGAAAAATTATGTTATGTTTCATACGACCTTGATTTCGATACTAAACTAGCAAATGAAACCACAACATTAGTTGAAAGTTATGAGCTACCTGATGGTAGAGTAATCAAGGTTGGGTCTGAAAAATTTGAAGCACCAGAATGTTTATTCCAGCCATCACTAGTTGATATTGAACAACCAGGTGTTGGTGAAATGTTATTTAATGTTATTCAATCCTGTGATGTTGATATTAGATCGACTTTATATAAATCAATCGTTTTATCTGGTGGATCTACAATGTATCCAGGTTTACCATCCAGACTGGAAAGAGAACTAAAGCAGTTATGGTTCACCAGGGTTTTAAAGAATGATCCAGAAAGATTACAGAAATTTAAAGTCAGAATAGAGGATCCACCAAGAAGAAAAAATATGGTGTTCATAGGTGGTGCTGTTTTGTCTAACATCATGGCTGATAAAGATCATATGTGGATATCGAGAGAAGAGTGGAATGAACAAGGCCCAAGGATATTGGATAAGCTTGGTCCAAGATAAGTATCCTGTCAATTTCAAAACCCACACTAGTTATCTAACTCACTCATTCTTCTTTTATTGAGGATATCTACAAATAACTTATACTCATATTCTGTTTTGTTTTATTCTTTTTAACCTTGCACTGAGGTATTTTTTGTTATGTCTGTTGTCGCTTCGTTGTTTTGTTGTTCAGTGACCTTGTATTAGTTGTTTACCCCTTTATATGATGGGATATTTTCTTTTGTTACTCATATTTAATTTATGATATAACTGTGTCAACATATATTAGACGCCTAACTTATCTATTAGACAATAAAACGTAAATAGTCAGGTCCTTCAAACGATTACTATAATCTCATTCACCTATTCGTAATTATGTTAAAGCAAAGCAGAAAAAATAAAAATGACAAAATAAAGGAATGGAATAGATCGTAAAAGAGGTAAAAAACACTATAATATACAACAAATAAACAAGAAAATATAACAAATGCCTAAAATAAAAAATGAGAAAGAAACTGCCGATGTAACGTAACAAAAAAGGTACGTAATCTACTCCAACGATAATCAACTAACTGTACTCATTAACCCTCTTCCAAACATCATTGACCAGAGTATCTAACCGTTTATCACTAATTTCAGGATGTGTACAACCATACTTAACAGCGTTTCTAACCAAATCGTCCATAAATTTCTGTGTCATCAGTTTCGGATTCAAGAATGGCATGTTCAAAACATCATCAGCAGTATATCTGTTCTTCACATCCCTATTTAAACAACCTTTAACCAAATCTATCAGAAGCCCATTTATTCTAGTTCCACACTTCGAGTTTGTTCTGGGATATAAAATTTCAACTTTGGGATTGGTTATAGCTAATATTTTCTTACTTCCTGAATACTGTGCATATGGAGGTTTACCGTAAACCATCTGATAAATTATACAGCCACATGACCAGATATCTGCGGGCTTACCAACTTTCCAAGTCCCAGAATGTAAATCGTCACCAATAGTAGTATTAGTAGGCAAACGTAATGTTTGGTTGGCTTCAATTAAAGTCTCAGGGGCCATATAATTAGGCGTACCAATCTGGCACTCTCTGTAGATATTCATGGTTTGATCACTCAACGCATTTGAGATACCAAAATCAATCAACTTCAAAACACCTTTAACAAACAAAAAATTAGCGGGTTTTAAATCAGAATGAACAATACCCATATCATGAACAGCTTTAACACACTTCATCATTTCTGTGACGTGATATCTAACAAATGATGTATCTAAAGGCTGGTTCAAACGGGCCGATAAAACATGGGCTAGGTCAATCTCACCACACTCTAAAACAACCATTAATAAACCAGATTTCAAAGAATGATCAAATAGTTGGACTACCCTGTCTACATTTTTCAATTTCTTCAAAATTCCAATTTCTCCTTTGAAGCCAATGACAGCCGTTTCATCATGTTGATCAAATGTAACAATCTTGACTGCATACGTTCTCTTGTTTGGGCACTGAACAACACGAGCTTTATAAACCTTTGATGATCCACCCTTACCTATCAATTCCAGACATTCATATTCTTGACTGTTTATCGATATAATATTTGTGGTATTACTTGAATTTAATTTTTCAGCTTTCTGAGCTTTTTCAGCAGCTTTCTCTTGTTCTTTCTTAATCGTTAGTGCTTGCTCTTGCTTAACTTCTTTCAATATTTGCTCCTTTTGCGCTTGTAGTTCCTTAGCTAAAACTGATTTAAAGTGATCTTTGTCGTATGATATCAAATCATTATGTTGCTGTCTCTTTAAATCTGAATGAGATATTTGTGTTGTTAAAATCGGTATGTTTTCCTTATTATTCCTCCGATCTGCAAATATATCAAATTTAATGTTATTCTTTGAATGAGATAAAGGAGTTAATGCTCGTCTAGCTCGTTCCGGTGTGGCGTACATATCAAAGTCATCATTCTTTTTGGGGGTTGGGGTAGCTTGTATTTGCTGTTGTTGTAAGTGATGTGGAGTACTTCGAGACTGAGATGATGTTGATTCATGTCGACTTTCGATTATAGCTTGTTTCATAGCTAATACTGGCTTTTTTGTGTAAGGAGTGGGATTATTATTGTTTCGTTTATGTAGTGGGGAATAATTATTATTTACACCAGTAACATTAGTGATACGTTCATGAACAGGAGTAGCAGTTAACTGGTGCTTCCTGCTTTTTGAAGTGACATTCTTGCTGTTGTAAGTATTTGAATATGATGCAGTAATATCATCATATTTATGAGTTGAGACAGTAGTGTTGTTTCTAATTGAATTATTGGTGAAAACATTGGTAGAATAAGAGGTTTTGCCATCATCATTAACTGTAACAGTTACCCCACCTTGATAAGTTGCAATATCATTTTCAGTCAATCTTCTTGGAGCACCTAGTCCAACTTTCGACATGAATCGAAATGAATGACGAGAAGATCTGGCATTATTAGTACTATGTGATTCTGAAACCAGATCCGAATTTTGCCTGGATATACTGAGACTATTATTGTTATCGTTATTGTTGTTATAAGTATTAGAAATATGACTGTGGCTTAGTGATTTATTAGAGTATATGCTATCTGAATTCTTTTCAACTTCATAATTAAGATATCTGTATGAAGGACGTGCTGTATTTGATATTCTGTCATAAGCACTTGAAGAATTGTTTCTTGATCTGTCAACAGAAATTGGTGTCTCGTCATCCTGTAATAAAGAAATAGCATATGAACTTAAAGCAGGCGGAGGAGGATCCAAGTCATCGTCGTCGTCAACTAAATTTAATTCATTGTACCTATTTGAGGAAGTAGTGCTAGTAGCGGTAGTCATTGAAGTAGGCGGCACTCTTGAATGATTAAGTGAATTTGCAGTGGATGGCGTTATGAGACTATCACCTGTTGTGTTCCTATAACTTGAAGATGTTTTTATAGATCTGTTGTTGTTGTTGTTGTTGGTAGTGGTGGTAGTGGTGGTGGTGGTGGTGTTGGTGTTGTTGGTTCCATACATCAATGAAGCAAAGGGCATTCTTGGAGATGACAAACTATATATTTTCTTATGCAGTTCGGCCATTGTAAATTATTCCATAAATTTGAATGAGTAGTAGCAATAATACAATAGGGGAATTTTGAATAAATATGTGCTATTGGATATTGTTGTTCATCTATGGTTGATGAGTCGTTATTTCTTAGGTGTTTATGTGAGTTTTTACACCAGAAAAAGGCTGCGTTTACGTGGCTTTCAGTCTGATGTTATTAGACTTCTGGTGTGGATGTAGTATTTTGGTGCCTTAGTGACACTTTGTATATAAAAATAGCTAGGGCGTTGCTGTGCTTTGTAGGGTTCGAAAGAAGAAAAGGTGTAGATTAGAAAGTGTTTTGTTTTTGTTTGAGAAAACAGGTCGAGTCACATTTATGCTAAAAGTTGCCGCTTTCGCAGAGACGCCGCCATATACGGTGTACCAGTTTAGCTTAAACCATACCTTGCTAAACAAGATTATGAAATATGATACTTAGATATAAAATAAAAAATAACCAGTAGGGTATAACTCAAGAAACGTAACTTTATAGTTAATAGTTTTAGACACATTATAAACTCGAATGACAAATATATAAAAAAAAAAATGAAATTTGTAACCAAAAAAGCCAAAATTGTCATAAATACAGATGTATCAAAATTTAAGGGGAAAATATAGGGTAATAGCGAAAACAAACATCATACAGTAGTAATATTTTAGATAATAAAAGCAAAGTCTACAAAAAATAAAAAGAGGATAATATAAATGCGTCTATATATACATAATCAGGATTGTTATTTAATTTATAACATCTAAATAATTACTTGGACACATACCAACTTCCCCTAGTGAATTTTTAGCTTGCCACCAATTACCTTTAGTATCTTTAACTCTAAATATTTCGCCCTTCTTAAAAGACAATTCATTTTCATCAAGACTTGCTTCATAATCGTACATACCCTTAACAAAAATAGGGTATTCAGGATCAACAGTTAATGTAGTTCTGTTGATAACTTTGTTTCCTCTAGCGGCCTGTTTATATTCTTCTCTAGTCATACCTGAAACAGTTGGCTGAGGTTGAACTGGTTGTTGTTCAAATGGATTGCTTTGATTAAGAACAACAGGAACACTTTGACGCATAGACTGAGATTCATCTTTGTAATGAGCAGAACCAACTGTACGACGTTGGCTACTTATCGTTCTTTGTTTTGAAGCTAACAGCACGTTACCACCATTTCCAAAAGAATCAATAAATGAAATAATTGGGGAATTTGGTTCAGAACCAAAATAAAATAACCATAATAAATTGACTATACTTAACAAGATAAACCCCACGCAAGCGGCACGGGCTGAAGCTTTATCTTGATAGATCAAATTATTTGTTGAATTTGTATTGTACACGAATGCAATCGCTAAGCATGCACTCAAGAAAAAACGATAGCAGTGGAAAGTATTTGTAGTGTAAATTATAGCAACCATTATAAGTAGCAATATTTGAAAGACTATACCCCACCAAGTAAATTTTGGAAAGTATTTTAACTCTCTTGAAGCTGCAATCGAGCAAGCGATAGCTATGATCCAAGCAGCACAAGAGATAATAAATGTCGTTATCGCAAACGGATTAAATAAAGATATTTTTGCAGACTGTGCCATAATGATAATTAGGGTATAGAAGTACTATATTTATGTGATTCAACTTAATAGGAAGATAGTAAACGAAAGAAAGCTGTAAATTGGGATATGACTTGCCCTTGAGAAAGTGTACGAGTGTTTTTATCCAGATTTTGAATGAGGATGTTTTAAGTTGGAACGAAGCGTGTTCTGGCGTGTTCAACTTGTAAGTATAGGTATATGATACAAATGTTCCTGCGTGTATAAAATTTGTAATAAAAATGGGAGGTGATATAGTAAGACAATTGTATATGTAGTAGAAGCTATTAACACTTGAAACAAGATGTTGAAAGAGAAATATTGTAAATAGGAACTAAAATGACTAAAAGGTAACACCTTTAAGAATTTTCTTTTTTGGCTTTTTGACAACAAGGAATTGGACCGCCCGAGGCGCGGGTGGAATATGTGGCGCGTAAAAATATCAACTCTAAAAACAAAAACAAAAAACAAAAAAAACACCAGTGGCGCATAACTTACGTACAATATTACCTCATATGAAGAATAAGATCAAGTCAGGATCAAAGTCAATCAATTAATTTGAATTTGAACACTTAATTTATTATATTCATTAGTAGTTAAAAAAAACTATTAGATGTAATTACTAACAACTCTAAAAGAATATTAAAAGATACATACTTTCTTTTATTCATAATGTTTGTTTGCTTGTTTTATTGACAGTCTTAATTATGATTATAAATTAGTAATAGTAATTATATCACTCAATGCATAACTGTGTACCTGGATTGCTGCGCTATCATATTAATTACTATTATTGATGTCACAATTTCAACTAATGCGTGCATGATTAATTAAGGCATGAAGAGCTTAGGCTATGTGAACCTTATGTACCTGAAAAGTTACTTTAATTATTGTGTGGTTTTTGTATTGTTAAGCTTGTATCTTTTTAAATAATCCTTGAATTTATAGGCTGTCTATGGTTGCTGATTGCAACTAGTTGGTCCAATTCAATTGCAATTTTAAACTAAACTAAACCAACGATACGATAGATTAATTCAATATTAATCAAACCATCACGTATAGATAAAAGAAAAGGTAATACACTCAACATTTTTGAGGTTAATTGAAGAAAGTATAAAATACAAATATATAACAGGAAATTGATAAAAACTGAAAAATTTGGTGAGGCACCGATAAGAGAAATCCATTTCCAAGTTTAAGCGCCAAATACTAGAATTCTATTTTCTTACTATAGCGGAAGCTTTGCTGGGTTTTTGCGGTATCGCTAATATATAAGTTAAATAAAGTTTTCAAAGGGTTAAAGAAGTCAATAGATCTATGATATTCTATACTAATATCTTCATGTAGTTGGGTGACAAGTAAAACTCATTTACTATAACATGATGAAAGATTTATTTGATGTGGCAGATCAAAATTAGTAATTTTTCAAAACCAAGAAAGATAGATGCTCGCTTGGAACTGTTAGATCTCAACTGACCCCGAAAATCTACTCCGAGCTTAAATAAAGTTGCTTCAAAGTAATTAACATTATACGAACTTGAAAATGAGAGATATTTTCATTTGAGACAAATTTAGAAAAAATTATTATTATTATTATTATTATTATTATTATTACTATTATGTATAAGTAAGTATATATATATAATAATATGAATTATGTCAATTATGTGAATTATGTGAATAATAAATTTCTTTTTAAATATTCTTTTCTATCCCCGCAGAAATTTATTAGTAGGAGTGACTAAGATTAGCATGATCTTCAAATTCGCCTAATATTTCAAGAATAGCCTGTACTTCTCTTATTTTGACTGACAAATATCATATATATGTGTTCACTATTATTAACTCAATTTTTTTGCAAAATGAAGTTTCTGGGGTAAGTGAAACGGCTCTGCTTAAGTTAGAAAAGGCAATTTACTGTTTAGCGCGACCCTGTTAATTATATACCTGTTTTAATAGGAAAATACCTCACATCCACACCACTAACAAAATGTTTCAAAGTATAGTTTCTGATTCGTAGATTATATATTATTATTAAATCTATATGAAATAAGATAGAATATATTAGGAGAAAAGAAGTAAGAAAGAAAAAAAGAAAGGAAGATAACTATTTTAAAAGATATAACAGATATAAGACAAATAAAAATATAGACTAGACTTCATTCATCCCAGACAGATCAAAAAAAAATAATAATAATAAACCTGTATAATTAGGACAGGAACCCCTCTATTAGCTGGCTTTAGGCTTTATAGGCTGTCTGTCAATAATCCCCGCCACATCCGGAAAAACTATCGGTTCAGTTTGCTGCTCCCTTTTAATTTCCTCATATGAAAATACCACTTTAACTAACAAATCGTATCCAAACGCACACATCTAGCTGGATTCCACAATTACCAACAGAGTCACATATTTTGAAATTATATATTTATGGATTGAGAAATACACTGACTATAAAACGTGACTCATTGTTAGTCTATTAACTTAAAGAAAAATATATCGAGTATTACACTGCGTACATACTAGTTATAACTTTATTTAATACAGATTAGTTTCTTGCTTTTGTTCAACTATAAATATTTCTTAGTTTCCACTTGCTCACTTCATATAATTTATATGTATTTTCTCAATCATACTACTCATTTTTAATTAACGCTACTTTATTCTATTCTATTCTACTTTACATTACATAAAAATCTACTTTAAACATGACTAATGTCATATCTCATAAAATGGATGCACTGACTTTACATAATAACTTCAGTGCAAATTCGTTTCAAAACGTCCCTAAATCTGAATTCACAACTTCTGGTTATTCTTCAACTACTTTTCCTGGTAAAGAGCAACAAATTAATGATGTCATGGATGCTTTAGATGCCTCTGGATTTATTCCTGAAAATTTAATTGAATCGGAAACAAGATATTTTTATGGGCAGTTAGGTATCAATGATACTTATTTTGCAAATGAATCTGTACAAGCTATTGTCTCACATATTTTAGCCTTATATTCTGCAAAGTTGGATGCTTATGCTAGAGGTGTCACTGATATTCCTTTTTTACACCACAGAAGAGAATTCGATGATCATGCTGTTTATTTTGATGCTGCTGATTCTACTCAATTTGAGCATGAAATTGATGATAAATATTTAGATCGTCCACTTGATGAAGATGCTTACAGAATGGAATATTTCCAATCTAAGTTACCAAATGGTGATGCTGTAAAGTGTCAATTTGTTTACAAATGTAGATTCCCAGAATCTTCTACTACTGATGATAATCTCTCAATTGATGCCATCTCGGATATCACATTTTCAACAATTGCCTCGAAGCATACTAAAACTATGTATTCTGAAGTTTTATCTGACATGGAAAATACTGAAGGTCCTGTTATCAAGCATTTCGCTATCGCTGCTACTGGTGAACAAAGAATCATTATTGGTTATAAGAGAAACAGTTCTCCACGTTATAATTCCGCTTTATCAACTTTAGCTAATTATTATAAAGTTACTTTAAAGAGAAAGTATGTTGAAAACTTCGCAAATGGTGCTTCTATTCTTTCCATGTACTTTGAACATTCTGATTCCGTTTCTCCTGAAACTACAATTTATCAAATTGCTAAAGAAGCTTCTTTATTATATTGTATTCCAAATGGTATGTTCCAATCTAAATTTGCATCTGGTGATTTCTCAATTCAAGAAGCTATTTATGCCCACTGTGGTGTTATATTTGTTACTCATTTCTTGAACAGATTGGGTCCTGAATTTAATTCATTAAAAGAATTGTTAGCTCCTTCCAATTCAACTAAAAATGTCGAGTTAATCAGCAAGATTAAAAAGAGATTAACCTCTGAAACATATACTCAATCTTGGATTAAAGAAGCTTTTGAAGAACATATTGATTTGGTTAGTCAATTATATCGTAACTTTGTTGATGTTCATTATACTTCTTCTTCAATAGAAAAAACATTATCTTTCCAAAGGGCCTCTTACATTTTACCAATCACTTCTGATGAAGAATTTGAAAAAGCTTTGAATTTATCTTGTGGTTCTAATGAAAATCATATGTTAGTTATGAGAGCTTTATACTCCTTCAATAAGAGTATTTTGAAAACAAATTTTTTTGTTACTTCTAAAATTGCTTTGTCTTTTAGATTGAATCCATCTTTCTTACCTACTTCTGAATACCCAAACACTCCATATGGTATGTTCTTTGTGGTTGGTTCTGGCTTCAGAGGATTTCATATTAGATTCAGAGATGTTGCTAGAGGTGGTATTAGAATTGTTAAATCTAGATCTAATGATGCTTATTGGACCAATATGAAGACTATGTTCGATGAAAATTATAACTTGGCTAGTACTCAACAAAGAAAGAACAAAGATATTCCAGAAGGTGGTTCGAAGGGTGTTGTCTTGTTGAATCCAGGTACGGCTCAAGAAAGACCAAAAGAATGCTTTACCAAATATATCGATTCATTATTGGATTTATTAATTAAAGATCCATCAAAGGAAAATATTGTTGATTTATATAATAAACCAGAAATGTTATATATGGGCCCTGATGAAAATACTGCAGGTTATGTCGATTGGGCTACTTTACATGCTAGAAAAAGAGGAGCTAAATTTGGTTTCCCATGGAAAGCTTTCTTTACCGGTAAGTCGCCTTCATTAGGTGGTATTCCTCATGATGAATATGGTATGACTTCATTGTCTGTTAGAGCTTATGTCACTGGTACTTATGCTAAATTAGGTATTAACGATTGGAGTAAGGTTAATAAGCTACAAATGGGGGGCGGTGATGGTGATTTAGGTTCAAATGAAATTAAGTTATCTGGTGAAGAAAAATACGTTGGTATTGTAGATGGTTTTGGAGTTGTTGCCGATGAAGATGGATTAGATAAAAAAGAATTATTAAGATTGGCTAATGCTAGATTAGGTAATAACAAGTTTGATACTTCTAAATTAGGTCCAAAGGGTTATTCAATTATGGTTGATGACGTCGATGTTACATTACCAAACGGCAAAGTTGTTCCAAATGGTTTAATTTTTAGAAACCAGTTCCATTTGAAATTGCAAGATAACTTTTCTCCAAATCTTTTCAATTTGTTTGTTCCATGTGGTGGTAGACCAAGTGCAATTGATGCTAGTAATGTTCATACTTTAATTGATGAAAAAACCGGTAAATCAATCATTCCAATTGTTGTTGAAGGTGCAAATTTATTCATTACTCAACCTGCTAAAATAATTTTGGAAAAAGCTGGTGCAATTGTTATTAAAGATGCTTCTGCCAATAAAGGTGGTGTTACCTCTTCGTCCTTGGAAGTTTTGGCAGCCTTATCATTTGATGATTCTGGCTTTTTAAAGAACATGTGCGTTGATTCCAAGACAGGTGAAATTCCTCAATTTTATAAAGATTATGTTAAAGAAGTACAAGAAATTATTGTCAGAAATGCTAATAATGAATTTGAAATGCTGTGGAAATTAAAACAAGAAACAGGAAAATCTTTTAGTGTATTAAGTGATGATTTATCTGTTTCTATTAACAAACTAGCTGATGAATTAGGATCTTCTAAAGAGTTATGGGATGATGATGTTATATTTAGAAATAATGTTTTAAAAGATGCTTTGCCTAAATTGTTATTGAAAGAGATTGGTATTGATAATATTTTGGCTAGAGTTCCAAAAGCTTATCTAAGAGCAGTTTTCGCTGTTAGATTGGGTTCTGAATTTGTTTATAACAAGGGTATTGATGCTAATCCTGCTAGATTTTTGGAGTTCATTTCTAGTTTGAAGAGAAAGTTTGAATAATTTTTGGTGGAATTTTTTAAAAGAGATTTATATATAATATAATTGTTTCATTCTTTGTTTTTTCAATAAAAAGTTTATATAAAGTTTTGCTTTGTTTCATTTTTTTTTAAAAATATACACGTTCTTTTGAGTTTTTAATTATTTGTTTCAGTGTTTTTTTTTCTTTTGGCCTTTTATTACCATATTATTTTAAAAAATATTATTAATACTATGTTTTTGATTTAATTCTGATTTTATTTTAAGCTTACTACGCTATGTTTCAATTGTATTTGGTTCTAATGGATTCCGGGACTTGTATTCATATCACTTCATCCATCTAATCTCCTCCGATCTGATGCTGTGTAGTAATCATCAAATATAGAATTTGTCCCTTAGTTTCATTAATACCTATGGAACCAACATCGTCAACTTACTCACGATGAATCAAAAAATTGACATTGAAAAATCTATTACAGATATTTACAATTAAACACATATATATAAATGGACTTGAGTCATGAGTAACTAAGGAATAAGTTTTTAGTAGACGTATATAGAGGCATTCAATCTATTCATTGAAGGTCGACTTCAAATTGACTAATTATACAGCTAAAGCTAAAAGTGACATAAAATATATATCATAATATAAATGTAAGTTCAATAGAAGTTCTATTTTTTAACAGTGCCGTTATTATGATCTACCAAGTGTTCTTGGGATTCAGATGATTTAGATTGCTTTAATTTTTCCATCTCAATATCTACACGTCTATTAGCTTCAAAATCAACCATATTCTTCTCCATTATCTTCTCACTTATTGAATCAGCCATATATGCTACTACAAAGGTAGTTATTCCGATGTATAGTTTCCATTTTAATGGTAAATTAAGGTATTTCTGTATCAGTGTTGGTTTCTTTGTTGTTGGTGATTGTTGGTGTGGTCGTTGGTGTGGTTCTTGAGGTGTGTGATGTTTTGTTGTTTTTGTTCGTGTTGACATTTTGCTGTTTTTGTAAATGGTTATTGTGTAGCTGCTTTCAGGATTTGTCTAAGGTAGTCAAAGAGATTTGGGTTCAGAAATGGTTGTTGAAGTGGGGCATCGAGAGGTTAGCTAGCCCAATCCATCCCGAGCGGCTCATTAAAAAGATATGTAGGTCTATTAAAAGTATACAAAAAAGAAAAGAAACACAATTACGGAAATGTTTTTTATATAGAATGAGGTCAAAATATTAAGAGAAGTACTACTACTACTACTACTACTACTACTACTACTAATAATAATAATAATAATAACAACAACAATAATAATAAAGTAATTTCAAAGAAGCACTAATGAGGCAGCAAAAAGCAAACAAGAAAAAGATTAGTTCAGCTTATATATTTAACGATGAAATTCATCATCATCATCAGCTATACGATACATCCCCTCATCATCGTCTGATTCGGTTCCATGAAATGTATCAAATAGTCTTTCTCTTTCAGCATCTTCTTGTCTCAAGTAATCATTGTCCGTTCGATTCTTTCTTGTTGCTGTTGTAATTGTAGTGGTAGTTGTGGATGGTTGTTGCTGTTGTTCTTGTTGTTCTTGTATAACCCTTCTAGCCTTATTTGCATCTAAACTGCTTCTAGAAGGTAACGAATTTGAAGGTAAATTTGATTCTTCGTCATCATCATCAGTTTGGAAATTAGAAATATGATCAGATTCATCATCTGGTCTAATAATATCAAATTCATATTCATCTCTTCTTCTTGCTCTACCCGGTGCAGGTCTACTCTTCAAAAACCAAATACAAATAATGAATCCTATCACAACGAAGAAAAATAGATATTCTTCAAAGTGACTATTAGAAACTTTATATGAGCCTTCCTCATCATTACCAATCTCATCCTCATTTTGGTCTTGATCTGTTGGGTCTGTTTGTTTTCCATTATCCTCGGTTGTTTCAGCACTTGGATCCGATAAAGTTGATGATTCTGTTAATGCAGCCTCATCAGATGTGGAGGTGCCACTTGTAGAAGTAACAATAGTAAGAGCTGAACTGGTACTTTCCGGTTTATGAGAAGTTGCCACTGTAGCAATACTGCTAACTGTATCATCACTGTGTGGAGCATTGTCTTTATCATTAATCACACTGTAATCTTCATTCATATTAAATCTCTTGGCTTTAGATTCATCGATACATTCACCAAATAATTTTAATTGCCAATTATTAAACTTAATTTCAGTAGCATCTTCAGTACCTTCAACAACTAGCTTCCAATCACCAACACCAGCCTCACCCCAATGGGCAACAGATGAGAATGTCCAATCTTGAAAACCATCAACGGAACTGTCATATTTTCTAACAACTGCCAGTTGAGATTCAATATTACTTGGTGAGACCAATTTAATTTTAACGTTACCTCTTCTGTTAGCTTCAATATCAACTGTAACTGTTAATTGTTCAACATGATCTAAATTG
This sequence comes from Ambrosiozyma ambrosiae, assembly GCA_003705185.2. Lineage (NCBI taxonomy): Eukaryota > Fungi > Ascomycota > Pichiomycetes > Pichiales > Pichiaceae > Ambrosiozyma > Ambrosiozyma ambrosiae. The sequence goes on along the minus strand of PPHU02000004.1, from coordinate 255,473 downwards.
GCTTTTTGCAAAATTTCTTCATTAATTGTAAAAGTATGGTCAGCAGAATTTCTACCTTTGATCATTTTCATAACATTCTGACGTGGAGAGTAATACCAAGATTGTGGTTTTAATAGTTTCCAATTATCTTGGGCTAATGTAACCAATTTATCAGCATCAATTTTACCCCATCCATATTTAGGGGAATAGCGCTTGTCTTTAATAGCGGTATTTTGCCAACTTGGATCACTTGAATCAACTTCAACGCCTGCTAAAACAGATAAGTATTGAACATCTCTCCAAGACAATTCTGGATTAGCATCCAAAACCAAAGCATATATACCAGCAGCTAATGGTGCCGCAGCTGAGGTCCCACCATGTTGATCGGTACATTGATCATGAAAATCAGATGTATGAATATGTTCACCAGACCCTGAGGAATAAGTAACAGCAATTACTGCAGTACAAGATTCAGAATAAGGAGGAAGTAAACCTTTGTGATCTATAGCGCCAATGGTTAAAGAATAAATACTATTTGTATATCCATCATAGTTACAGGAATCACCACGAATAGCACCATTACCACTGGCAAACACATATAGTGCACCTTTACTATTTCTTCCATCCAAAATAGCTTTGACAATAGCCTCCCTAACAACTTTAGCTGGTGCATCCATTGCTCTTCCATTATCAGGGGGACCCCAAGAACAAGAATAAATATCATTAACATCCAATGCATATACCATAGATGCAGCTTCATCTTCAGCTGTGATTTCACCTGATAATATTCTTAATCCAGAAACCTTGGAATTATAAGCAACACCAACACCACAAAATTCATTACCTTTAACTGCGGCAATTTCACTAGCACACCTAGTTCCATGATAATCATCGGACAATTTGGGTTTAGGCAATGCGGTATGATCATTAAAATCATAAGATCCTTCAGCACAGAAATTATCAGCTATATCTTTACTTTCATAATCTAACCCATCGTCAATCAGCGCCGTAACGACACCTGAACCAGTAATATTCTTGGCCCACACTGGAATAACGTTAACATCATGTCCTGGATAATTAGCATTTATTATATGCCATTGCTCATAAAATATTGGATCATTTATTTCAAATTGTTTCTTAGTATCTTCAATTTTTAATTGTGATGAATCAACAGATTTTCTACCATCTCCCACAGGAAAAGAAATTGGAACTGGGGCTCTTTTAGTTAAACGTTTTGCAGGCATCATATGTATTGATCTAACTCCATGGTCTAACATTCTGTCAAACAAGTCATTAGAATCTCTTTTAATTAATGAATGGTTGTCACTATTGTAATTACCCATTTTTTCTAAATCTTCAGCTTGTTCTTTTTTGTTCAATGAAAAAACATGGTATTTCTCTATGGCTCTAGACCTGTGTTCATAACTGAAATTCGGGAAATTTTCTATAAAATTGATTATTGATGAATCGTTTTCTAATTCTATTAGGAAATACTCTTTGTTTTTATAATCTCTTGCAGGTATCTCTGGTATATAGTTTCTGTTATTAGAAATATTACTTGCGCCTGTTACCGAAGTTAGTAAAGATGAAGCCAACAGAAAGAACAGTATCCTGTAAAGAACGTTGAAGTTCATTCTGTGAAAATTCTAGAGTTTTTGCAGGTTATAGGTTGTAGGTGTAAAAAAAGATGGTGAATCCTCCGTTTACAAATCACTACTTAAGATGTTGACCTGTTCTCTACTTTTTCTGTTCACGTTTTGATGGACTCGGAAAATGTGTGCGCTAAACCCTTCTTCCAATTTTCGTATTTCAAATCCCTCTTTTTTTTTTAGGGAACTTCATATTTCCAACTAACTACTAGAATAAACAAAACTATTTAAAAGAAATAGAGGAGGCATACTTAAAAAACAGATGCCAAAGCACCCATAGGATCATAAGGTGGCAAGACAATTGGCTTTTCATCGGCCAATAACTTGGCTAATTCAGGAACATCAGTTTTTTCAACTACAACTTGATAAACGTATTCTTTGAAATAATCGTGAGTCATGACATAATAACCTTTTGTACCAGATTTCTCAGACCAGCTGTTTTCAACTCTGTATCTGACAGGTTTACCATCTTTGTCTAAATGAACACCAGTGATCAACATAGCGTGTGTCATTAAAGATTGATGGTAAATAACTCTAGAAGCCTTATCAACGTTACGATGATTATAACCTATCAATTCATAATCCCAAAAGTCAACATCCATAATACCTTTCTTTCTATCCATAAATTTTGGAGTATCAGTACCGAAGAAGACAGCTTTATTGTTTTTAATTCTGTCAACAACAGCTTCGGCTAATTGTTCGATTTCCAAATTCAAATAAGACACGATTTCACCACCCGCAATATTACCTAATCTATCAATTTGAACAATTTTGTTATATTCATTTCTTGGATCGTTTAATAGAGAAATGTAATCTGGAACATCAAATTCAATAACCTCACTAACAAATTTCAATGGAGTTGAAGTAATAGAACCGAATTTATCATCTTTGTCGTAGTATTCCCAAGTGAATTCATCAGTTGGTTTTGGAGGAACACCCAAGAAAATGCATAGTAATCTGAAGACTTCTTTTTGCATATTTAATTTATCTTGAGTGATATTTTCACCTTTTGCCAACTTTTCTCTTAGAATTTGAGCGAATTCTCTTAACTTAGAAGTAATTAATCTATTCATAACCCTTGAGGCAGTAGTATTGAAAGAATCTGGATAAACTGGATTTGGAACAATACCGTACTTCTTAACGACTTCAGTCATCATAGTGAATTGACCACCATCACAAATAGGATCAGTTAAAAACCATTGAACCAATCTTGAATCAACGTCTTCTTTATATGTATCAATGATTTGTTCTAAGAAATAATTAGCTTTTTCTAGTTTATCGTAGAAAAACAAATAAGAAGGGGATAATTGAGTTTCTTTCAAATTAAACTTTTTCATTAACTTCAATCTTAACAAGTTAGTAGAGGCAAATAACCAACATCTACCAGACTGCTTCTGATCGGTGACTGGAGAACCTTCAGGGTCAACTTTATGATTGAACACTTGAGAATTGGCAATTTCCCTCTTTCTATTAATTAGTAATTCATCGATATTACCATGTTGAAAAACAGAGGCAGCTAATTGGCCTTGTTTGTCACTTGTTTCGAATTCTTCAGCCCAGGCTGATAAGTTGTCTAGTGACAATGTTTTAACGTCTTGTTTAGTAGTCATATTATTGATATGTCTTTTAAAGGAAAAGTGTGGGGAAAAAAGAGATAAATTGGGAACAGAACGATACAAAGGTTTTAATTGTTTTATGTTACTTAATCTAGTGGCAAAACTCAACATAAGTTATAAATTGTTGAGTTTTCGGTAAAACAAATGTACAAATTAATCACCTGTGTGTGTGTCCCAAATCCACTTATGCATACGGAATTGACTGCGGCAGTTAACCATTCGCCTTTCCGCATTGGGAAAATTACGATTTGTTTTCCGATAGTTTGTTTTTAAATAGAGATAAGATATATCTTTTATAAAGAGAATAGGAATAGAAGATGATATTAAATTAAAAAATTGGAGTAAGAAATTTCAATTAAATTATGTTAAATCTGAAGAGATCAAAAGATTGTTACATCGTATCACACAAAACATAGAAAAATAGATAAAACAAATTATTAAAGGAAAAGCAAGAACAGCAAAAAATTTTAAATGAAACGAGTGGAGAGTGATATCTAGGATTAGAATTAAAGTGAACAAAAAGAATGTAATCAAAAATAAAGAACTGATAAGAAAAATTTGACGTAAACAAGTTTGATTTAAAAAAACATAAAAGAGGGGAGGGGATATGAGTAAACGAGACACAAGTAATAATAAAAAGAAGGAACAATAAAACAACAATGATAAAAAAATAAAGAGATATCAAATAAACATTATAAGCAAGGAGTTTAAGATAATAGAAGATTAATCATGAAATATAGAAGTAAGAAGATTGTAAAATAATAGTTTACTAAAGTAAGATGAGAGAAAAAAAGCATCAATAATAGAATCAAAAAATGAAAAAAAGGTAAAATAAAATAAAATAAAATAAGAAATAATTTCTAACAAGAAGAGGAGAAAAAAATTAAATGATAAAGCAAATAATGTTTATTGGATAATGCATATAAAAATGATTGAGAATAACAACAGCAAAAAAAGAAAAATATTAAACCATTAAAAAAATTAAAATAAAATAAATCAAACACTGGGAAAAAGACACATGGAACAAAGATGCAACTTCTTAACCTATTAACATTTATTGGTCATCACCGGCAACAAAACTGGCATCATCATAACTTTCTTGAGAAACTCTCTTGAAGGATTTATTTTGAACAGACAAGTTTGGCGAAGGGGCCGAATCATCTGGTGAAAAATTATTGGTAGTTGCTCCAGTTGGAGTACCAGGAATATTAAGGTGATTTTGTGACGTACTAGTTAAACCTGGAACGACTAAAGAATCTTCAGATTGTGTTTGGGTAGGTGTATTTTCAATGGCATGGGCATTCATCATGTTTATTTTTTGTTCTAATTCTTGTTTTTTAATTAATTGTTCTCTCAACTTCTTTTCTCTTGATTTCAGTTCCATTGCTTTCTTTTCCAAATCTGCTGCTCTCTTAGATAATTCCATGGCCGACTTTTGTTCCAATCTCTCTAATTTATGTTGTTTAGTTAATAATGATTCGTGTCTCAAGACATAAGGAACAGTTTCGCTGATCTTTCTAATTTGTCTAGCGTTAACAACTGGAGATGAACTGTTTGAACCTATTGAAGGGGAATTTCGAATGGTTGGTGATGCATAAGAAGCACTTGGAGAATCTGAGGCAGCATCTTCGGTAATTGTTCTCAACTCTTCATGTGACATTATAGAATCATCAGCACCATATTTAGGTTTGCTCACTTCAGGGGAATTTACGTCCCTATCACTATCCAATAGCATCGATTTTTGTTTTCTTGGTTGTTGTGAAGTAGAGTTATTTGAATGACCATTCAAAGACATACTTCTAGTTTGGTTAGTGACACCATTGATATCCATTGATTTAGAGTTAGCAATATCGGCCAAATTAGACATTGAGGGAGCAGTGCCTGAAGAACCAACTTCTGAGAATTCTTCTTGTAAATCAGTAACAGAGGATAACTTTTCAGTTCTGTAAGCCTCATACAAGAAGTCATGAGTTAAATCTTTCAAGTCTTGCAAGTGAGATCCTAGCATGACTGATTTTAAAACAGCAAAATCAGAAACTGAAGTATCGTTAATATCGATTGAACCCCAAGGATATTTTCTTATTCTTGTTCTTGAACCATTAATTTCACCTTCTTCGTTCGAAGTAATTAAAGCGAAAGGCTGTAATTTAGTCAAATAATGGCATTCTTCAATAGCTTCATCGTCATCTTCTTCATCGTCGTAAGTGAATTGGAAAGTTGGGATTTTGTAATATTCCAAATCGTCAACAATTATTCTTTTGAAGTTTGTTAATTCAGATTTAGTAAAAGAATCTGCTCTTGCAATAACAGGTAAGACATTAACATATTTGGATAATTTTTTCATAGTATCAACATCTAATTCTCTTAAACCATGACCAGTAGGTTCAATAAAATACAAACAAACATGAACTCTTGTGTCTTCGAATCTTGGGTTTCTTCTAACTCTTGTTTCTTCAGCCAAAACTAAATCAAATTGTTGTTCCAAAAAGTTACAAATTTCCTTGACACAAATTTCATTGTTTATATTATCACCAAAACCTGGAGTGTCAATAATAGTTAACAAAAGCTTAGAATCATCTTCATCAACAATTTCCACTGAAGTTTCAGTGATTGCAATACCTGGCTCTTTATTCGCAACTTGAGGATCAAATCTTTTTTCAAATTCAAAAGCATCGACAACTGCTCCATTTAAACTTGCAAAAGTAATAGTTTTAGGAATGGTATGACCTGGTTGCAGGTTATTGTATGAATATTTAGAAGGGATCAAGTTCTGGTCCAAAATAGAGTTAATAAAAGTAGTTTTACCAGTACCTGAAGGCCCAACAACCATCATGGTGAAACGAATACCACGTTTCAAGTCCTTCTGACGTCTTAACATAGCTGATGAGTTTCTGATTGTCATTCTGTGGAGATAAGGTGTGTGTGAGAAAGAGTAGTTGAAGTTGTTATTTACGTGTTCGTGTTAAGCCAAGTTCTGAACATTCCACAAGTTGAGTGAACAAATTGAACAAATTGAACAACGAACATGAGACGCGTCGTTTTGTCTTTTGCTGCTCACTTTTTCGCCTCACTCGATCAGGGGCATTTTACTGTTAACAACAGATTACGATAATTTGTTTAGGATATATTTAAAGCCTAATTCATTACAGTGATTTTGTTAGAGAATCAATATGGAAAGTAGTAAATCCTTCGAACTACATTATCCAGTTTAATTAAGGTGAAATTCGTATGATGCTTGCTTTACTTCCACTTATTTATAAAGCATGTTTCAGTTTTAATATAAACTTCGTTTTAAAATCTTCATTAACTGTAATTGATTAATAAATAAATAAATAAGTAAGTAAGTAAGTAAATATCTGAATAACTAGATAATTAGGTGCTATATGTACAAGTAAAGAAATATAAAGTACTCAAAGTACTCAAAATGTGGTGTGTGTATGATATTGATGATAATGATCATTGGCATTTAAGATATCAATAAAGTTCGGACTATTGAATCAACAACACAAACAATTTACTTCTCACCAAAAATTTTAGTAAGCCAACTATTTTGGAAAACTTGTTGCTTCTCAACATCATCAAACTCTCTAATGGTGCCGTCTCTAGGATTATACTCACCCTGTTGAATTTTTCTTTCATGATCCAAGTATAACCGTCTATATATTTCAACTGTAGGAACAATCAAAAATATAAGACCTGCAGCTATTCTTTGATAAGCTTTGATTCGTGATACTTGAGCTGTTGTTATCACAAACTCGGCAGGTTTAGGATTTCGTTTTGTACTATTTGTCTTAACAGTTGTAGGTCTATTCTGTAATTTGAGATTATGATTATTCTTTTTCTGTTGTGTTGAAGACATTATTTCTATAAAATATAATACTGTATTATTATGTTTCTAAGAAAACTTTAAGATTAGGAAGGAAAAGGTAATAATAATTGTAACCTGTTCGTACATGTGTTAAGTGAAAATTAACTGACTTTTTTGACTTTTTTTGACTCCTACTCTACTCTCCTCATTTACTCCTCAGACTTGGAGTTGCGCGTCGGAGAACGTAATATGGGAAGATTAGAAAATTGTATGGAAATCGATTTTAATAAAGTGCTGGATAGAAAGAAAAAATTAAGAGGAGTTTGACGATATTTATTATTTATTATCCCCCCTCTCAATTAGACAGACGATATTTGAGATTTTATGAGTCGAACGACGCAGAACAATAAAAATTATCTATTATATATATATATATATATAGTAAACATAGTTATAAGTTTAAATTTATCAATTGTATATAGTTCAGATTAAATTAATTAATATGTAATTTCATATATATACATATAGGATCAATTTGTATTATTATTTGTCCTAAATTTATGTTTGTTCACTCTTTCTTCAGCAGAGATCAATACTCTCAATTCGCTTGAACTACCCAAATTAAACAAAACCTAACTCCTTCAAATTTACAACCTTCCAAAACATATTGGTTCCCATTAGACCCCAAAATTCAAAGATGGAGTGTCAAACCATTTTGCAAAACACGCAACAAAAATTAGAATTAGTACCATTTGATCACACTTACATACTCTATGACACGTCAAAACCATACACCTTGATAATTGCCATTTTTTCACTATTGCCAATCCTAATCTTAGTTTTCATCTTTTCGTGGTTCGTACTCACTAGAGAAATTGAATCCTGTTTCATTGCTTTAGGTCAGGTTATAAATGATTTTATTTCTATTCTTATTAAAAAAATGGTGAAATTCGAAAGACCTTCTAAAGGTCAAATTTTCAAAGCTGACGGTGGTTTAATGTATGGTATGCCTTCATCTCATTCTCAATTCATTACATTTTTCATTACCTATATAGTACTCAAAATTATATATCAATGGCCATATAATTTGAGTCGGAACTACAAACTAGGAAGTTTTCTATTATGTTTTATTGCTTTTACAATGGTGGTTTCTTCCAGATTGTATTTTGAGTATCATAATTTAAAGCAGGTTATAGTAGGCGTTATGTTAGGCTGTTTTTCTGGAAGTGGTTACTTTCTAGCTACTTCATTAGCTAGAGATATTGGGTTAGTTGATTGGATTTTAGGTTGGAGAGTTGCTGACATACTTTATTTAAAAGATTCATTCAATTATGGTAATTATAATACCTTAGATGAAGAAAGACGTGATTGGATAGAGAGAACGAAATAATTGTTGGAAAGTAATTATACCCTTTGATTGTATTAATTGATACTTTAATAAAATTTTATATTCAACTTAACATAGTTAATTTATGCTCATATGTATATATATATGTGTATGTATGTTTTTTCGTAGAGCCTTCCAGGATTATAAACTATTCTGTCTCACTCAGGGGTGCAGGCACCAGTGCAACTGGAGTATCGTGATATTCAGATTCGTATGCAAAACACACAGACAGTTGTCGATTGATGTACCATATCACATTATCGTTTATCTTATTGTGTATCATTATCCTCCTATCAATCCGTTATACACCAGCTAAACGCAAAATGTCCTTCAAAGTCATAGCTGCAAAGCAAGCATCATTATTAGACCAAGAGCTCATGACCACCATGGGGTTTTCTCTCGATCAGCTAATGGAACTAGCTGGTTTATCAGTAGCACAATCCATTTACAAATCATACCCTCCATCAACCCATCCTAACTGTTTAGTGCTTTGTGGACCAGGAAACAATGGCGGTGATGGTTTGGTTGCTGCCCGTCATTTGAAATTGTTTGGATATGAAAAGCTATTCATTTATTATCCTAAACCTACGAACAAACCTCTTTTTAAAGGGTTGGTTTCTCAGTTAACACAATTTAATATCGATTTCATCAGTACTGATGATCAATTAACACAATCTTTTGACTCGAGTAATGTTATAATTGATGCGTTGTTCGGCTTTTCATTTAAACCTCCAATCAGACCCCCTTTTAATTCATTGATTGCTCAAATGTTGAAATATCAGAAAGACAAGAAAAAGATAGTTGTTGCTGTGGATATCCCATCTGGATGGGATGTTGATTTAGGTCCTTCTAACGAAAAAGTTAAAAGTTATCAACCTGATTTACTTGTTTCTCTAACTGCCCCAAAACCTTGCTCTTTGAAGTTGGCTAATGGTAAGAGACATTTCGTTGGTGGCAGATTTATTAATAAGGAATTTGCAGAGAAATGGGCTATTGATATTCCTAAATATCCTGGAGTGGATCAAGTTGTTGAGTTAAAGAATTAATTTTTAAAATTATTTTTTGTGTATAGTCTTTTTATGGTTTTTATGGATTCACTTTCTTGTTTGTATTTTTGTTTGTGTTCCCGATTTTCTCTATTTTATATGATTTACGATTTTTTACCATCTTTCTAATGAAAACATTTGATTTCTATTTGGCGAACCAGGAATCACGAATCAGGGATCACGAATCAAAGAACTATAAAAACAATAAAAGAGCGAGTATAGGAAGAAAACTGATAAAGAAACTTATAATATCTTGAAAATCTGATAACTAGGATAATATAATTAAATTATATATGACAACTGAAAACAAAAGGAAAATGAAAAAAGGGACACAATCAAGAAACATAAAAATTTAAAAAATAAGTATTAAAAAAAGCTAGTATATATAGTATGCATTTAAATAAAAAACTAAAAGAAAAAGAAGAATTCCATTCCCGAACTGAAGATTAAAACACAAATTGGAAAATTATAAAATCACAGGCAACTAAAGAACATAAAATTAACTAGTATAGTACGGTAAAGTAAGTATCGGCATCATCTCAAAAACAAACAGAACACATTCTGGCAGCATACATCAGTAATCAAACAACATATAACGATAATAATAATTCTCAAAATAAAGTTGGAATTGAATAGTAGTGGAGAAGAATGAAATATGTGCGATAACATAAGTGAAAATATATCAAATGAAAAATAAAACTATGTGTGCTAAATAAAATCGATCAGAGTGAAGATTGACTATTACAACAAAACAAAGATAAAAAAAAATAAAGTACAGCTTGACATAAAATAGAACATAAAATAAAACTCATGGGGTGATGAAACTCAAAAAGGCAGAAAACAGAGCAATATGTGAAAGAGGAGAGGAGAAATAAGTATGTCATTAAGAAATGGTGACTCAAGGATATAAGAACTAAGTAGAAAAAAATATAGGAAAACAAACTGACCTGATGAGAAGCAATTTAATGGGAAAAGCCCATCTAGGTACCTTTTGGAATAAAAATGATATTAATGCAACGTAACCTTTTGAAAAACAGTGTATGAAAATTTATATCAATGTTAAGTAAAATCAATGATAATACTAATGATGACAAAAACTAAGCTAAAAAAGCGTGAGTTTAAAGAATGGGAAGTAAAAGTGCAGTATATTCGGAACTCTTTAAAATTAATTTATTAATTTAATCAATTAAAATTGAAAAATTATTTTGGATATTGGCTCAGTGGTGCAATTTGTTGATAATTAAATTGATTATTAAAACCTGGATAATTAACATTAACACTAGAACCTTGACTACCGCTACCAATCATGTTCCCATTTGAGTGTTGAACGCTAGTAACAGGCTGTTGTTGTGGTTGCTGTTGTTGCTGTTGTTGTTGTTGTTGTTGCTGCTGCTGCTGTTGTTGTTGTTGTTGCTGCTGCTGTTGAGAAGAAGCACCACCACCACCAACAACATTGTTATTACCACTAACATTGCCGGAAGATGAAACTGATGAGCCATTATTGTTGTTGTTATTAAATTGTTGCTGTTGAGGATTATTTGAACTTCTTCTATTCTGGCCAGGACCTCTAACACCCAATGGATTTTTACTAAAACTCAATCTAATACCACCCTTATTATTATTAGTGTTATTGCCATTAGCCCTTGGTAAGGTTCTACCATATAACTCAGCTAAAGCTCTGGTAGCATGGGCAACATCTTCAAATTCAACAAAACACATTGGACCATGGTGAGCATTGGAACCATTTGAGTTATTTTGTTTAGTTCTAAATGACAGTCTACGGAAACCCTTCTGAGGTTGGAATAGTGCACGTAATTCCATTTCAGTAGCATCAGGTGGTAAATTACCAACATATAAAGTATTACATGGAGGATTTTGATCTGCAGGATTAGCAGGAGGAGGAACTCTAGCTAACAACGATAATTCAGGAATTTGTTGTTGCTGCTGTTGTTGTTGTAACTGTTGTTGAATTGAAGATTGAGTCTGATAGGTTGGAGATGTCATTGAAGGGGTATTTGCAGTTGGAGGGCCACTCATCATTAAATTTTGCAAAGGACCCCCTGCAGAACTTGGTTGAGCTCCAGGAGGCGCAACGCCATTACCAGGGAAGAATGAGGAAGATGTAGGTGGACCTGCTCTACGACGATCCCAATCATTTGACATTGGTGTTGCAATACCAGCGCCAATTGGAGTGGAACTACCTGATGCTAACGAAGTGTTGATAGCTAATGAATCAGGTAAAGTCTTAGATGGAGCTGAGTTTGAGGTTGAGGTATTAGCATTGTTATTTCCCGGAACAGAGTTAGAAGACCAAGGTCTAATTAATTGATCGTACTCAGGCTGTGACTCCATCAACATCATAGATTTGGCATTTGCACCTAAAATCGGAGAAGTTAAGTTATCAAGAACACCAGAAGTTAGTGACTGCTGGCCCTGAGAAGAACCAGCAACAGATTGCTGTTGCTGATTTTGCTGATTTTGCTGTTGTTGTTGGGAGTTTGATGCATGTGCCTGTTGCTGTTGTTGTTGCTGTTGTTGAGGTTGTTGTTGAGCGGGTGGTGTTTGTTGTTGAGCAGAAGATGACTGTTGCAGCCCAACTGCAGAAGAAGCATTAGCTGAAGAATTTGGTTGTTGGCCACCAAACGGATCACTAAATAAAAATCTGGATCTTTGGTTGCCTAACGAAGGCCTTTTTTGAAATCCATTGGCAGTAGCAGATTGACTTCCATTAGCAGCAGAATTTGGAGGTTGCTGTTGCTGCTGTTGTTGTTGATAAGCAGTATTTTGTAACGACATTTGGGTGATGCCTGACTTTGGAGGAGACTGTTTTAAATACGAAGGTGACTGCATAGTGTTTTCAATGTCTTCGGATAATTCAACCTTGACAGGTAAAAAGGCTGTCCCAAATAAACATTTTCCATCTAATAATTGAGCAACTTGCTGGGCAGTTCTAATAGAAGTAAATTTTGCAATAATAACTGGATTAGAAATAAAGGAGTTATGGCCCGAAGAAGAAGAAGAGACACCATTATTGTTTAATTGTTGAGGAGGAGCAGATAGGGGAGAGCTTGGTTCTTGAACAATATCAACAAATGTAACTTCATCTACACACAGAGAAAACACTAAAAATGCTTCCCGGAGAGTAGTATCAGTTGGAATATTTTTAATCTTAAGTACCACCGATATCGGTGGTTGTGGTTGCTGGGCGTGTTGATGACCACCTGAAGGCAAGCCTGTGTACAAAGAAAGTTTCTTTAAAGATTGAGAAATAGCTGACTCATCATAACGTGAGTCTTCAATTTTCTGCATTAACGTATCACTTGAATTTGCTTTCGAGTCTGAACGTTCAGATGTTGGTGTAACAGACTTCGAATTCTCGATAGATGTACTATGCTCTGACATGGTGATGCTTAGTTAAGAAAATAGATAGATATGATAATTTAATGAAGAAGTGATATGCTAAAGTAATGCTAAAGTTGAATATTATGTATTGGATGGCAGAATGAGGTATCTTCAAAATATGACTCTTCGAAAAGGAGATGAGATGAGGTTGGAAGAAAAACTAATGGTGTTGGTAACGCTTGCCTCAAATGAAATAGAAATTTATATAAATATATGTGATTCAAATGATCGAAAGAAAAGGACAGGCAGCTAAAATGGTGAACTTATAACTTGGATGAGATTTTGTTTCTTGTTTATTTGAATTATAGTAATGTACAGAATAGATATTGATAGTAATACCTGATGAAGTAGGATATAATACAATTGTCTTGTTCTTAAATTAACAGAGAGATAAATGAATAAAATGAAAAGTAAAGCTGTTCTTTTCTGTTGTTTCTTTCTCTTCTGATTGTAGTTCAAGTAATATAAGAAGGAGACGCGTTGTAAAAAGTTTGTTTTGTTTTTTAGAGTAAAACGAATAGTTTAGGAGGAGAGGAAAATGGGAATCTGATAAAAAGATGAATTGCTATTAAAAAGATGGTAAAGATGGAACAGTTTGAATGTAATGTGTTGTGCAGAGAGTTGAAGGCAAATAACAGATAACTTTGGTTAGCTAATTTTGATAATAAGTCTGTCAAAGTGGCAGTTTATGGAAATAGAAATTTACTGGAAAGCGACTTTTCGGCGACAAACGACCAGGGTATTCTCCGATTCTGTAGGCTGCTCGGGCAAAGTAACTGTGAGCACCGGGAGACGTGGCTGGCTTGTTGAGGGGGCGGGCATATGGGCTACGCGGCAACTTGAGCAAGTGTGCATGCGGGGAGTCCGGGTGACCCTCATTTTGCATAACTTACATGTCAATTTGGGCATGGAAGTTGTGCCAAAGGGATCGGAGGGAGGCAGCTGTTTTATAGATTGGGTGAGCTTCACTGAAGACAAAGGCGTTGGAACACAAAACTTATTGAGATAAGTTTATGATCAAGTAATGATAAATTGGAACTGGAAGTGGTTATATTGGAATGGTACCAGTCGCAACTCATTAGAGAATTTTCAGGAAAAGAAGCAGTTATGAAGCCCATAGGGTGGTCGAGTTTCTGTGTACTTTGCATGGATGAAGCATAATTGCAATTATAGTAGTGTTTATAGCATCGTTAGAACTTGATCTGTGTGGATAAGAGGGTTGAGCACGGTGTCAAATTAAAGAAAGAGAAAACAACTCTGAGCTCTGGGCTAATACCGATGAAAATTGAGCTTCAAACGTCAACACACTAAAACCAACTATATGTCAACAAAACACTACCAGTCACCTGGTCTATCGACCCATTTGTGGTGTTGCCCTTTTTCCTGGATAATCTCTTCCACACCACCGTGTTTCACTTTACCGACTGTTATTGACTGTTACTGAACATATAGTCGATCGTTTACTTCAATCAATAATCAATCATGCTAGATACTTCGAAAAAGAGATTTAAGAGAAAGCAATTTTTGAAATCCAAAAGAACCCTTGGTTCAACTCCATTTCCAAGTGAACCTCCATCTATCGTTTCCGCCAACGATTTGGTTGCTTTAACTGGTCCTTTTGTCCCTCATCCTAATCAAAAGATCAGTGAGTTTAGATACCCTGATGAAATCTCACTAGAATTGTTTTATCCTGAGTTTTCAAAGTCGACTTCATCCAAGGGAATGTCATCTTCCATTACTAGTGCTGTTGACGGGAATTTGCCTGTTACCCCGGCTTCAACTCCAATTCGTGGTTTAGCTACTCCCATTGAGCAACATAATAATGAGGACATGCTACTAGATAGTATTACTCGATCTCTAAAGCTTGTTAATTTGTTATCGAATGAAACCGATGCTTCATTAACGTCCACAAGTACCCCAGAAGCTGAGCTGGCCGCTGCTTCACCTAAGCATGTTAGAAGACAAGCTAGTTCAGCTAGTATTGGTACCGGAAGTTTAACTACACCTGGCTTAGACTTGGATTCAATGGATGATGAAGATGAGGAAGAAAATGATGATGATGAAATTGATGATGATGCTTTACTATGTGCAACTCCGCCAGGATTGAATATTTTAATTGATCCGACTCATTCTTTAAGTTACAATAAAAATAATTTGTTCAAGTGTATTCAAGTTGCTGGAGATGAAGATAAAAATCCTCAATTAGAATATACTTGATTGCTCTCATACAATTGCTCTCATCTGTACATTATTTTTACTCATTCCATTGATTTTTTTTTTGCTCATATTACTCTTTTCGGTTATCTCATAAACTTGGTTGTTGATTGAATTGCTATACTCCGCCCATATACTCCGCCCTACCGCTTCTTTTATGCTCTTCTACTCATTAGGTCATGGTTACTATTTCGTTACTGTGACAGTTATAATTTATCAATTTTGCTACAACATTATAGACTTGCCCTATTATTCCACTTTCTTATCCGCTTCATAAACCACAGGTGGCTATATTTCAAGAGTAAGTGTATTCAATGTTACGTTTAATGTTATATGTGTCTCACTATTAGTACCACTTCAAGCTACATTACTTTTTGTTTCTATCTTATCGTCGGATCACTAATATACACAAATTTGGGTTGCTTTTGTTTTTGATTTTGTTGAATTTTATATCTTATTATTATGTCCTCATTAAGGTTATTGTTTTTTATTATTTGTAATGGAAATTGTCATATCCATAGAGTTCCAGCTTTCTTGAATTTATCTCTATTTTGTTTCATTTTTATTTGTTTATTATAAGGATAGTATCCATACTGCCTTTGGCTTTGCTCTACATTACTTTTTCTCAGATATTCCTTTTTTACACTAAACTACTGGCTCTTCAAGTTATTTTTTGTTATCGTTATAGCTTTCAAAAATTTGTTTTCTTTTTATCATTAAATTTAGCTTCGCATTTTTTTAATCTATAGTGTTTTTCGGATTCTTACGTTTTAAATCAATTAGTTAACTAATTGACTTCATTTTATATTGTTTTATAAAATCATCTTATCAAAATATACTAAGGTTGAGTATTTTAAATTTTTTAGTGAGTCGTAGTACGGAAATTATTACTGTAACTATTGAACACCACTAAATATTAATTTTTCATAAAAAAGGCTTATTAATTACTAGTCAACACTGACACTATAACTCAAAACAAAAATCGAAGAGCTTGGACAAAAGACGTTTGTTGCCCAGCATGAAATATGGGGACATTGTCTATAATTATTACTAGCCGCACATTATTTTCAACATTATCGCCAGATACCAAGAATTTCTTAAAATAAATGAAATAAAGTTATTTGAAAAAATGAAAATAAATGGGTATAGCTTTAAATAATTATAATAAAATAATTGAAGTATGGATCAACCAGGATCAAATAATAGTAGTAATAGTAATAGTAATAAGTGAAAATGGAAGGGTTAATAAAATTAAAGATAAGACACAATAAAACACCAAATTAAAACAAATTTGAAAAAAAATTGAACAAAAACTTAGAAGAAGGAAAGGTAAAACCAAATGGAAAGATGATTTTGAAGTAAAAACGACAGAATAATAAAAACGAAAGTAAAAATAAAAATAGTGAAAAATCAATCAAAAGTTCACACAGTAAATTAATATAATCTAGTTAACTCTAAAATAGTAAGATAGCAAAAAAAAAAATGAAATTTCAAGCATTGATAATTCTCATAAATTCTTCATTGCCTTTTTTCTTATTTTTAGCCATAAACTCTCCATAATCAACATTAGTCTGAATAACCCAATCAGATCTGAAAACTTCTCTCATTGTCAGCCTAGCAGAAGGATCAGGATTCAACATTTTGATAATAGTTGTTCTAATTATAGTGTTCAATTGACTGAATTGACTGAATTTACCAATAGTTAAAGCTTTTTCTAACTTAAAATTATCTAATTTATCTAATGTATTGAATCTGTATAAATGCTCATATCTAACATATTGCTCGTCTTCAGGACTTGTTTCCATCCATGGCTTAGACAATGTAATGAGCTGGTAATATAATATACCCAAAGCCCAGATATCGATTTTTTTAAAATCGATAGTATCTAATTTCTTGTCAACTTCATCTTGCGTCCAATTGCAATAGGTAAATTGTTCGGGAGATTTGAAGGATTTTGTTCCCATGTGTAAGTATGCGCTTGTAATAGGATATGATTTTAAATTATTTAAGTCCATAGCATAACCAAAATCGCCTAACTTTAACTCACCTTTTGAATCAATTAAGAAGTTTTCTGGCTTCAAATCACGATGAACAATACCCCTATAATGTAAAAATTTAACGGCATTTAATATCTTTAAGAAGGTATAGTCCCTTAGTTTTGGAGTATATTTTAAATTCATTCTTCTTGCTTTCATAACTAAACCTAATAGGTCTCCATTCTTGTAAAAATCAGTGAGTAAGCAGCAATGAATACCATTTTCATCTTCATCTAACAGTAAAGAGTAAGTTTTAATAACTTCACTTTTAGCTAAGTCCGCTTTTTTTAAAGTTAAATATTCGTTTAAACAAGTAAAATAATAGTCCGTATCTGATGACCCCTCCTTCTTAATGAATTTCTTAACAACTATATAGTTTCTAGTACTTAAATCTTTATATTTAATGATCTTGCCACCTGCACCTTCATCAATATTTGATTCAAACTTGATTTTTTGTAGTATTTTGTTGATTAGAGGTAGTTTTAAAGCCAGCAAGTCTTGAGTAGTAATTGATTTCTTACCATCTCGTTGTTTTGAAGAAGCAAAGGCCAAGTCCGATAGCTTTGAATCCTGTTCCTGAGAGAATACAAGTCCGGTTGAAATAGTAGCAGTTTCCATTTAATATTGGGGTAGGTGGTCAATAATATGGAATTAAGTGAATATTGACTGAAGGCTGGAAGAAATGAAAACAGAGTAAAAACAAGATAATAAAACGGTAAAAGCGGTTAGTAATGCGGAGTGGTCACTGGCCAATGGTGATCGCCGATAAAGATAAAGGTTAAGTATGTGTTAGCCAAATAAGGTGATTTGTTCTATTGCAAAGGTGTATTTGAAGTGGAAAGTGATAGATAGTACATCCTCTGACTGTACCAGCTAGAAAATAAAAACAGGAAAGCAGCTGGCAAGGAGAGAAATCGAGTGATTGAAGACCATATTAGGAATCAGAACGAGCGAGTCGTTACGTAATGACAGTTTTTTTGAATTCGAGAGCCAGAAAAGGGTGTCTGATCTGATTGAATGTCATCCTTTTTCTGAATCTTATCAAAAGGGCCAATGGACTAATGGATTTCAAAACTTCCATATCAGAGAACTCAGTTAATTCGGTGGTTGATTCTACCACTACTGAAATATCGAGCGTCCTGAAGATTGCTTTGAACTCATCAAATCCAAATACAATGATTTCAACCGAGTCTACCTGGTTCATCAAAAGATTAGTGGATAAATTTACAGATGCTATAATAGAACAGTCAAACGATTTAACCGGTGGTACTTATAACAGATCCAAGTCCTTAGTGTCTTACGTTGTTTCTCCATTTGCCTTGTTTTGCATGCTTACCGCAACTATCCTAAATAGAATACTTCTATTTGCTTCAGCAAATAAGAAATTACCGACTGTCTCTAGAATAATATTAAGACTCATTTCAATGTACATATTAATTGAAGGTGCTTATGGTGTTTTGGTAGCTTTGAAAGAATATTCATATGATTTTAATGAAAATGATGAAAGAGTAGAAACTTCTTCTTCTATCTTTTTCAATACTGCGTTACCTTCATATTACAATTTTGATTTCGAAAAATTTAAAAATTATACATTTTTAGGACTTCACTATGATGTGAAAACTTATAAAAACATTGGACCTACTCCTACAATCTTTAAAACCTTCTACTTATCTTTATGTTGTTCACAAATCTTAGAGACATTCATAGCTGTCACTAGTGGCAATGATCCTCATGTTGAAAGTGGCCTTACATTATTCGAGTATTCATTGGCCTTCCAAGAAGTTCAAAATTCTAAAAAACCTTCTTTTGAATTATTGGTTCTTTCATTATTTGCCTTACTATGCCATTTAAACATACATATTACGAGTCTTTTAAATTTACAAAAATATAGACTGATTCCTTCTTTCATAGTTGGTATATCCTCATTACTATATTACTTCAAAGTGATTATAAGTGGTAAAATATTTCACGTTCCATTCACTATAATGATGGGTTATTTTCCTCAACTTATCACATTGGCGGTTATTTTAGTAAGTTTATTCATTTATGTTGCTGCAATTGTTTTTAAAGGGGGATCTTCTTCAGAGTTATTGATGAATTCATTATTAAATATTAATAATGCCACGTTATCAGATGATTTCTATACAGTTTTAAGTGATATTGGTTCTTTTATGATCAATATTACCGGTACGAAAAATTATATCAGAGAATTTAAAGCGGTGAGGTTTCCTCTAAATAATTATCTCGAAGCTTCTGTAACTAATTATGAGCAAGCTACAATTGAAAAAAAACTGAATGGTTATGGTATTGAAGTCTCAGAGCATCCTGATTTAGCCAAATCTCGTGAAGAAATCGTTAGAAACGGTCACACTGAAAATAGTTGGTTAATTACATTAAGAATAAGAAGGTTTAAAAAATTAATGGGTTCATTTGGTAAGTTGCTAATATCGGTTTTATTTAAAAGAGCATTTTCTGATGAATCTCCTGCCACCACAGGTATTAAGAACCACTCTAGCACCATATTCACTTCTGCTACATCAATTCATGGAGATAAAACTTCAGAGTATATCGAACAAATCCAAGATGAAGTTAATTTGGATGATATTAATGACGGAGATAAACTTACAGCTGCTTTATTGTTACAAGGTTGTCTATCAGAAATTGATAATTCACAAGATTTTATTCCTACACATGAAATTGAACTCGATGAAGAAAGTGATGTTGAAGAAACAGCAATGAATGATAATAATAGTATGTTGCATGAGCTGGTTACCACAGCTGAATTTAAATCCTTAATTATGCCAAAAAGCTTGGATGATATCAGATTTAATAGGATTTTAAACTATCATATGAATCACAAAGACAATGAGATTACAACTAGGTCAAGATTTAATGATTACTACAATGAAGAAATGAAATTATTAGATTTGATAAAAGAAAAAAGATCACAAATTGAAGCCGATGGCCCCACTAAAGAGTTTAATTGTGATATGGAAGAAACACTAGGTAATTGTGTTATTTGCCATGTTAATTCAAGGCAAATCATTTTATGGCCTTGTAAATGCCTTGCTATATGTGAAAATTGTAGGATAAATTTGCTTGTTAGAAATTTCAATGATTGCGTTTGTTGTAGAGGTAAAGTTGAAGGTTATAGTAAAGTCTACATTCCTTGAGAAACTTGTGTTTGTTTTGTTTTATTAACTTATTATAAATTTTTTTGGGTGTGTTTTATGTTTGTTGTTGTTTTCTTCGTTATTTTTTATTTTTTGTTTGTTTCTATTTTATTCGGATATATTTCATATGATTATTAATATTAATATTGCAGCATGGCTTTGTAGTTATTACTATATTTTGAACATGTAGCAGCAGAATGCTAAAGTTATACTTGATTCTCGATATG
Source organism: Ambrosiozyma ambrosiae (assembly GCA_003705185.2). NCBI lineage: Eukaryota > Fungi > Ascomycota > Pichiomycetes > Pichiales > Pichiaceae > Ambrosiozyma > Ambrosiozyma ambrosiae. Next base: position 234,936 of record PPHU02000004.1, on the reverse strand, counting down.
CAAGTGCCGCAATATTAATTCAAATGTAAAGGTTTGCTGGTAGCTTGATAGATTAGACCATAAATAATTCAAACTAGTAGGTATTAAGATCCCAAGTTATCTTGCCATTGAATTACAAGAGTTTGATATATATGTGAGGATTCAGATAGTAGAAAATGGATACATAGAAAATTAACATAATATACTGCAGGTGATTACTACTTATATAAGGAAATCCTAGGAATAATATGAAGCGTAGCTAGAAAAGAAGGATATTATATAGTATAGAAGTAGATACACCAAAAACTGTCTGAGTAATATTTCTGGTTGGACAGTGTAATAATATTAATTTCAAAAAATAAGTAATAACATATATACATGATAATATGAATAACTTTAAAACTTGATAATTTTGTAGGAAAAGAGAGGATGGTCGAATGTTTGATGTTGTAGCAGTCACTCGACGCGACGATATAATATTACCCTACCTTATTTATTAGCGGCGCGTCGTACAGACGCAACACACTTAAAAACGAAAACAAATAATGAAAACAAAACAAAGAATCAGCCTGACACTACGTTAAACTGGTTTCACCTTCTTCCAAGTCACAGCTCCAAACACACATAGCTATACAAACATCCTCCATCTTCAATAAGTCATGAGAGAAATTGTACGTCATTTTATGCTTTCCTCCGACTCTGGAGTTTTTTCAATTCTTCATCCCTTTCATCACAGGTTTTTCACCACTTGATCCAAGGCGGAACTCTCTCAGAAATCTCTCCAGTCCCTTACATTCAACGGTCAGCTTCAATACTAACTTATTATATTATTTTTCATTAATATAGATTCATTTATCAGCAGGTCAATGTGGTAACCAAATCGTATGTATTTTGCTTTATAATTTTCATCATTCTTATTATGATTTGCTAATTGACGCGTCATCGTTAACCAATACGATATCCCTTATGGTCAGTCACCTTAAGCTAAATACTAACTCTTCAAAACATTATAATCTTATAGGGTACTGCTTTCTGGCAAAATATCTGTGGTGAACACGGTTTAGATCTTGAAGGTAACTACCACGGTACCCACGATATTTTAAAATCTGGTTTAAATGTTTACTTCAATGAAGCAAGTAGTGGTAAATACGTTCCAAGATCTGTTTCAATTGATTTAGAACCAGGTACCATTGATGTCATTAAGAATTCTAATATCGGAAAATTATTCAGACCAGATAACTTCATCTATGGTCAGTCTTCTGCTGGAAATGTTTGGGCTAAAGGTCATTATACCGAAGGTGCAGAATTGGTCGATTCTGTTTTAGATGTTGTCAGAAGAGAAGCAGAAGGGTGTGACTCTATACAAGGTTTTCAAATATCTCATTCTCTAGGTGGTGGTACTGGTTCTGGTATGGGTACTTTATTAATTTCCAAAATTAGGGAAGAATATCCAGATAGAATGATGGCAACTTTTTCTGTCATGCCATCTCCAAAAGTTTCAGATACTGTTGTTGAACCATATAATGCTACTTTATCTGTTCATCAATTAGTTGAAAACTCGGATGAAACTTTCTGTATTGATAACGAAGCTTTATACGATATCTGTGTTAGAACCTTGAAATTACCAACTCCAAACTATGATGACTTGAACCATTTAGTTTCTTCTGTTATGTCTGGTGTTACTACCTCATTAAGATTCCCAGGTCAATTAAATTCTGATTTAAGAAAGTTGGCCGTTAACTTGATCCCATTCCCAAGATTACATTTCTTCATGGTTGGTTACGCACCATTAACAGCATTAAACTCCAAATCTTTTAGAGCTCTGTCCGTTCCGGAATTAACTCAACAAATGTTTGACTCTAAAAATATGATGGCTGCTTCTGATCCAAAGAGTGGTAGATATTTGACTGTTGCTGCTTTCTTCAGAGGTAAAGTTTCTGTTAAGGAAGTTGAAGACGAAATGCACAAAGTCCAAACTAAGAATGCTGACTATTTCGTTGAATGGATTCCAAACAATGTTCAGTCTGCTGTTTGTTCCGTTTCTCCAACTGACCTAGATATGTCTGCTACTTTTATTGGTAACTCTACTTCTATTCAAGAATTATTTAGAAGAGTTGGTGATCAATTCAGTGCAATGTTTAGAAGAAAGGCTTTCTTACACTGGTATATTTCTGAAGGTATGGATGAAATGGAATTTACTGAAGCTGAATCTAATATGAATGATTTAGTTAGTGAATATCAACAATACCAGGATGCCACTGATCTTGATGAAGAATTAGAATTTGCCGATGAAGCCCCAATGCAAGAAATGATGGAATAAACTCCATGATTAGATGCTGTGTTTAATATTAATTTAATTTTTCTATCGGATTTTTCTTATATTTTTTTACTAATGTTTTGTCTCTATTGTTTTTGTTTGGTATACTTGGGCCATTTCACCTTTCTAATACTTCTTTTTGATGTTTTTATGTATTGCTTGCTGTGCTATTGTTAGTTTTACATATCCCTTGTTTTCAACTTTTTTGAGTTTTCTATGTTCCTAGAAGGTACGCTACTCTCTTCTTTTATTGTTATATATACCCCATTTTTTCCTTCTTATCTTATTCGAAGATATTAGAAATTGAACCACCTAATCCATTCAGCACGCGCGCCTCTCCGGCTTTGGGAGTCTTAATCTTTGGAGACTGAATTTTTAATTTTTTAATTGCTGTACTGCAGTAAATAAGTAGAATAGCTTTGATTGACCAAAATATTAGACAAGACTTACAAACTTTACTAAAAACTTAATTCCTGTTTGATTTATATGATTTCACAAAAAATCACTTCATTAATTGTGTATCTGAAGTTTTAAAAACATACTCCAACATCTACAAAACTTCTATGAGTTAACTGCCGCTAGCAAGACACTTAATAATCATATTGACCCTGATAGAATATTTTGTATAATATATTTGTTATTAGAGTTAGAGGGACTAATTCCTCTCAAGTATCCTACCATTTTTTTTATTTCAGAGGAGTCTGGAATTGTGATAATTTGGCTTCCTGGTTGTATTTAAAGGATATGAATTTGAAAAGGTTAAAGATCGATTATGATCCTAAAGTGGTTTGCAGGTTCAAGTGTTGAAAGCAGGCTAAGATTAATTGCTAATATTCACCAAAAATTTATTAATCAGTTTTAATTTTGTATATGGAAATGTTTTTTGAGGAGAATTTGTAAATATATGGCAATCTTGAACCAGTTGTAGTTAGAAATCACTTACAGGAATTTCTCAAGATAAGCCGAGAATGTAGCCGCTTGCCTAATCCTTAAAGAGACTAGAGAAACTTAATCCAATCAGACTGTTAAGTAATTTTGTGTTATGAAAAAATGATGTTAGGTGCATTGTTTAAATCATCTGATTTTTTTTTTAGTTTAGAACTATATTCTTGCATCCTTATACGATTAATACAAATAGTGAGTCTATAGTGTTATACGGGAGGTATAACTAATTTATAATGTAAAAAGATCTGAGATCATTGAAGCCAATATTTTGAGCGTTTGGCAAATTCGTTACATTAATATTGACTTTCAATAGCAAAACAAAGTATTAAGTTAACATAATAAGACAAAATGCTTGTAATAACTCAAACTGCGTTTTTTACTTCAAAAACTTGTGAGAAAGTGTAAATGATTCGGTTAGACTAGAATCTTTTATTTAATCCCTTGTACAAATAACAAATAGCAAAAGGCTTTTTGATAAAGGTAGACATCGCCATAGCATTTTCTAACTCCAAAAATCTGTGTCATATTTAATCTTCAAGAAAATTAAAATTTCTGCCAAAAGAAATTGTATAGCTTCAAGAGATTAGTATAGTTACTGTCCAATAGCTTCATGGCGGTTTCAAAATAACTAGCGTAATTATTGATTATGGTTAGGACCCTTCGCTATACTCCAACATATTTGAATATAGCATTACTCAAAAACTCTTATCATTTCCTTTTAACAAACCTAATCTTAAAACCAGTTATTCTTTTGCTTTCATTTCTGGGGCTTAAACTTTAGGGACAAAACCAGAAGAATCAAGGTACTACTTCAGATTATGATCCCACTTAATCGTTCGCGTACCCATTCAAACTTCACAACACACGCTTCAAACACATGTTGAATTTGAGCTAGTCAGATTGTACTAACAAAGCAAACGTCGTTTATCCAATTGATAACCCTCCAATGTCCTGGCCAATATCGATATCCAATCAGTTTAAGCTACCAGAACTTAAGACCCAGACAAAGACAGGAAAAAGCAATGGTCAACAACAAGCGCAAACATCACAACAAATATACAGTCAGCCAGACCCATATCTAGATCCTATAATAACATCCATTTCACCATTATCCAATCCCAAGAACAACTTACCATATTTAGTGTTGACTTATCGTGGTCTATACTTGTTTGACTGTCGAACAGATGCTCCTTTGGCTTCTCATATTAGATCCAATGTAAGTATTGAACAGCATGGTTCAAATATAAACGTTAAAATTTCTCCTAATGGCCGTATTATATCCATTTTAACTTCAGGCAATGACATTTTGGTATATAGCATTAAACTCTCAGCTATGGCTGAAGATGAAGTGTTGATAGTTTTTAATAAAGATGGTAAGATTATTCAAAATGGATTACCCACTATTAGCCCTGATTATAAAGATACTGGCAATTTAGTTAGCTCTGGAATTGGGGACGAGACCAGTGTTGGTAATGGCTCTAAACGGGAAAAGACACGTGGTAGCGTTAATGGAATTAATAGTGATAATGATGGTGATTTTGATTCTGCTAATGGTATAGTGAATCAATTTATAAGTGCTTTGTTTGTTAATGATTCTAAAGAAACTCCGAATTATGATGTTGGGTTGAGATTAAAATTGATAATTAATGTTCAAAGTAAGATTGTTGATTACTGCTTTTTAAACAATGGACAACTATTATTGACACATTCTAAACCTCATGCGTTTCAAGTTATTCATTTAGATTCACCTAAACAAGCCAAAGACACAAAGGATTTACACTTTATTATGTTTGATGAATTACCTTGGTTTTCCAATAGTAACTCAGAACTAGTTCCAATCAAAAAAGTTTATTATAATATTCAAATGGATTGTTTTGTTTGGATAAGTGAACTAGGAAAATGTTGGCTTGTCTACAAAGTTAAAGATGATTCTGGTAAATTGGAGTTTAAAGGTAAAGTAATATATGATGAAGGAAATAAAAACCAGGAATTACAGGCTAATACATGCTTGATCAATCATCATAAGAATTTGTGTTACATTGGTTTGGCTAATAGTAGTTTGATCATTTTTAAGTTGAATAGAGATCTTACTGTAACTAAATTAAAAACGATAAAGTTCAGTAATAATTCTAAGGGGTTACACAAATTGATCTTAAGTCCAAATGGTGAAATGCTTATTGCAATCTACCAGAAAAGTTGGAATTTATATTCTTTTTTGGGTAACTTGAATTTTTCAACGCTGAATTATGACTTCAAAGATTGGATGAAAGCTATGGAAATTAACTTTTCAAATTGGAACACATTAATATTAACTACGTCTCATAAAATTTTTAAAATTGATTTGGTCACATTAAATCACTCATTACAGTTGAATTCAGTCAGTTTCAAAAGACCTGTACTTATACAAAAGGATAAAATTGCAATTTTTAAAGCTTATGAAAAAAGAAATATTGGTGAAACCGGTAGTGCTGATGATCAACAAAGTGAGTCAAATATGTGGTTGTTTCAATTACTTCCAATTACATTCAGGTTGTATAATACTGAGATAAGATCTTGCTCTGTCAGTGATGATGGTAACTATGCTTGTATTGTTGGTAACCAAGATGTTATTATTTATGATCTATTTATTTATCAATATAAATTTTTGAAAAGAAGTGAATTAGGTGGTGACAATATGAATACGGAAGATGATTCAATTAACCCAATCAGAAGTTGCATATGGTGGAAAAGTCATTTGATTTTAGTTTTGAAGATAATTGATAAAGATGCAATCAAGTCTGAAATTATTGTTTTTTCTCCAAGAATTTTAGATAGATACGAAAGTTTTCAATTTGATCATGTTATTTGGAGTTTTAATTTTGAAGAGACAGGGAAGAACGAGAATTATTTATCCATGAATCTGGATCCTTTTGAAGATGAATTAATTGTGATCACAGATCAATTGAATTGTTACACTTGGAAATTAAGATATGAAATTAGAAAAACTGGTGGAAGTTCTGTGATTTTCAAAAAATCTCAAAGTTTCCCATTTAGGAATTGTTTTCCAAAAGAAATGGACGATAGTATCCTGTTAAATTTTAAAACAATTTTGAAAGTGACTGGAGATGACTACTTATTATTAACTAATTCTGATTTAATTTACGTTAAAAAGGATAGAGAAGAAAACAATTCAGTTTATCAAACCTATAAATTAAGCGAGTCCGCAGAATATGCTCAAAAATTAACTTCTAATTTAATTGCAGTGTTTGATGGTTCACAAATGTTACATTATATTATTTCAGAAGACGAAAAAAACTTAATGAAGATTAGACCTTTTAAAATCCAAGTTGGCAATGAAATTGTTTCTGATGAACCAGGAAATTATCTAGTTGATTCAATTGGAACATCATCGTATCCTTTAACCACAATAGAAGAAAAGAAAGTGATATTTGGAATAGAAATTGACTATTCCAATTCTAATTTAAGATTTGAAGCTACCAAGAAGAACTATTTGAACGATTTGATTCATCACTATATTCAACTCAATATTGACAATGTTCAGAAAGATGTTGCTGAAGAAGCCCTTTCAACGATTACTATTTACAGAAGATTTCATAGATTCAAAACATTTAAATTTGTATTAGAGTTATTATTAATGAACTACACCCAAAAATGTTACGATGATAAAAGTTACGATACTGATAATGAATATTTTAACAGATTAATGGAATTGATTAAGATGACAGGTCAACAATATTTAATCATTATGAATTGTATCAAGAAGATTGAGGTTCATTATTGGGATATTTTCTTTACCAAATTTGGGCAATCTCCTAGAGAAATTTTGGACAAGCTCTTTAACCATTACAAGGATTATCGATTAAGTGCACATTATTTTATAATTATGCTAAATTACGAGAAAATTGACAAATTAAGTGAGGATGATGTTAAATTGATCAACGAGATACTGTTGAAATTAGTTTTAATTAAAGATTATGAAACTTCATTTGAGTTAGTTAGATTTATTAAAATTGTAGATGATCAGGTTTGTAACACAATTGTTGAGAAGCTAAAAATAGGTTTGACTGAGTTTTCCAATTAATTTTTTACAATTTTTATTGTAAAATGTATTAATTATTAACAATTAAGGTTTTCATAAGTATTTGTTTTTATTTCTAAATCAGTACGTTAAAAAAAAGTTGAAACTTAACACAAACAATAAATAAATAAAGAGTATGGCAAATTATGAAATTTTCAATCTAATCAGCACCCTTTAAAAACTTTTGAACGAAATTGTCACCACCAGTAGTAGAATAAGATTGATAAGGTTCGAAATATTTCATAACATGGCATTGCTGCTTCCAGAAATTAGTTAATTCTTGAAATTCCATTTGAGCTTTCATATAGAGAACGTTCTGGACAGCCAAATCATTGACAAATCTGTGTCTCTCAAATTCTTGTCTTATTTTTGTTTTAACTTGTGAAGCAGGGAGGTCTAAATCATAAGAATTGACGAAGTCTCTAGAATGTCTTAAGAATCTTCTATACAAATTCAAAGTACGGATTCTCATTTGTGAGCTTGAAGTTGTGAACTTGGTGGTTTCTGCAAATGCTGTTGCTAATGTCATGATTTTCTGATTTCCAGATGTTTTGGATTTGTTAAAGAAAAGGTTTATTGCTTATGTTTGTGATAAAGTTAAGTAAGTTTAAACAAAATATGGGAAAGTTCCCCTCATTTTAAGACTGGTGTAGTGGCGATGCAAAAGTACGCCATGGCGTAGATACGCCCCAGGGCAATAACATAATTATCATTTGCAACCGATATATTGGTTTTGTTTTTCCCTTTTTTTCTCTAATAGTTCTACCTGTATAATAACCATTACAATTTTAAATAAAAGATACATTAAAATGAAAGATGAAGGATGTAATTTATATAAGCATCCATCTAGATTGACTTTTTCTTTAGGTTTCCTGCTTGCTCTAGGTATCTTTATATCATACCTACCTCAACATGCTAGAATTATCAAAAGAAGGTCAAGCGAAGGTCTATCTTCTTTATTCCTGTTATTAGGATCAACATCAGGTTTTTCGGCATTTATAAATCTATACTTGGTTAGCTTACCTGCCAGGAGTTGTTGCCGGTTTGATTTAACTTCTTTTCAATGTATCAACTCTCAGTTAGGATTGATGCAGGTTGGACTGCAAATGATTGGTTATTGTTTGATCCTATTCCTTTGTGTTTTCTTGACATCAGATTCAATTACTGAATCACAGGAAGAATATCAGAAAATTCACAAAAGTTATCAAATATTTTTAGTTTATGTCTCTCTCAACTTATTAGGTGTGCTTTATTTGGTGTACTTCAATGGAAATTCTGATGCTATACTTCAGTTTGCCAATGTTAGTGGAATTTTGGCAACTTTATTAGCTATGGTTCAATACTTTCCACAGATATACACCACTTATAGATTAAAACATCCCGGTAGCTTGTCAATTAAGATGATGCTACTTCAAACTCCAGGTGGGTTTGTTTGGTCCTTATCTTTATATGCTCAACCTGGCTCCAAATGGAGTTCTTGGTTGCCCTATCTATCTGCTGCTTTCTTACAGCTAATATTACTAGTGATGTGCATCTACTTCATATATTCAACTGACACAAATGTATCTGAAAGAGATTCTATAGAACAGATAGAAAGACAAAACATGGAATCTTCCGAAGCTGAAGAAAGACAACTATTATTAGCATAGGCTATATAAAAAAAGAAGTAAAATTACATAGTAATGCACACCATAATAAATAAAACGTTATTTATTATCTAAATAGAGTAAACAGAGAATTAATTCGTAATAGTAACATTCTTAAACAGAAATTGTCTTCCAAACATTTAAACCATTAGTACCTGTACTCACCAAAGCACCTGGAATTTGCTTATGCCATCTAACATCCTTAACATCTTTTTGCCAATGAACAAACAATAATTGAGCTGGAATACCCTTTAATTCATTAATTTCCTCTTGTTGTTGTTTAATTTCTTCATCATCGGCTTCAACAGCCAAATCCCATAATGTAACAGTATTATCTTCTGAAGAAACGGCAACAATTGATTCATCTAATGGGTTAAATGCAATAGAGGTAATTGGAGATTTATGGAAGTTATATGAGACAACAGGAGATGGTTGAGCATTTGGTGAGAAATTTCTTAAATCCCAAACACCCCAACTACCATCATCATGGCCTGAGGCTAACAAATGATCGATTTTTTCACACCATGATAAAACATTAACATCAGAATTTGATGCACGCACACCAATAGCAGGCTTATGTTTCTTGGATCTGGTATCCCATATTCTTATGTAACCATCAGTATCACCAGTTGCAAAAACAGTTGTATCATTGGCAGATTTAGACCATTGAATATCTTCAATCGATGCATTTCCTGCTTGAAAAGGTTGTCTATCTGTCACCCATTTACTCCCATTTCTTTGCGTGAAATATATACGACCGGAACAATCACCAGATAATAATGCACCAGTTGAAATTCTTGGACTCCAGTCAAGACCATATCCTTCAACATTACCATGGTTTTTAATGATATGGATTGGTCTCTTTGATTGCTTTGAAACTATCAAACCTGGCGTATCAAATGCTTTATATTGTTGAGATATGTCGAAAATGTAAACTTCACCACTTTCTGACATTGTAGCAGTTAAATATTCCCCTCTTTCTTGAGCAGAAAATTGGGAAACTCTCAATCTATTGGTTGTATGCTTTAATGAAATATTTTCAGATTCTAAAATTGGATCATGATCATTATCGTCATCATCATCATCATCTTCATCTTCGTCTTCGTCTTCGTCTTCGTCATCTTTCACTAATGTTTTAGCTAATTTACTTAATTTCATAACAATAATTTCATTATCTTTATTCTTTTGTGCTTGTGTAGCTGTTGAAAGGTACATGGTTGCAGGATAACCTCTTCTTTCTGATCCTAAACTATCAGGCAAAACATCCAATGTTAAACAAGGCCAAGGCATATTAACATTATGTAACATTTCATAAACTGTAGGATCAGCTTCAAGCACTTCATCTGGTCCCAATGGTCTTGATCTATGTGGTAAATACAAAGTGTCTTGTTGTTTGTCTTGATCAATTGGTTCGGTTGATAATTGATTATTTGATATTAATTGTTGTGCTTTTTGAGCACTCATTTCCATTAATTGATCATCATTCAAATTAGCTGCATTAGCTTCATCATCATCTGTGTCTAATTCAATGATTTCGCCTTCACTTTCATAATCATCACCTGATAAATCTTCCATACCACCTTCAATTTCCATTTCATCGTTTTCCTCTACAACAGTTGAAGCAGGGGGAAGATCTGATTGATCTCTTTTTGCCGCTTTTTGTATATCGTGATACTCAGCAACTCTCTTTGACATTTTATCTTTTGATAGAAGTGTTCACTTGTTTTTGAATGTAAGATGTCAACCATCGTAGTGATAGCCAAAATCAATTTTACATTCAAAAAAAAAAAAATCTGGAAAAAAATTAAAAAAATTGAGGTCCGGTTTTTATGGGTCTGAGCTACAGTCCGGGTTTCTCAGGGGTTGCATTCACTATACCCTCACAAAATTATTCAAGCATTTGGCTAACTGAAAACATGGTGAATTGAAGCTTCATGTTCATCTAACTTAAGTAAACACCCAAATAAATCATCAATGGAAAGAAAAAGTTTTTTAGATCAGGAACCACCTCCAAACTATATACCTGGTATTGGTAGGGGTGCTACTGGATTTTCTACACAAGCTGGCCTTGGAAGTATAGGTTCTAAAAGATTTAACACCTCAATGATAGGAGATGATGATACTGATCCTAATCAAGATAGATATTCTGATGCCGATGACGATGAAGATTATGGGTTTGGTAAAGATAGGTTAGCAGATGATGATGCTGAAGCAGATAAAATATACGATGAAATTGAAAAAAGGCTGCTGATGAGAAAACGAAAGCCAGCAGCCAAAAAGAGAAGAGCTAGTTCTGAATTACCGGAAGATAATAATACCGAAAACGATGAAAAATTGAAAGTTCAGGATATATCAATAGGTGAGTCTATTAAAACTATAAGTGAACAATTTAAAGACTACAAACAAGAATTATCTAAAGTTTCTGAAGAAGATTGGCTTAATTTACCTGAATCTGGCGATTTTACAAAACGTAATAAACGAATAAGGAAAGAAACTCAAGAACAACAAAGATTTTATAGAAATTCGGATACGTTTATAACGGACATGAGAGATTCGGAACAAAATACACTGGACAAATTGGATAGTGAAGTTGATGGGAAAGTTGATCTTATCAGCGTTAGTTTAGCTAAGGATAAAGTTCTTGCAAGTCAATTGGCCAGTTTGAGAAATGGTAATGGTTCATCATTATCGCTTGATTCACATGAATATCTAAAACAATTATCTACTATTGATGAAGCTGACGAAAATTCAATATTGGAAACTTCGACTAAAATATCAAGTAATGTTGGCGATTATCACAAGAATAGAGTGATTTTTAAGAAAATGAGAGAATCTGCACCTAACAAACCTGGTTCATGGATAGCAAGTGCAAGAATGGAATACGAAGTGAAGAAATATGATCGAGCTAAAAGATTAATTCAAGAAGGTTGTGAAAAATGCCCAAAATCCGAGGAAGTTTGGCTTGTTAATTTAGAGATTAACCATAATGATTTAAATATCTGTAGAGGTATTATTGCTGAAGCTCTAAAGTTCAACCCAAAATCTTTGAAGCTTTGGTTGAAAGCAATTGAACTCCAAAATGATAATTCATCCAAAAAAAGAATCTTAAGAAGAGCATTGGAATTACTACCCAAATCCCAAACACTTTGGCTGGAAATCTTAAATTATGAGGATGATGATGAAATTTCTGCAAAAATGTTAGAAAAGGCAACTGAATTGATACCCACTTCTATTGATCTCTGGCTGGCATTAGTAAAATTACAATCTTTTGAAGATTCCAAACAGACATTAAATAAAGCGAGAAAATCGGTCAACAAAGAACATATCCATTTAATTTACATTGAAGGTGCAAAGTTGGAAGAGTCAAATACAGAAAATGAGATTAAAGTTAATAAAATGATAGAGAAAGCCTTTAAAGAAACTGGAGAACAAATATCAAGAGATGATTGGCTGAATATTGCAGTTGATTGTGAAACAAATGGGTTCATAATGACTGCGAAAGCAATTACATTAAATTCGATGGAAATTGGATTTGATGATGAAACTCAAAACGAAGAGGATAAACTTGAAATATGGCAACAGGACGCACAATTTGCATTTAATAATAAAAATATAGAAATAGCTAGATCAATGTATATGTTCATCACATCAAATTATCCTAATGATTTAAAATCATGGGACGCTTTCATCGATATGGAAAAATCACTATCCGATTACAAGGCATTATACACAGTTTATGAGATGGGAATAGTATCCAACCCTCAGGAAGAACGATTATATTTGATGTATGCCAAAGATAAATGGATTCTTGACAATGATATTGAAAAAGCTAGGGAAATTTTATTTGAAGGATTAACTAAAAATCCTGAATTTGAAGATTTGTGGTTTGCAGCGATTAAACTTGAATGGAAATCGGGATCGAAACTTCAAGCTATTCAGTTATTTGAAACTTGTAAATCTGAAATTGGAGAACCTTCGTCTAGAGTTTGGTATAAGAATGTAACACTTGAAAGACAACAAGGCAACACCAAAACTGCATTGAAATTGATTGATGAAGGGTTAGCTTACCATCCGACTGAACCTAAACTATATTTACAAATGGGCCAAATATACGAAGATTTACAGGATTGGGAGAAATCTAGGGAAAGCTATGAATCCGGTACGAAAATGTGTCATGATTCTGGTTTACTTTGGGTTCATTGGTCAAGAATTGAGGAATTTAAACTAAAAAGAATACTTAAAGCCAGATCTATACTAGATCAAGGATTGGCAATCAACCCGAAAAATGAATTGATTTATTTAGAAAGAATCAAATTGGAAACAAGAGCCAAAAACAACCAACAAGCACAAATATTAATTTCAAGAGCTATTCAAGAACTCCCAACATCAGGTTTAATTTGGTCTGAGCGTATCAAAATATCCAAGCCACAACAACGTAAAAGCCTTTACAAACAAGCATTGAATTCAACGAATGATGATAATTACGTTGTTCTAACAATAGCTATGGATTTATGGAATTTAGGCAAAATCGCCAGATCCAAACAGTTTTTTGATTCGGTTTTTGAAAAAGACCCTGATTTCGGTGATTATTACATACATTACTACAGATTTTTATTGAAGCATGGCTCTGAAGGCGAGATTAATGATTTCAAGAGTAAATTTGTGAAAAATGAACCTCGTCATGGATATCTTTGGTGTGGTATTTTTAAAAGATTGGAGAATTTGGATAAAGATCCATTGGATTTATTATGTGATGAAACAAGTAACGTTGAATAAACCACTAATTTGAGAGTGTAAATTTTATTTATTTGGTTGATCATATGTATTATATATTATAGAATTAATTTTGTTATAGAATTTAGAATATAGTAAGAGTTGATAATAATTTAAATATGGACTGACACGTGACTCAAACATCAAAAGTTACCCGGACGTATTTATAGGCGAGACAACCTAGTGAATATTTGAAGTAGATGTATTTGTATTTAAGTTGGTATTTAAGACTTAAGGTCGATTCATGTTATTAACTGATTTTAAAGTGAAAACAGGTTCAAGCACATAGTTATACCCATGTTTATGCTGATGATGAAGAGGGGACTTCTTAGAAGTCCAATATTGAAAACATCATTTACAAAACCAAATTTGAAAGGAAGAAACTATGCTTCCGTAAAAACATTAAACATCGATTGGGATCCAATCAAGACCCAAAGACAATTGATCAAAGGCAGGGAAATTGGATCACAGAAATCCCGTCATTTTGTGTTTTTGATAATGTGTTTGACGCCAATTGTCACGTTTGGATTGGGATGCTGGCAGGTTAAAAGATTGAAATGGAAGAATCAATTAGTTGCCGGATGTGAAGATAGATTAACTTACAAAGCTACACCTTTGCCTAAAAATATTACCGCTGAACAGATACCGGATTTAGAATATCGTAAAGTTTACATCACGGGACATTTTGACTATTCTAGAGAGATATTCGTTGGACCAAGATTACATGATAATATGAAGGGTTATTTGTTAATTTGTCCATTTATTCAATCGAATGGGGGCGGAGAAATTTTAGTTGATAGGGGTTGGATTAAAGATGATAAGGTTATTCGTGATAGACGTAATTTACAACATTTGTCAGTTCCTGAGGGAGACATTACAATTGAATGCTTTTTGAAAGATCCACCAAAAAAAGGTATGTTCCACTGGGATCATGAAGAAGGTATAAGATTATTCACGTATGTTGATATTGACGCTATGGCCAGAGAATTAAATTCCAGACCTATATATGCTCAAGTTTTAGAAAATTATCACGATAGACCTGAATGGTTAAATAGATCAAATCAAAGTGGAAGTCAAGAAACAAAAAATGCAGTTCCATGGTACAAATTTTGGTCTAGTAACGAAAATAAAGAAGCAACCAATAACCAAGACAAAAACAATAAGCCAACTTTAGACTATGATGATGCTGTGGAGTTTAGTCCATTACAGTTTATCAATGCTGGTGTTCCACTAGGTAAGCAACCAAAGATTGAATATACCAACAATCACATGAATTATTTAGTTACCTGGTTTGGGCTATCTTTCGCATCTTCAATGTTATTGTTTCTGACCTTGAAGAAGAGTAAGGTGGTTAGTCCACTTCAGGAGAAATTGAAACATGCTAATAAGACCTTCAGATAGTCCTTTAATGTGTAGTTATGATCTTGTAAATAGTTATCTGATTTTTTATTAGTAATACCTAATTTAATGTATATATAAATATAATTTAATTCAAATATTTGTTGCTTTTAGCAGTGTTGGATATCTGTTTATGATAGGCACAAGTATCAATTAGTATTTTGCTCTATTCCACAAAAGTTCGAACCGAGTAAGGAGCCGTCAAAGTTTTTCCGATTACTCAAGCTATTTTCTGTTTCGTAGTGACTTCAGGGTTATTTGTGGATCATCAGAGTCATAGTGTTTGTTTGGATGTTTTAGATCAACGTGAAAACATCATGGGAGTATGTTGGCTTGAAAGTTATTGTCCAATTTCCAATTATCATCAATTCAATACAAATATATTCACCACTCATTCGCAAAACTCGTGAGAGACGCCAGACGCGTTTTCAAATTACTCGCAAGTTTAACTTGGAAAATACATTCAAACAAAACTTACAAGTAACAAACAATAAACTCTAAGTACCAAAATACATAACACATAACACATATCACACGACAAACCTCAAGCTATTTTAAAACAAAGAATAAAAGAGTATACTGTATCAACTTTCAACGCTATAATGAGATCCTCTATGCCACCTACTTCAGACCATCGTCGGTCTTCACGACTTCCCACTGTACGTCCAACCACTCCTAGAATATCTAGAAGTTCCATGGCTTACCCACCACCAAATTCATCTCCTCCTCCTCCTCCTCCACCAGTTGATGGGGTGACAATTCAGCCTACAGTAAATGGAACCACTCTGACTACAACACCATCTAAGCAACCTCAAGAAACACAAACGCAAATTGTTGCTGTGGACGTGCCGTCTGTGTCTGTTCCATACCCGGGTCAATTCACACCATTAAACCCACCTGAACTACCTTTTTTCAAATCGAATAAGCAAGCTCCTGAACTTATTGGAAATTTAGAAACGTTAAATGGACAGTTGTTAAGTTTACAAAAGGCGAATAACCATTTGAGAAATTTCAATGAGTCAATCTCGTCGTTGTTATTCGGGTTGAATATTAATGCTTGGTGTATCCATTTTAATAAATCGCCAACTATCAAAACGTGGAATAATTTGGAAAAGTTGGCTGATGTAAATAAGAAGATTTCAAACTTGAAGCAGAAAATCAGGGCTTTAGAGAATGAGAAACACAATAGGTTGATTATGCCACCACCACCACCGATCACCAAGACTGTCAATTCCAACACTACCAGACGAGGTACCAAGGTCAACAACACTAGTGCCAGAAATACAACCACGAAAGAAGGGTTTTGGTCAAGATTATCACAAGGAAATAGAGGCATACAAGTGAAAAAAAATACTTTGTCGAACATCAATAAGAAAGCGGTCAAGACTCTGCAATTAAAAACGACAACGACCAATAGAAGACATTCAAACATTCCTGTTAGAAAATCTGAATCGTCTGAATTATCAGGTACAATCAGCACAACTACATCATCTTCACATACAAGTGACACCAACGCTGTAAATAGAAGATACAGTAGAATACCAGTCGTGAACCAGGCAAATAGAACTAATCGCACTAAGAATGGGGGAAGTTGGAAAGTTTCAGGTCGTACTCCATTCAGGTGATCTATATGATGGTGATAATGATGACGATAATGATGTTATTGATTTATTTAAGTTGTTCAGACCATTGATACCCCCATACACTTTTCTCCATGAATTTGTTCCTCTTGTTCTGTATATCGTTTAATTGAAAATGGAAAGTACTATAGTTCGTAATCGTTATAGAAGTACTCCAAATCAGAAATAGTATACCTGAATAGGACCAGTTCATTAAACTTTATAAGATAAATAATAATAATGATAGAGTGTAAAACGGCAAATAAAAAAAAAGGAAAAATACAAACAAATAAAAGGTAAATAATAAAAAAACAAAGAAGTCAAAATAATATGTAAACAACATCGTTTCCAATTTCAACCTTCAATCTTTAAATTCATACAATAAACTAAGGTTTAGGAACATGCAAACTCTTACTGATCATCAGAGACCCTTGCACAAACCACAACCCACTCAAAGGATGCCATTCGAAAAACGTTCCTGGGAACAATAACCCACCAACCAACTCATCACCATACAATCCTTTCTTCACCAAAACAGCCATCAATCCAACCAACCATAAGGAGGCAGGAATGGGTAACCCTTCAAAATACTTTGATTTCCCAGTTTGATCTTTAGGTATATTAGCCACTGTAACATTAAATCTTGCTAATCTTGCTAATCCACATAACACACAAAATACCAACACCAACACATCGGCAGTAGTTTGCATTCCAATTGAGAAGGCAATTGAAGCAGGTGCAACTCCAAATGATATCAAATCAGCTAATGAATCCAACTCTTGGCCAATCAAACTGGCCTTATTTCTTAGCCTGGCAACTTTTCCATCGAAAAAGTCAAAAAATAATCCCAAAAATGTGAAAAACATGGCTCTATATATATAGTCAGTTTGTGAGGTGAGAGCAAATCTTAAACATGAAATGATAGAGTAAAATCCACTGAATCCATTTAATAAGGTAATACAATCAGCCATATGAAGGTTTCTGACAAACGATAAATGTCTTTGATCAGAAGTGAATGCAATGATATCTTTTTCATCAGGTGGAGGTAGAGGTTCCTCATGCAATGAAAATATGGAGGATACTGAAGAAGATCTTCTTGTTTTCAAAGACGGATTAAAAGATAATGGACGGTCAATTTCATCCTCTGAAGTGTCTGACATGGCTGATGTGTTGGGTAAAGGCACGCTTGCCTGTTCCAACTGAGCCTTTGACGATTGTTTAGATTGTCTAAGTGACATTACTTGGATAATTGTATAGACTAATTTATGTTATTAAAAATGTACGTATATATTTTTATACAATGTGAGCAGAAGGAGGAAGCTGGTTAGAAAAAAAAAGCAGTGCATAAATAGGAAAAAACAAAGTTACAAAAACAAAATGAAACTCAAGAAAACGAAACGAATCCAAACACATGCGCACGCACCAACAAGTTTTGGGTTCGTGGCGCGGCGGAGAAGTGGCACAGATAGAACAGGAAAATAAACTAAAAGAGGTTTCCTACTTATACAGATCTGACAACTTCGTCAAATGCCTTTGCAACTTGTTCAACATTATGTTCATTCAAACCAGCAACAGAAATACGACCAGAACCAACCAAATACACACCATGCTTCTTCTCACATCTTTCCACTTGTACTGGAGTTAACCCAGTGAAAGAAAACATACCTTGCTGTTCAACAATATGATCCCAAGTACCTGGGGTACCAAGTTTAATTAATTCCGATCTTAAACTATTTCTCATTTTACCGATTCTTGAAGACATTGTAATCAAATCATCTTCCCATTGTTTCATTAATTCCGGGGTGTTTAAAATTAGAGAAACAATCTTAGCACCATAACTTGGAGGATTTGAGATTTCTGATCTGATGATTTTGGACAATTGAGAAAAGATAGCTTTGTTTAAAGCTTCATCAGATTCAGGTAGGATAACATGAACAGCACCGACTCTTTCACCATACATACCAACATTCTTAGCAAAACTTTGACAAATCAATATTGGGAACTTGTAGTCACCATTAACAGCCTCTCTAACAGCCCATGAATCTTTTAGTAAAGAACCGGAAGAGAAACCTTGGTAAGCAGAATCAAATAATGGTAAATGACCATTTTCATCAATGGCTTTCAAGATTTGTTTCCATTGCTCTGGTTTTGGATCTAAACCAGTTGGGTTATGAGCAGTAGCATGTAATAAAAACACCGAACCAGTTGGAGCATCTTTGATAGCTTTTAAGAAACCTTTCAATTCCAAAGACTTGGTAGCATTATCCCAGTAAGGATATGAAGCAACTTTTAAATTAGAGAATTCAAAGATTTGGATGTGATTGGCCCAAGTTGGTTTAGATAAGTAAATTAGAGGAGTGGTTGAAGATGAATCATCTTTGTAAAAATCTTTTATAAATCTAGAAACAACATGTAAAGCACCAGTACCTGATAATGATTGAATTGAAACCAATCTTTTTTCAGTGATGGCTTTTGAATCTTCACCTAGGATGATCTTGGCAGCAGCATCCGTAAAGCTCTTCAAACCAGAGATAGGCAAGTACTCATGATTATAGTCCTTTGAGTTTTGTAGTAAATTTTCTGCCAATCTAACAGAGGGTAATATCCATGGCTTACCGTTATTATCTCTGTAAGCACCAATACCCAAATCCACTTTATCAGTTCTCTTGTCTTCAGCGTATCTAGCTTTTAAACCGAATAAAGGATCTGGAGGTAGTTGAGGAATATTTTGAATTTTAAAAGATCTGGTCATTGTTATGGAGAGAAATTTAGAGAGAAAATAGGAAAGAACAAACTAAATTGTATAAAATAATAAGCAGGAATATGAATTATTATTAAAATAGTTAGTTATTTTAAGAAAAGGAGGAAAAGCCAGAGTATTTAAATTAAACAGAACGAATAAAATAAAAGTGAAGTCTGATGGTGCGCACCCCGGAGAATCTTTCTGGACATACGGTGTTTATAGCTCCATAAAATTATTAGAGAGGACGACGACGACTAATATGAAAAATGACAGTATCCGGAGTCGGCATGTTTTCGAGAATTTGTTATATTATTACACGATAGTACCCGTTTTTTTTATCTTTCTATATATTTATCTATTTGTTTTAACTAGTTTTAAAGAATTAATAAAATAACTCAAAGTGTAAAAAATGATATACTTTTTACTAAATGTTAGTCACACACGGAGGGGAGAATGGAGGCACTACAAAGTATAAGAGTTTTACATCCGTACACCATAATAGCAAAATATGAGGGGAATATATGGAAAGTATCTGACAAATGTAATTCAACAATGAGCGACGATAAGCGACGATAGACTTATCTAAAAATTAATATCTTTATCAATTTTTAATTGTCATGTGACTTATTTTCATTTTTTATTATAAGTCACGTGTTATTTTAGATTTACTTTAAATTTCATTTGATAAATACCAAAATAGTATTAAAGTTTACTTAATGAAGTGTAATCAATACCCGTTTATATAGAATCAAATGATTAACCCTGTATTTTTAAATAGAACTAGAATTGATCGTTATTATGTGGGAGTTATGGATTTTTCTTACTTTACCTCTTTATAAATTTCATTAATTCGATTAGAATTTCTGGTGAATAAGTTACTGAACTAATAAGAACAATTTAATTCCCTGAAAGAAGGTATTAATCTGTATCATTATTTTTCCATTATTTCTTTATGAACTCTATAACTGTTTCTGGAAATCATAATCATTTCATAAAAGCATTACATTCATTTTACCCTTGCTCATATATATATATCCAATACACAAATCTCTTAACGGGAAAATAGAGATGCCATCACTATTAGTAATAGTAGTAATAGTAGTAATAGTAGTAATGGTAAGTAGTGATAGTACAACCACATATCCGTAATCGAACAGAACTAGCTCATCTCCTTGGTTCTCCAGTAGACCGGTATCTCTTTCTGGTCCGAGTTCTTCTATTCTCGTTAACTTCTCCGGGAGGCAAACACAACCTCTCAATTCAACAACAATAACAGTATTTTTCATAAATACAACTCCTAACCTTGTTCATGTCTAATCCTGTAATTTTATCACTTTCATTAATTTTTCATTTAAACCCCTTTTTATTTGAAGATAATGTCTACCCTCAAACCAATTAGAATCGTTCTATTGGGTGCCCCAGGATCAGGAAAAGGTACTTTAACATCAAGACTATTGAAACAAATCTCACAACTAAATTCAATATCTACCGGTGACCTCCTTAGAAATGAAATATCCAAACACTCAAAAATTGGTCATGTTGCCCAAAATTACATAACCAAGGGAGAATTACTTCCAGACAAATTTATGGCAGACTTAGTCTCCAACGAATTAGGCCAGCGCAACATGTTGAACAATCAAGCATCCTTCTTACTTGATGGATTCCCAAGAACGTTAAATCAAGCTAATGAATTAGAGTCCTCATTGACCCAATATAATGCTAATATCAATCTTGTTGTTGAATTAAATGTTCCACCTGATGTTATACTAGAAAGAATCTCGAACAGATGGGTGCATCAACCATCAGGTCGTGTTTACAATTTATCGTATAATCCCCCAAAAGTACCATTTAAAGATGATATCACAGGTGAACCATTGACGCAGAGACCAGATGATAATCCAGAAACCTTCAAAATTAGATTAGATAGTTACTTTAAGCAGTTGGATCCATTGAAGAAATATTATTCCGACAAGGGCGTGTTCGGTACGGTTTCTGGATCTACTTCTGACATTGTATTTCCTAAATTATTGGATCTAGTTCAAAAGAAGTTCTCATAATTTAAATATTTTCTTCCTTATATATACTTATATATTATGTGCATTAATCGATGTAATTATCATACTACATATAATTACTATAAATCGAGCGATGGAACAATCCGAGTTTATTCCTTATTATAAAAATTGGAAGTGAGACCGATTTTAACAGCTGACTAAATTACATTTAATTTGACTTCGTTTCGTTTCGTTTATTTATTTTTTTTTTGGTTGTTTATTTGATCTCTACTGATTAGAAGTGTTTATACCAGTTTTTGAAATAATAATCTAACTTTATAATATACACTTATACAAAAAAGCTATATCCACTATCTGCTTCATATCACATCATCTTGAATCGCTTCATCCAGGAAGTCAACATACAATTTAGCACACTTGTCTCTTAATAATCAACTAATTACCCAAATATTCCCATTAAGTATAAGATTCGGCATATATGTCATCCTCCTCTTCCAAATCACCTGAATCAGAAACTCCAGTTAACAATCATGATCAAGATGATCACAGCCATTTAGATAATGATAATAGAGACACAGTTACAGCTACAACTACAGCTACAGCTATTAACGCCACTGATGGGTCAACCAAAAAACAGAAAAGAGAAAGGTCCTCAAGAGCTTGTATGGTGTGTAGACAACGGAAAGTTAAATGTGATGCCGTTGCAAAGCATCCTGATAGATGCTCTAACTGTATCCAGTTTAATATTAATGAATGTATTATTCCTGTGCCCAGAAAGAGAAAGTCTAGAAAAGTTAATGAATTTTTAGAGTCAATTAATAATTCAAAGAAACAAAAACTTGAATTACAAAATATTGGTTCTACCTCTGAGATTTCATCAACTTGTTTAACAAACAACAATAATAGCAGTAATAGTAACAGTAACGGTGTCAATGGTAAGGACAAGGACAACAATAACAATGTCAACAATACTAATGATAATACAACATCTAACATTACTCCACTCCCCAGTTTTGTCAGAAGTGACTTACAGAGTGAATTTCCTGAACTAAGTGCTATCAAATTGGACCCAAATCGGGTTTTGAAACCAGACGTTAATATTTCTTCAATCAATGAATACGTAGGATATTCTGCATGTACCCCATTAATGAAACAAATGATTGTCCAGTATTTTACAGAACGACCAAGCTCTCTGGCTTCTTTCAGCATGGATATAAATGATTTTAGATTACTAGAATCTCTTGGTTGCTTCACCTTGCCTGAAGAAAAAATTGCAAAACAATTCATAAATGCCTATTTCGAGTACGGTTATCCTCAATACCCCATATTAAACAAAGTTCAATTTTTAAGAGACTATGCAGACTTGAATAACCCTCCCTCCTTATTATTGTTAACTTCAGTGTTGGTTGCTGGATCTACATTATATTCCGAAGTTGAATGGTCTATTGAGAGTCGTGCCAGACATAAAAAAGTAGGAAAAATCTTGTATAAACGGGCAATTGCCTTGTTCAATGCCAGAGTTGAACCAGAAATGCTTAGAATCATACAGTCCATCATGCTTTTTGTTACTGGTGCTTCCATAGGGTCTTGTGAAGAATTGAATGAACGTTCAAATACCTTCTTGTACACTAAACTGGCTGTCTCCATGTCTTACTGTATCGGCATTCATCGATCCCAAGATGATTTGAAGCAGTTGAATATCCATGAGAAAAGGGTATTGAAACGAGTCTGGTGGTCTTTATTTGTTAAAGATTTGTATTACTCCTTTTCATTTGGTAGACCATGGGCCATTGATTTAGGTGACTCGAATGTCCCTATGTTGACAGAAATTGATTTGTTAGACTCTTTAGAGAAAGATGAAGTTCAGATTGAAAGTAATGATCCAAAGAGAAAATTGGAAATTGCGTATTTTATTCAAAAGATTAGGTTGTCCAAGATTTTCAGAATCGTGTTGGATAATCAAATCTCTATCAAGAAGTACACTTTGAATGATGTTTCAATCATTCCTATATTAGAACAATGTAATAGATTTATGTCAGAATGGCTGGAAGGTTTGCCTGAAGAATTGCAGTTTAAAATAGCAAAATCAGAAGAAATGAAAAAAGATGATGCCATAGAAGAGAAAGAAACTTCTGGGTCAGATGACGATAAAATTAAAAAAGAGAACAATTTTTACGCTGCTATCTTGGCTCTAGAATATTATTCAGTTTTATTAGTTCTCCATAGAAACAACATCATGAGAACTTCTTCGGTCAACTCTTCCAATTCGTTTCAGAAAAGAAACCAAATCGAGCAAAACATTCCATCATGGGGTATAACATTAAAAGCTTCCCATATTCTAACAGTCTTGGGCAAATATTTATCCGAGAATAACTATTTGGTTAGATACAATAGTTTCATAGGATACTCAATGACTCTCACATGCGTAATGATGATTTACCATTTGTACAACAAAGACCAAAACGTGTCTAAATTAGCAGATGATAACATTAAAGTGTGCTTACAAGTATTGAAAGAGTCTTCCAAGTATACAATGATTAGCGACATGGCCTATTTCAATATGAATTCTGTGTATAAAGATAAAGCGAAGCAGTTTACTATCATTAAGGGAATCTTATCATTGGCCAATAGAAATTACACGAAGGAAGCAAACACAAGTATAGATAATAGTAACTATAAGATGAAAAATGATTTTGCTTTCAACCCCCACTCTAAGATTTCTAATGTTGATGGTGACTCGCCTAGTAAATCTCCAGAAACCCCTACCAGTGCGAATTTTTTGTCTTCCGCTAATAAACTTAACTTTGCAGATATCCAAATCAAAACCATTTTATTCAACGGTATTAATCGTCGGAATTCAACTGATCTGTTAAGTTCGGGTATTAGTGGCCTTCAATGCCAACCAAACAATAATAATAGTAACCCCAACCGTAACGCTGCTTCACATATGGCTCAAAATAGTGCTGTCGTTCTTAATAAAAATAATTCAATTCATGGTAGTATCTTACCACCACCATTTCCAGTACCCGGTACTTCTTATTCTCAACAACAGCAAGGACAGCCACTACAACAACAGATCTACATGCCATTACTACAATCACAAAACATCCAACAACAATCTGAATCTCATCCTCAACCTCAACTTCAACAGCAGCAGCAGCAGCAACAACAACAACGAAATGATTCCAACTGGACTCAACTGCAACACCAAACCACACAAAACGGTGCTCATATGTTAATATCTCCACCTTCTATTCCTCCAAGTCAACAATCTTATTATCATATTCCTACAGCTCCTTCTGGAAGTCAAACCTTAGGACAGTTAGCTGCTGCTGCTGTCATGACTAATACATCTAGTGGTAATGCTAGTTCATCAGCTTTCCATTCACCTGCACCACATCTACCACCACAATTAACCAATGAACAGAACTATTCACTTCCCAGCAATAACAATATCACTTCCAACCGAACTAATGACAATGACACTACTAACAAGAACAATAACAACGGTGCCAGCTCTACTAATCCATTACATTTCTCGATATTACCTCGTCACATCTCCAATAGCGTTTTGCCAGACTCAATTGACGAGAACTGGATTCCCTCCTTCGATACCTCTAAGTTTGTAATGAATGACTTGAATAATATTCATGGTAATGGTGATGCTGATAATGATGAGCATGGTAAGCCGTCTTCTATTGCCTCTTCTACTTTATCTTACGATGACAACAACAATAATGATGTGTTTTTGGATTTAATTGGTAGTTCCAAGTTTGGATACTATCAGTAGAGTAGTGATAGTGATTCGCTCTTAGTTTATCTTCTATCCCTTTTCTTTATGTTTTTTCTTTATGTTTTTTCTTTATGTTTTATCTTTATGTTTTATCTTTATGTTTTATCTTTATGTTTTTTATCTGTGATTTTTATTTGGTTAAATTCAGGGGAAGAGGGTTGGTTTTTTTTTTTCGTTGGATTATTTTAAATTATTTTAGACTGATTTAAGTTATTTAACTTTTCGGATTGTTTGAGTCTATTTGCAGACTCGATCATGGTGTCTCTTTAATATTAATGTTGATTTATAACAATATAATAGTATTTTTCTCTATTTCTTTCCGTCTTTGTTGATTTACCTGTCGCTATGACCATTTTTTTTTCTTTTGCAGTTCACTCTCAAAGCATAGTGATAATTCTAAAAGGATTTTCCCCCTAATTTTTTTATTGTTTTGTGTACATGCTAGAGATATACTTTTTTTGCTGTTTCCAACTCTTGGTTCTTGACTTGTGGACTCTTGGGTGAACAATTAATCTGTTTCAAAAACGCTTTCCTGAATTCTTACGTAATCCTCACCGTTGTGCATGCGGGCAGGCATCAGAACTCTCCGAGTGTTGCGTTTATCGTTTATGAGGTTTCGACAGAACAACAATTACTACGACTCTACAGGACAAGTTTAAGCAAAAGCTTATCTTTCTAACAAAACAACAAAATGCTTGGGTTACAGAAAGGGATGCTTCTTTTCAGTAAGCCATGCTTGATATCATCGTCGCTTGTGTTCCATACCGTTAATTCCAGATCATTATTGGTGAAAAGTATTATTAACATAAGAATTAGCTCCTTTCGAAGCTATTCTGTGTTGGGGTTCAGCAAAAATGGATTGTCACAAAGTTATGTAAATCAGTGTGGGTCTCCAGGAAGTGGAATGACTGCAGTGATACAATCAAGTCTACATAAATATCAACATCAACATCAACATCAACTTTCACATTTAGCTCAACAGCATCCGCCGTTAATTGGACAACAATTGAGTTTCAAACGATTCAACCACAATTCATCTAACTCCAAAACAACGAATGATAAACAAGAAAATAACAATGAAACTAAATCCTCTTCGTCGTTCTCTGAAGTTTGGGAATTACTTAAATTGACAAAATCTGAACTACCTACGTTGACAATAGCTTTATTACTTCTCTTCATTTCGTCAACCGTTAGTATGATGTTTCCTTCTATTATTGGGCTTGTCATTGATACCGTGAAAGAGCCACAAGATGGATCAAAGTCAAAATTGGATGACTCTCATATTCCACTTCCGGGTAAAATAAGCATCTTAGGCCACGATATTCCTGCTGTTCAATTTTACAGTGCTTTAAGTGTTATCTTCTTAGCCGGCTCATTGGCAAACTTTGGGAGAATCGTCTTGCTGAGACAAGTTGGTGAAAGATTAATGGCTAAATTAAGGCTAAACATCTTGAAAAAAATCTTTTATCAGGATGCAAAGTTTTGGGATATTCATAAAAGTGGTGATCTGATATCTAGATTAGTTAATGATTCAACTATTGTTGCTAGATCAGTAACGCAGAACTTAAGTGATGGTATGCGATCTACTATTAGTGGATTTGTTGGTGCTGCTATGATGTTGACTATTTCAGTGAAATTGACAGCTTATATGATGCTTATTTTCCCGCTTTTGGTTTTCATCGCTTTGGTGTTTGGTAGAAAGGTCAAACGTGTATCTAAAGATATTCAACAACAATTGGGTAATTTGACCAAAGTTTCTGAGGAACAATTCAATTTCACCAAGACTATTCAATCATTTAATAATGAAACTTATGAAGTGGGAAAATTTAAAGCTGAAGTTAAAAAATTATATGACTTATCTGTCTTTGAAGGAAAACTTCAAGGTTATTTTTATTCAGGTAATGGTTTTGTTGGTAACGTTTTTTTGATTTTCTTGTTGTCCGTTGGCACATTTATGGTTAGACAAGGTGAATTAACAATCGGTGAATTATCTTCGTATTTGATGTATACCACATACAGTGCATCAAGTGTTTATTCATTATCCAATTTCTATTCTGAGTTAATGAAAGGTGTTGGTGCATCTGAAAGAATTTTTGAATTGATTAAACTAAAACCAGCCATCATACCAACAAAGGGTGAAAAAGTCGATGTCGATGGTAATATTGTTTTCAAAAACATCAATTTCCATTATCCTACAAGACCAAACCATCAAGTTTTTAAAGATCTAAATTTGACTATCAATAAGGGTGATCATATTTGTTTGGTTGGTCCAAGTGGTTGTGGTAAGAGTACTGTGACACAGTTGCTGTTACGTTACTACTCTTATGATTCCGGTGATATAATAGTTAATGGATATAAATTGGATGACATTAGTTTAGCTCATTTCAGACATCAAGTTGGTATTGTCCAGCAAGAACCAATGCTATTTTCGGGTACAATTAGAGAGAATATTGTTTATGGTAGAAGAGATGCTACAGATGAAGAATTACAAAAAGTTTGTAATTTAGCCAATTGTACTAAATTCATCAACAATTTCCCAGAGAAGTTTGATACCGTGATTGGATCGAAAGGTGCGCAATTAAGTGGAGGCCAAAAGCAAAGAATCGCATTAGCTAGAACATTATTATTACCAGGTAAGGTTTCAGACGACGTTAGAAACAAATTACAAGGCGAACCAGTTTTCACTGAAAGTGGTGATGTTCTACTTGGACCGAGTATTCTTATCTTAGATGAGGCTACCTCAGCATTAGATGCTAAGTCTGAAGAGGCAATTAAGAAGTCTCTTACTTTAAGACAAGTTGCCCAATTAACTACTATATCGATTGCCCATAGATTAAGTACGATCAAGATGAGTAATAAGATTGTTGTTTTTAATAACAAGGGTGAGATTGTGGAAATTAATGATTTTGATACATTGATTAATGATCCAAATAGTGAGTTGACGAAATTGTTATTGAAGAGTGAAACTGGTGAAGATATTGAAGAGGATTTAACAAAGAAAGAAGCTGAGGCTGAGGCTGACACAATAGTTGAGGATGATGTTGAAACTAAAGCTACATTTAATACTAATAATCAATAAATTAAAATTCGTTTTAATTCCAACTTTTTCCATGAATCTCTTATTTTATTTTATTTTTTTTGCTTTGTTTTTATTATTATTATTTAACTATTTACGTCATTTTTCGTTTTTTGTGTTTCTTTTGTATTTACGGTATGTTTCTTGATTCTGCGCATAGATTATTTATAAATAACATTTTAATTATATATATATATATATATATATTACTAAAAAATTAAAAGTTATTTAAGCTGTATCACCAAAAGCAACAACTTGCCATAAAACATATTTATCACCTGAATTCAAAACAACAACATCATTCTCACCATTATTAACAAACCCATGTTCATTATAAGCTTTAAAACTAACGTTACAATCTTTGATGCCATGACAAATTAAACCAAACCAACTTAAGTCAGGCTCACTGAGTTTTCTATATAAATCTTGAATCAAACAAGTTGGAACCAATCCACCTTTTAATTGAATTCTTTGTAGCTGTTGTTCAGATTCAATTTCTAATAATTCAGAATAATTA
This sequence comes from Ambrosiozyma ambrosiae, assembly GCA_003705185.2. Taxonomy (NCBI): domain Eukaryota; kingdom Fungi; phylum Ascomycota; class Pichiomycetes; order Pichiales; family Pichiaceae; genus Ambrosiozyma; species Ambrosiozyma ambrosiae. The sequence continues at coordinate 206,037 of PPHU02000004.1, read as the reverse complement.
GAAACAAAAGGATCAGTTTTATCGAAAGATGATATTTGTGGACCGGATATAGAAGCATATGACAGCCATTCTAAAGTTTCTGATAACCATATTTGGTCTTTTGTGGGTTTTAAATTGGGTACTTTACACACCCCTAGATCTGTGATTTCTGCTTCGATCTCTTTAGATTCCAATTCAATTGAATGAAATTTTAAACTTTGAATGAAAGTTGTCGTCGTTGATGTGACTGATAATTTGAATACTTTATCAGATATGATGTTGTCTGCAAACCAAAGTAATCTAACATGATTCTTTTCATTTCTAGAAAATTTCTCCTTAAAGTTGATTAAATCAATAGAAACTTTGAATAACTGAGATTTTTTGTTTTTGTTTCCTTTGGAATAATTTGATCGTTTCCCTTTGAACCCGGATTTAAAATAGATATCAGAAGGAATTTTCAATGTTAGAATTCCGTTATTTACAGATATTGTCAATTCATGAGAAACATCAGTATTTATCGACAACAATTTGATACTTTTGGTTTCACTTTCATCAATAAGCTCTAATATACATTTTAGAAGTGAACTCAAGACACAGGTTATAATATGAGAAGTAAAAGTCAAGTTGAGATCTGATAACCTAATAGCATCTTGTTTGGGAAGTAATAAGTCTAGTTGGTTTACAAAATTGTGGCTGCTAAGTGTGGTTTGTACCTGGCTATTTGAATCAGAAACAAGACCACCTTTGACATGACAATGCGAAGTTATCTTTGAGACCATTTGAGAATTGAGAGTCGTTCTGTGGCAATTTCTTCTAAAACAGTAGTAGTCAGTATCTTTTAAATGCGAAAAGTTCTGAAATGCCAAAGGTAATATTCCGAAGCTAAAATTCCAAATGTATTACACCTCTGCACCACATTAATATGGAATCTAAAATCTAAAATAAGTCTTTCTATGTGTATTTTTTTGCTCAATCTACTCGTTCAACATCAAATAGCTAAGACATCCACACTTTCGCAATCCAACCGATCATTAGTTTTTATTTAATTACGGCAATCAATCAGATAAACCAAGTCATTAATTTTTATCTCAAAGTTTTTTAAATTCCTGATTTTCTCAACAATCAAATCAACCATTTACTTTCCAAAGTATGACTATTAGATATAAAGTTCTAGAGAAGCAAGAAGAAAATCCATTGTCCCAATTAGTGAGAAATCAAACCATTGTCTTAATTCCAGAATTCGAATTAGAATGTGGTGAGATCTTGCACGACGTCCCTATCGCTTTTAAAACATGGGGTAAACTTAACGATCAAGGAAATAACTGCATGATTATCACTCATGCTTTAACTGGTTCTGCTGATGTTTCTGATTGGTGGGGTCCTTTGTTAGGAAAAGGAAAAGCCTTTGATCCCACTAAATTTTTTATTATCTGTCTCAATTCACTTGGTTCACCTTATGGTTCGGCCTCCCCTTTAACTTTAGATCCTGAGTTTAATGAACGTTATGGTCCCGAATTTCCGGTGTGCTCAGTTAGGGATGATGTTAAGATTCATAAACTGGTTCTAGATTCGTTGGGAGTTAAAGAGGTTGCTGTTTGTATTGGTGGCTCTATGGGTGGTATGCTAGCTCTAGAATGGATGTTTGTTGATGATGGTAACTATGTTAAAAATGTTATTCCTTTAGCTACAAGCGCTAGACATTCAGCATGGTGTATCTCTTGGGGTGAAGCCCAAAGACAATGCATATATTCAGATCCAAAATATGATGATGGTTACTATACATTGGATGACCCTCCTGCAAATGGTTTAGGTGCTGCTAGAATGTCTGCCTTATTAACTTACAGATCTCGTAACTCATTTGAATCAAGATTTGGTAGAGCATTACCAACACAAGCACAAACTCAAAAGAAACCAGAATTACCAAGTTTAAAAGATGATACGTCAGCCATCGATGATGATGCTTCTTCCACATGTTCAAGTCCGGCTTCAACACCGAGAGAAGATAATTGGAATATTCATAATGATGGTGCAAGTAGACAGAAATCATTTGAGTCATATAGACCAAGTAGATCAAATTCAATTGACTCATTCAATCTAAGCACGCCAGCAACAAGTTCGGAATCATCTCCTGCTTCAACAGTGACTCGAAATAATGATTCATTTAGTAGACAACGTCGTAGACCACCTCATTTCTTTTCAGCTCAAACTTATTTAAGATATCAAGCACAAAAGTTTGTCACACGTTTTGATGCTAATTGTTATATTTCAATCACTAGAAAACTAGATACCCATGATCTTGGTCGTGGCAGAAAAGATTATAATGAAGATGCCGCTACTGCTTTAAAATCAAGAAAGCAGCCTGCTTTAGTCATTGGAATCCAATCGGATGCTTTGTTCACTTTAAGTGAACAGATCTTTATTGCTAAAAATTTACCTAATTCAACATTTAAGAAGATTAATTCACCTGAAGGCCATGATGCTTTCTTATTAGAGTTCAAGGAAATTAATGAATTAATTATGAATTTTGAGAAGGAGCATTTGAAAGATATTATGGAGCATAAAGGTAACAATGAAGATTGGGAAGAAGAAAAGGTTGAAGAAGGCAAGAAAGAGAGTGTATTTGGTGAAGCTGAGGATGTTGCCTCTTGGTAACTATGAATGCATAGATAACTTTATTTTTTTATTGCTTTGTTTTTCCTGTTTCAACTGGCACAAATTTAACCATATATAAATGCGTATAAGCTAGTTCTATATATTCTACATTATTATCCTTATTTTTTAAAATATATTTATAACACAATGTACATATTAAATTAATCACGACTAACTATTCTTAGTGAACTTTTTAAAAAAGCACAACTCAGTTGAAAATACAAGTAAAATACTTAATTTACATTAAATCCATATAATAAGATAACAAAACAACAATTAGAGATAAAAAAAAATTTACTGGTAATAGGAATAATAAAAATCAAAAAAATCAAAAAGTATGATAAAGAATAGAAAATATAACTATGAACTAGACATATCATTTAAGTTAAAAAAATATAATATAACTCAGCACCTCAATATCGCCGAGAAATCAGGTATAAAAAAACACAAACACACAGAAACAAAAACAAGGAGTATAATTTCAGGACAAAAATTACCTAAAATAGAACTCAAACCTCTATTAAACCATTAGCCATGAATCATCCAAATGGTCACTATGGTCCTCATGATGAGTCTGCTTGGATTTACTGACCGACAATTTCTTAGCATAGTCCAACTCGTTATAAATAATTTCAATAGCTTTCTGGACACCATTCTCAGCTCTAATCTTTTCACCGATTTGTTGAGCCTTTGCAATCATTCTGGTATTAGTAGTAGCTTCTTTCAATGCTTTAGCCAGTGATTTGTAATTCAAATCTTTTAGACCAAGACCACAACCTAAGTCCTCAACTCTCTGAGCGTAGAACTTTTGATCACCAAAGAATGGTTTGATAATAGTAGGTAAACCGAATTTCAGAGAAGCACCAGTGGTACCAGAACCTCCATGATGAACAGCAGCATCTAATTGAGGGAACATCCAATCATGAGGAACAGCACCTGCATTATACACCTGAGGTGGTAGTGTGACCTCAAATCCAGTTTTACTACCTAATCTATCAGACCAACCTTTATTTAAGATACATCTGACATCAGCATCAACAACCGCATCAACGACTGCTTGACTCAACTCCTTTGGATTGGAGACGACGATAGAACCAAAACCAATATAGACCAACTTTTTACCATCTTCTCTTGCTTTCTTCATGAAAGCTACTAACTCCTTAGGTGGTTCATAAACAGTACCTTCATCTAAGAACCAATAACCAGTAACATTAACCCAGTCAGGGAAATCAACAGGTGGTGGGAACACAACAGGAGACATGTTGTACAAGAAAGGAATACTTGATTGCTTCATTCCAGCTAAAGTAGTCTTAGGTAAGCCTAAAGTTTCAACTCTCCATCTATTAATTTGTTGTGCAGTACCTCTCCAGTATCCTGCCTCAAATGTAACATAAGTCATGTAGTTATAGGCACCACCCAACTTTTGATCTGGAACCATGAAAGCATGAGGGTAAGCTCTAGTTCTTGACCAAGGCATAGTGAAAGCTCTGAAATATGGAATTTGAAGTCTTTCAGCTATATGAACACCACAAATAGAAGAAGGAGATTCAATCAAAACATCAGTGCCTTTTTCACAAGCTTTCCAAGAACTCATTAATAAATCATCAATCCAAGATCTGAATTTTGATTTTGCTTCCTTCAAGAACGAGATATTAATATTTGGATTCGTTACCATCAAAGACATTAACTCAGAAGGATCACCAGCAATAACATCAAATTCGATACCATGCCCACGGACCCAGTCACCGAATTCCTCATGTGAAACAATCTTGACTTTGTGGCCTTCTTTCATTAATGCTTTACCAAGGGCGATATAAGGTTGAACATCACCTCTTGAACCAATAGTCAATAACGTGAATCTTAACTTTTTGGTAACCTTGAGCTTAGTCTTCTCCAAAGGATGATCTTCAATTATGATTGGAACGTCAAATCCAAGTTCATCATTGATCTTATTTTCAAACATTCTAACTCTAGCAGTAGTTAAATTACTTGATGATTCAGCTGGTACTAAAGTGTCACCTTCTGCAGGACTAGAAGTCGTAGAATTGACAGTACGGGAAGAATCAGATTTCTTAGCAGTGTCAATTAGTTTCAATAACAATGTTTCGCAGTCGTCCCTACCATCTTCAGAAGGAAATTCAAAAAATAATTCTTCATGACCATGAATTACCAAAACTAAACCAGAGTAACCAAATCTGAAACCCTTTTCTTTATGAATATTCTCAATATCTGAAAATGGTAATATCATTATTGTATGAGAACCAGGTAAAAGTGATCTGAAGTAAATTGAATTAGCACCAACATACACTTTACCATAAGTAGGAATTCCTCTAACTAAATAAGTATGATAAGAAGCAATTAGTTTTTCAGATTTATCCAAAGAAAAATGTTTATGGAAATGATCAATAGCAGTTTTTCTAGATTCCAAATTATCAATAAAGTAAGGATCTGCACCTTCAGCTGCTAATGGTGAAGTTTCATCATAGTGTGCAGCAGATTTGGCGGCATTTTTTAAACCAGTGGTGATTCCCTTAATACTAGTGATTCCTTTAACCAAAGATCTAGTGGACCAGTTACGTCTCGAACCACCATAATTATCACTTGAGTCCTCTGAGCTCTCACGTGCTGAAGGGACAGCTGACAATTCTTGTTCAGGAATAACTGAAGCATCACTAAAAACGCTTGCCTTGGATTCATCGCGTGACATCTCTTTAGCAGTATCAACAGAACTATCAACGCTATGGACAGAAATCAAGGCATCTGAATTATATTTAGTAGAATTGTGTTGCAAACCGGAAGTAGCTCTTACGGTTGAAGAAGATTTTTTCAGTATCTCTATTTTCGATTTAAGTAATTGAGATTCCAAAGCAGTGTCTTCATCACTATCACCACTAGATTCTGATATTTCAACACCTGCATCTTTAATAACTTTTCTAATACTACCAACAGCCTCTTCTGCCTTTGAGAAGAACATTAAGAAGTAATCGTCAATTGCATAGGTATCTGCACTTTCTATAACCTTAACTCTTAAATTCTTAGTGATTCCAATAACTGAGGTTAGTTCTAAATCCATAATATTCTGTAAAGGAATTTTAATAGCAACTTGGCCACCATCATTTCTAGAAGAAAAGATTTGCTTCTTAAGAGCTGAGACCCAAGATCTAGCAAAATCAAGATTATCAGTTAAAAACCAATGTGATCTACTTTCAGTGATAATACGGATCCAAACAGGTTGGTTAGGCTTAGCACTTTTACCACCTTGAATCTCTGCTCTAAGAGCTGTTCTCAAATCAATAACAAGACTAGGGAAATACAACTCAGTTGAACTGGAATAAAGACTCAAAGTGTTATCCCTTAAAATTGCCCATTTTCTATGCTCTCTCGTTGAAGGGTACGATTTAGTAGTTAAAGTTCCACTTTTGGTGATCGACCCAACTTTATTTGGTAAGAAAGCAAAGAAAAGAATAGAATTCTTGGTAATATATAAATGACCTTGAAGTAAAACCTCAGTTATTAACCAACATGGATAATCCCCAACAAATTCATCATCTTCAGAAATTTCAAATGTTTTCTTCAATTTGGAAGATAATGCGGTAGCTCTTTTCTTAGAAGCCTCATCGCTATCTTTATTGACTAATCTGTTCACAACAGAAAGTTCAAATTTTGAAGCTTTACGTTGTACAACTGTTTCCTGATCTGTCGAAGTTTTCTCAGATGATTCAGTAGTTGAATCGACTGAATAAGGTGAACCAGTTGTATTTTCCAAACCAGTTGTTAATATGTTTGAAAAAGAAAGATTGGAGTCCGCAGCACCTGGGGTTGTATTGGTAGTACTAGAAGATGAACCATCTTCGTTATCATCACCCAATGCTGGAGCATAATTTCCATTATCTTCTGCTTCATCATCATGAAAATCTTGAAGACCAGCATAAACATTTGCTGTAGTTAAAAAACCAACAAATGATTTTGAGATACCTTCAATTGATTGACCTTCACCAGTCACTTGATCTATTGAGGCTCCATTCTTAGAATTCACTGAGTTGTTTCTAGAATGAATAGGAGATTTTGATGATGAAGAAACCTTACCAATTGATGATATTATACGAGTTGGGGATGAAGAAGTCGATGTTGACTTACTACTTTTTTCCTTGCTATTTGGCATTTCTTAAAATATTTAATATATCCTCTGTAATATGATTGATATTTAGAAATAAAAATTGAAAAAAAGAAGCAATTGATTCTGAATCTATATCTATTTGGTTATATCAAAAGATCAAAATATCAGAAATTATAATAATTCTTTCTTTGAGCAATATTCACAGAAATATACAATGCCACTAATTATAAGAGGGAAAAGATTAGAGGAATTCTAAGATAAATAACAAATGAATTAAAATCTTTATACCTACCTTAATTGGATGCTTATGTAGGGTACACTAGAAGCTATTTATTACTTTATGAAAGAGCTTCTAATGCTGCTTATTGCCTTTGTTAAATTAGTTGCTGCTTTTAAGATGCTAGTTCACGGACCATCACGGAACATTAAGGTTTATCGGTATAACCGAATTCGGATTTAGCGAATTGAGTTAATGCAGTACAATTGCATTGATTGAGAATCAAATTAAATTAATATATATATATATATATATATTAACAAAAATATATAAAAATTATAAAAAAGAAGGATAGACAAAAATCATTTCATTTCAGTTGAGATTGTCGTAAATATTCATTCATCTCTTCTTGGGTAATATGTCCTTGTTTAAGTAAACAATTTAGTCTCATTTTATGTCCATAAAGCGAGATAATTATAACGGATCCTAAACCAATAAGTAGCAAAGCAGCATAAACTGTACTTGACCAGCCAATTCCAATAGATTGAAACATAGGTAAAGTGGCACCTGCACCAGCTGCAGAGCCAATATTTCTTAGGAAATAGTTAGAACCTAAAGCAATTGGATCTCCAATTTCAGGAAAATTACTGATACAATATGTATTGGTTGCATTGTAACCAAATGTTTGAACAAAACCATAAACATAAAGACATATTATAGGTAATACCATCCCACCTTTTTCCTTTTCTAGACACCATCCATACACCAAAATTGCAGCTGCCATAATTACGGTAGGGATCCAAGTTGATCTAAATCTATCTTCTCCTACAAGATGTCCGTTTCTTTTATTAATGTATTTTTTCAATGTTCTATCACATATTTTACCTGCCAAGAGTGAAGAAGAAAACATACCAAGACCTAAAGGTAAATAAAATAAAGAGCCTTGAATAGGAGTAGTAAATCCAAACCTGGGGTCAACAACAAATCTAATAGGAGCAAAAATAGCAAAGTAAGTATATGACATGACTAAAGTGTAAACACCTGATAAGAATAAAGTTGGATTTGCGAGAGCTAGAACAACATCTAGAGGATTAATTAAAATAATTTTAAATTTTTTACCAGTTTTTTTTTTCCACTTTTGAAATGGAACTTCAGGTGTAGTTTCCTTAATAAATAAAACGGATCCAATTAATACAAATGCACACATGCCACTTTGAACCCAAAAGATAATTCTCCAATGAGTATAAGTTATAATAACACCCGCTAAAATAGGAGCAAATGCACAAGCAGACAAAGTTCCGGATAAAGTTAAAGACATGGCAGTAGCTCTTTTAGTTGGCTCATAAATATGCGAACAAATCGATGCACTCATGTTGATGAAAGTATAAGCAAACAAGCCACTCATACTTCTAAAAATAAAAAACATAACTAAATTAACTGAAACTGCAGACAATATTGAAGTAATTAATATTAAAATAGATAATATGATGAAGATTGGTCTCACACCATAGAAATGAAACAATGGATTGAAAAAACATGGCGCGATAGCTGTCATGACACTGAAAACAGTACCTGTTAAGTTTATAACATCTCCACTGGTATTAAAAGTTGCTGCAATTTGATCAGCTGCTGGGAAAAATGCAGAAGAAGCAAATGGAGCTAATGTATTAGCAAAGATACAAATAGCTAACATAAGAACTTTTGTTTTATTCGAAAATCTTGAATACTGAGCTTTTTCTTCAGAAGTTAGATGGTAACCACCCCACTCATCATCATCTGATTCATTTCCTGATATGGAATCCAATTCAGGATTATTATTATTATAATATCTTGTTGAAAGATGAGTGGTTGTTTCCCTAGTTTGAGTTTTAGCTAGCTTGGAATCTTTATTTTCTGCTTCTTCAATTATAATGGATGCAGTCATGTTGAATTATCAAAAGTTTCCACTAGTTATATTCTATATGTGTGTTTTTCAGCTCAAAAAAACTTTAAATAAAAGAGAACAATAATGTGTTTATTATGCTTGAAAATAAACTAGTTATAACACATTCCATTAACCTTAAATGAAACCTATTAAAAATGTACTATTTGATTTGTACTTAGATTATATGGACTATGAACTCCGAGTTAAAAAAATATTTTGAATTTTTTCTTAGGGGTTTAAAGTGTAGCAAATCTACTGTAGTAAATAGTTAATGAAGAGAAATGTAGAAATGTATCACAAGAAAATGCATCAATAACTTGGTTGATTTAGAAATAGCTTGATCAGTTAGCTGTAAGAGGGAAAGCTATCTTTCAAATACTACCTACTTATAGTGTGTAAAGGAGAATTGTAAAAAAAGTGTAAAAGCCAGAAAAAATGGTTAATTAGCGGTAAATGTGCGGACAAAAAATGGTTATTATCCGCTTCGAGATATAGTCGCACAGCTTATCGCCATTTGGAGAAAACTTTGCAAGGAAAAGTTCCGAAGTAATTACCGAATTGGATAATCTGGAGCAATTAATACTCCGAAGTAATACAACTATCCATGCATATATCCACAGTTGAAATATGTCAATTCCATTATAAAATTTAACTCTAAAAGGCAGAATATCATTATCAAATCGGTTATAGTCCATAAGCCGCACTGACGGCTTGCGAAACTAAAAAAGAGAACCCATATTCAAATGTGCGGGATTTCTAGTCTTTCGGGTAACTGAGTATCTAATTAAAACTGCCAGTTACTAATACGGTTATTTAAAACGACTAATCTTTAAAATAAAAGCCACCCAGAAGTGTGGAGAAAGCTTCTTTTTTTTTAATCAGAAGTTAGATGAGTGTGAATATAGGCGTAATACATTAAAAGGTTTAATAAAAAATTAGTTAAATGAGAAAACAAAACACTGTAAAAAGACATGTTAATATTAGGGTTAATAGAAAGATGTAGTATCTATGAATTAATAGATAAATCCGAAAAAGAATTGAAACGAAAACCCAACTTATGAAAAGGCCAAAAAATATTTGAAGAAATTCAAATTTAATTAGTATTTAATTAGTATCACCTGCTTTAATTAAACAGCAGAACTTCTAAGGTGATAAAACAAGAAGACAAAACAAAATGTCTAACAGAAAATAAAGAAACAAAAATAATTATATAAAACATTGCAATTGACAACACAAATGTGAAATGATGATAAGGGAAATATTAATGATGTGCAATGTGTAACTATATTATTAATTGGAAACTTCGCTTGCATATGAAAACGAAAACGGCGGAAAAATTCAAAAATCATTAACTTAATAAGAAACGTAAGAAATCAAAGGACTTTTTAAACATATTGGGGATATAGAATCATAGTAGATACGCATTAGTTAATGGCCAATATGTTCGACGACTGAGTGTCAACTCGGGGAGAGGAAAGAAAATGAACGAAAGATGAGAGTAAGAAAACATTTGTAGAACATGGAAGGATATCTCATTTAAAAAAAAACTTGAGAGAATGTGAACCTGTGGATAGAAATAATTGAAATTATTAGTATAGTATATTGTCTATTAGCGACCGGTGCATTATTGATTGTGTAGGAAATAATTGGCTATTTTTAATACCTTAATGATGAATATCAAACTTCGTCGTCTTCATATAGGTGAATCTATCATTAATTTGGAAAACCACTTCTCTTAATGATCTTTCCTCACCAGAATTAAACAAAAAACCAATTAAGCCATTAATGACACCACCAACAGCAACGAAAATTCCCAGAAGAAATAATAATGAAGTAGCCCAAGGAGCTACAAACGAAGCAATTGTAATAGTTGGTAATAAAATAGTACAAATTAACATCGATATTGAAAAATGGGTCATTCTCCATTTATATTGCCATTTATTTGTCGTCTGTAAATAATTTAAAACTAAAGTTTTTAAATCTTCGTAAACTAAAAATTTTTCATTTAAACTTACTGGCAATCTTTCTTGTTGGAGTGATTTTGATAGAACTTGGAAAGTAGCAGAATAACCAAAATGATCGGAATAGGAACCAATACCCGGAATTTTTTCATAAAATTCAACAGAAGCATCAATTGTAGTTAATTTACTATTATCGATTAGAGCATAGTCTAAACGGCAAGCTTCAGAAGAATCTCTAGTTGCTCTCCAAGTATTTAAAACTGAATCGCAGGTAATTCCACCTTTTAAAACTTGATCGTACGGATTCATTCTTTTGACTAAATTTAAATCCGTAACACCATTTAGCAATTCCCAAGAATCTTTTAAATTGGCTTCATGCTGTATAATTCTATAAGGTAATGAACCAGGTCTAGAGTTTAAATCACCCACTAAAATAACGGCATATCCAGCATCTGATAAATCGGTGGCTAAGTTAGCAATTTCCCAGGCTTGACAAGCTCTATGGGTTGAATAGGCAGCATCACCAGTCAAAGCATAAGGGGCATGCATATGAGAGTTTAACAAAGCAATTGGAGAAGCATCACTTGAAGTTGGTTGCAAAAGAGTTACAGCTACCGATTTACCAACATACCAGTCACCTCTAAAAAAAGCAGAAGGTCTACCATTAATTGGAAAAGCATGGAGAAAAGTTCTCTTAATTGGTATTTTTGACAAGACAGCTAAACCTGGTCCTGAAACAATTCCAGCTGAAAATATTCTTCTGTAAGGGTATTTATAGGAACAAACACTACTAACATAGTTCCAATCCTCTTCAGTCCAGACTTCTTGTAGAGCAATTATATCATAATCATCCTTTTCATTATCTGAAGCCAATCTGTTTGCTATCTCTCTGAGTCTTTCAGTTCTATACTTACTGATATATTTGAGACCCCAAGTGTTTAGGGTAAGTAACTTGACTGTATCTAATGGTTTGATGAAGGTTGCTGTTTCCGTGAGGTCCACTAGCTGTGGCTGGTAATCCATAACTTGAGTGACTGGTCTGATAGCAGTTGAAATTGCAGACATGAGTTGTAGAAATTATTACGGGTAACGAGGGACTAGTTTGGTTCTTGTTGCTTTGATTTTGATTTTGTTTTTGTTTTAAGAAGAGATAGTTGTTAACATGCAATTAACCTCACCTCAAAAACAAATACAAAAGTCATCGCTTTATTTTAAAAAAAACTTCCAGAATGGAATATTACGTAATAATACACCTTTTTGGACTTTCCTAAATTATACACAGCCTGAGGCCTGTTTGTTCTGACCCGAAGATTCCGTATTTATTACGTAAGAAATATAAAAACATGAATTAAGAATTAGAGGGCAGTTATTGCAAATCTGCTTTCACTGGTTTGCTACTTACATCTTTCCATACTATTTTGTATTGTGTTTTGTCGTGTTCTAGATTAATAGTCATTAATGTATGAAGCAAATAGAATAACTCTCTTATAAATTGTTTTTTAGAATGGAAGTAGATATTATCTATTAAATCAATCAAACAACCAATCCTAACTTCTCCCTCCTATGCTGTCTTTTCAACAAAACCTTATTACTCTTATAAATTAACAAACACACTACAACAGTTCCTAGAAAACAAATTCCGGCCATAAATGTATAGGTACCACCAAGAGTCATTGCATCATTCATCTTACTTAGACAACTTATAAATATGGCACATATTCCACATCGGAAAAAATTCACCATCGATGTAGCAGACCCAGATTTTTCAGGGTACAAATCAACTAACATTGTAGAAGATGCAGATAAAGGATACATACATCCAAAAGAAATCATAAATGTTGAGATTAGTATAGGTGCAATATTAATATGTTTATCTAAGCACCATCCATACACTAGAGTGAAACAAATAGTGGCCACTGCTGGAACCAAGAAGAAGCCAAGGCGTGCACTAATGATATCAAATGGTGGGGTATTAACTGGTTTCATTCGACTGGTTTCGTTGTATTTTTTTTTCTGCAATTTGTACTTGTAATCTAAAAATTTGCCAAACACCAAGGTACCGAGTATAGTTGCAAATCCAGAAGCAAAAAAACACAGACCGATTTTTAACGTCGAATAGCCATACGATTGTGCCAATGTAGTTGATAAACTGGCTGAAGACATTGTCCATGTAGAAAAAATTATTGAAGTGGGTAATAAAGATAATGTAACCTCTGGAGCCAATATGATTAAGAACGATTCAAATGGATTGAATCTAGTCAAAACTTGTTCTTCAACCGTATCTCCTTTTAAATCAATTAGTTTCTCTTTATATTTCAAGTATATCAAAAATGGGCTCTTGTGAATTGTCTTTTTAGGCTTGAATCCTAAATTTCCAACAATAGTTCTTTTCGTTTCAGGTAAGAACACAAACACAATCAAACAAACCAATGCATCAAACATGGCACTGAACCAAAAGATTCCTCTCCAATTCCATGCAGTATCCATAACGGAACCAATAAATGGAGCAATAGCTTGCCCAATCAACGTAAAACCACTTACTAACCCTGCAAAACCACCTCTATCTCTTCTAGTTGTGAAATCACCCACGACACCCATATTGAGGCTTATCACCGGTGCAACAAACATAGCTAAAATACATCTTAAAAAAACAATCAACCAATACGTATCACAAACAGCTAATCCTATATTAACAGCAACTCCACCTATCAGGCAAATCAAGATTACTGGTCGTCTCCCAAAAAAGTCTCCCGCATTAGAGAAGAAAACGGGTGATACAGCCTGTAATATGAGATAAGCAGTGACTGTTAAATTTGTCTGTTCTTCTGTAATCTTAAAATCTTTTTGGATCTCCGTTAAAGCAACCCAGTATATCGGCATACTGATTGACGAACATAAGCCTATCGTTGCTAGAATTCCTGATATGAAGTATTTTTCTGATTTGGATAGTATTGTATATGGCAATTTACCTCCTCTGGCCTTGTATTCCATTGATTCCAACTTCTTTAGCTCATTGTTAGGTTTTGTGATTGTCATAGCAAAACCTGGGAGTGTTACCTGCTTGTCGCATTGAGATGATGAAGAATTAATCTTGTTGTCTGTCTGCCTGCTAGAAAGATGCTGTAGTGAGGGCTGGAAATCATGTTCGGAGTTACTCATATTCAATTATTTGTGTTCTCCAGTGGTAATTTGTCTAGTCTCACTGCAATGTTATGTAGACAAAGTAATAAGGATAATCCAAGCCTATCAAAATGCAGGGGTAAACGGCATAGAGAAACAAATGAAAAGTATGCTTCGTGATAGAAGATAATTAACAGAATTTGACTGTTAAGATACAAAAAAAGTACTACCTCATACAACATTATTGCCAAAAGAAAAGCATAAGGATTGAGTTAAGTTTTTTTGTGCTATCGGTCGACGCCCGAGAAATGATTTTTCAGTTACATTCTCGGGGATAATTTGCCCCATTTTGGAGACAGATACAATTAGTTAATTTCAATCATTTGGTATTAAAACAAAAGTATACTTCCAAGAAGCAGCACCGAAATAAAAACAAAAGAGAAAATTCTGCAGTGTAGTGTAGTGTGGTAGCGCTAGCAAAAATGACCTGAACAAATGACAAATCTACCAATAATAATGCGAGTTGAAATTAAAACGAAGTTAATATAGAACAAGAAGCTAAAAAAATAAAAAGAAAAAGTCGTTAAGATGATGACTAATGGTTTAATGCAGAAAATGTAAATTAGAGATATTGAAAAGGCTAAAAACTTGAAAACTAATAGCGTCAGATTACAATTTTATTAACAAATACTAAAAACAAAGAAAAATCTAAATTAATTAAATAACTAGACATAATAACAATTAACAAATGATTGAGTAAACTGCCCACTCAGAGCAATAAAAAAAATGTAAAGTTAAAATGAACAAAAATATTAAATAAAGTTGATACAGTCAATAATTCAAAGGAAACACTAACCCTATTGTATCATAGCTTACAAAATCCAAGCAATAATAAAACCAATTTACAAAAAAGAACTAACAAAAATATCAAGCATAAAAAAACAAGCTGGGGAAAGCTAAACTGAAACTAAAAAAACCCAAATTCAAAATAAAACAGAATAACCAAAAGATCATTAAAAGCAAAGGCCAAAAAAACAAAAGTGACCCAAATTCAAAATTGATGTTCTTTTAGAAGAGAAAACAAATTTAATATCAATTGTACAGAATTTTTGTATATTTCATACCTAGTATAATATAGTAGTAATAATCTCACAAAAAAATATATATTAACTAACCGATCTTAAAACCAAATTAGTGGCTAGTTAAGCCATGAATGTATTTAAAGTAAAACAAAACAACTGAGTAAACCGTTATATCGATAACGAAAACTAAAAATTAACTGTCTCTGCTTTGTTGTAATTTGTTTGAAAAATGTAAACAAATTAATAGTAATAATAATAATAATAATAATAATAATAATTTTTAGGAAAAAAAATAATTTATTGACTGATATAAATAATATGTAACCATACACCTTTTTTATCATTTATGGATATATCCGTCATATAAAGGCACGTTATTGGGTATGGTGATAATGACTATTGAAAAAAAAATTGGTATGGGTTTTGGAAGAGTCGGGTATACGTCATAAATATATAACCATTTGGATGTAGAGGGGGGTGGGAATAATGGTAATGTAGCTAAAAAAATCATGGAAATAAATGGTGATTTACAAAACGTTTGTCTGAAAAAATCAAAAACGTTTAATTTGATGAAAACATGACAATTTAATATTTAATAAAGAATCTGTCAAGCTGTTTATTACAGATAATCATTTATCGATCTAATTTATTCTATTTTAATCTAATCTAATCTAATCTATTCGATTCTAAAATTGAGTATATCCCGACAGACAGCAATTATGTTAAGTTTTGTGTACTATCATCTATGGGGAGTAGTCGGCCGTTGTTGTTGTTGTTGTCGTTGTTGCTGCTGCTGCTGTTGAAGTAATTTAGATGTTGACGGAGTAGGTAACTTAGGGGGGAATGAATAACTTTGTTGATTCTGTTGTGGTTGTTGCTGATAAAATGGGGAAGAAGGGTATACGTTTGGAGGTTGAGAAGTATGAGGGTGACCCTGGTTATAGCTTGGGTGTCTTAAATTTGGGTATGGTGATGATGAAGGAGGTGCCTGATTTAGTAATGGAGGCTGTCCTTGTTGTTGTTCTCTATAAATATATGGGGAACCTAAAGTACTCGTAGTAGGATTTAAAGCTGCGGCACTTTCAGACCGGTTTCTTTTGTGTAATGCAGTCGATTTAGCTCTTAATGGTGACGAAGATGGTAAAGGTTCATTTCTTGAACTAGGTAATCTTCTCTTAGATGCAGATGAAGGGGTAGTACGACCAGTAGTTGCAGCATCTGAAATAGGCTCACTTGGAGTAGGAGTGTCTTTAGAATCGGGACCAGACCAATGGTGAAATTGATATTGTTGTTGTTGGGGTAAATTAACTTTCCAAACTGAAGTTGAGCCAGTCATACTTGAAGGTATTCCAGTAATCGTATGAGATCTATGATGAGTTGGCTGTCTAATCGGAGAAGATCTTTTGGACTGAATACGACCACCTCCTCTGCGAGAGGGTGTATCCGTGGAGCTTTCAGGAAACTCATAAATAGGAGTTCTTTGTAATAAAAGAGGAGGTTGCTGTACTTGTTGCTGAAATTGCTGAGCTCTTGCATAAAAAGATGTTGATTGCTGTTGCTGTTGTTGCTGTGGGTGTTGCTGTGGGTGTTGCTGTGGGTGTTGATAAGGATCATCCAACAAGGATATTTCTTTAGACTTTGTAACATAATAATCAATTTTATCTTTAACATCTTCTGTAGGATCTATAAACAAGCAAGGAATAAGATCAGCGGGAATACTAACTAATTTAGCTGTATTTAATAACTCTAATGATAGTGATAAATTTCTATTTCTTAATTCTTCCTGTTTAGTCTTTTCCTGTTCAGTTCGAAGTTGAATCATTCCATTCAACGAATCTTGAGAGAAAGGCCAGTTTGGAAGACGTACACCCAGCAATTGAGATATAGCCTCCATTAAATTATTGTTTGTTGTTGTTGTTGTTGCAGTGGTTGTTGTTGTGGTGGTGGTTGCTGTTGCAGGTGCTGTTGCTGCTGACTCATCATCATCACGTCTATCCATAGAGGTCTCAGCAGATGAAGGTGAAGTTTTGCCTTCTATAGGAACATCTATTGGATTAATTAATTGCTTTAAAGGGGAATTGTTTTTTCCTAGCCTGGACTTATCTTTAGGTGGAGAAGGGGCCTGTTTTGACTCTGCCATTGAGTTATTGATTATATTTTTAATGGATAGTATTTTCGGTTGAGTTAATTGTAGAAATTTAAAAAGAGGGTAAGAGTAAAGGTGACATATAAATGAATGCAGAGAAAAAGAAAGTAAAGTGTTGGATGGGTAGTAGGTATAGACAATTCTATTAGGGATATTTTTAACAAAAATTCTAAAAGAAAGGAAGTGGATATGGAAGTGGATATGAAAATAAAAAAGGTATATCGAAAAAACAGACGACAAGATGATGCCGAATCTAACTAAAGGAAAAGCTAAAAGGATGCTTCTATATTTAAATATGAGAGGAAAAGACGAAACGGAGATATAATATGTTGATCAAGAGGATGAGCTAGTTTGTTGTACTCTGTGTTGATATTAAAGGAGAGTAATGGCAATGGCTAGGTAACAAAGAAAAATATAGCTTGAAGAAGTAGTTAAGGCAGAAAGAAAGGTTAGTCTAGAACTGGGAGAAGAAGACGTGTTAAGATATGTTAGCTCAAGTTGAAATTCAAATACAAATTAACAGAGCGTTAAATCACATCACAAGCTAAACGACCAATTAATTAAGACACCTCTATTTTAATTACGTTGGCTTTCTGAATTTAGAATTAATATTCACTCTGTTATTGACAGATTGATAGCAACATTTTGTCTTTATTTCAGGAATTTCACAATTTGTATATATACTTATAGGCTTCCCGATTTAGTAATAATGCTGCTCTAAATGTACTAGTGGCACTAACACTAAAAGCAGATGAACAAATTAACTGCTAAAGATCTCCAATTCAATTTCTTTTTTTTTTTCAAGCTATGAACTTTTACTTCAGGAATGAATTTCAGAGATTTTGTAATTTACAGTGCCAACAGACTTACTGACTGAATTTACTGCATTTGTGGAAATCGAATTATGTAAAATAAAATTACAGAATGGTTAATTGAACAAGAAACTTACTGCTTACTTACTTTGTTACTTAACTTGACTTGACTTTTCGTTATATTATATTGAATATCTTTCCGACTTTTTTTTATTTATTCTTTGGCTGCATCATCTCCTGTTCAATTTTCAAACAGTAATAGCAAGCCAGTTGTGAATAGAAGATTAAAAGAATAATACCAAGCAAAATTTTCTGAATATTTTATTCTATATAAATTTAATTAAAGTTTTTTATTCCATTTTCCATTATTGTTGTTCACTAGTATCACAAAAATATGAAAGCATTAAATATAATTTTAATTGTGTTAAAATAATAGTTTGTGCAACACTCTATATGCTGCTCAATTATTATAAAGTAGTACGTAAGTACTCGAGTCTGTTCTTGTATCAGAATTTTTTTTCTTCTAAGTTATCCTCCAAAAAAAAAAATCAAATAATAAATAAATTGAACTCTGTATATACATCTCAAAAACATAAAAAAAGAAGTCATTCCAGAATCCAATCCGAAGTTTAACCATAGTCCGGTTCTGCACTTGGATTAGAAAGCAGACCGAAAGAGAATCTGCCTTATTTCCCATTTGGGCGCTTAGTGAACTAATTTCTTGGTACCCTATCTACCATTTTGGTTAGATCTCCTTTCATGTTTAAAATAAAAAAAATTATTTACCAGTACATAAACTTTTATCCTAATGGATTAGAATATGTTATCACTAGAATTTATTTTTGTCTTGAACTAATAATTTAATACGTAAAGCTGAAGAAAATAGGTACGACTTTACCCAAGGAATAGTATTCCTTTAAAATTGTCAAAGATTCATAGGGGAGCTCTAACAGTCTGCACCATTCTAATGAATATCATAAAATTAAGATGTTACATAATAGGATTCATTTTTAGAAAAGTGTATGGATGGCATAACTAATCTCGACTAAGGAATATTTCGACGTATATTCTAAATGCCAATCTTGTAATCACAAATAACTGAACCTAGTCCAGTTGTATATTCTTCTACTTTGAGATAATTTCATCCATGAATTCAAGAATCTAGGGCTTTTTGTTTGGTATAATCTAGTTTGATTTGAATGGCTACGTTCTTAAAGCGATCAAACTTCCGGTTGCACAGAGTTTTCTGAAAGACACAAGTTTTGATATTCTCAACAAGCTTTTAGTTTAATTCAATATCAAATCATCATTCTCCTCATTTTTCTCTATCTTTGCCTTGACCCTTTACAAACCTACAATCAACTCTCAATTAACTCTTAATTCATTAGCTCAACAAATAAGCAAACCATTCGAATCGAGATCAACTCGCGCCTAAAAACCAAAATCTGACTCACGAAATTTAATCATGCGTTATAATGCTTTAATTCTTCAATTCAACAATCACAACTCTTTCCAATCATATACTGCACCTAACACACAATCCCATATCCATACTTTATTACATCAGAGCACATAATACAACAATGTCAGCTAAAATTATCGACGGGAAAAAAATTAGTGCTGAGCTACGTGAAAACATATCCAACGAGATCAAGACCCTGAAATCTGAAAATCCAAACTTCAAACCAAAATTGGTTATCATTCAAGTTGGTGACAGGCCCGACTCTGCAATCTACGTTAGAATGAAACTAAAATCCTCAGCTGAAGTTGGTATTGATGGCTCTTTATTAAAATTTGATGCTGACATCAAACAAACTGAATTATTAGCAAAAATCAACGAACTCAACGATGATCCAACAGTTCATGGTGTCCTGGTTCAATTACCTTTACCTAAGCACATAGACGAAGAATTAGTCACCAATGCAGTCAATCAAGAAAAAGACATTGATGGATTTTCTGAATTGAACTTGGCTGCTATTTTCAAGAAAAATGCTCAAGCAAAATTTATCCCATGTACCCCAAAGGGTATAATGTACTTATTAAAACACGAAAAAATCACTATCATTGGCAAAAATGTCGTTGTTTGTGGTAGATCTGACATTGTTGGTGGTCCATTGTCGAAACTATTGGAAAAAGAAGGTGGTACAGTCACTACTATCCATTCAAAGACTACTGACGCCCAAAAGAAATTGTTTTGTTCAAATGCCGACATTTTAATTAGTGCTGTTGGAGTCGCTGGCTTCATTACAAAAGAGTACATTAAACCAGGTGTTGTCATTGTTGATGTTGGTACCAATTATGTTCCTGACTCTACCAAGAAATCAGGCAGAAGAATGTGCGGTGATGTTGATTTCGATGGCTGTTCTGAACTAGCTTCCAGAATTACTCCTGTGCCTGGTGGAGTTGGTCCAATGACTGTCGTTATGGTTTTGGATAACATCTTAGAGAGTGCTAAGAAGGCTAGTGGTCTTTTATAGATCTAGGTTACCCTATAAATTTTTTTTTTCACCCCTTTTGCATAAGTTTATATTTCAACAGATTTGAACTTTCCCTTCTTAGCCCTTCTTCTTTTCTTGCTCTTGATTGCTACAATTTTGAATTATTTTTCGGTTGCTTTCACTATTCACAGTCAACCATTTAGTTTAATGCATTTGCTGTGTTATAATTAACTGCTAAACTTACTTCTACTGTAAAATAAAAAAATAAAAAAAATAAGATAGAAGCAGCTTATTCCTTTGATGGGTATTTATATAATGATCATGATTTAATTTGATGCCTTAATAATTTTTTGTATAAATTATGTAACTTAAAAATATGAATAAAAAGTTAGGTTCAACCCAATCAAAGCGCCAGATAGAGTATACTAACGACACAGCACAACACATGACAAAAAGAAACAATAAAAAAGTGTAATCAACATATTAACCATCAAGATAGATCACTTCAAATGTGCTGTAGCATTCTCATATAACGACTGCCAAACAAATGCTTCGCTTAACATCATCTCTACATCCTCGTGATTCCAATCTTTCGTCTTTGAAGAATCCTGTAAAAACATAATAATATCTTGAAAATCCATATCTAACAATGTATCACTGAATCTTCTTAAAAATGCACAGCACACATAAACATGGAATTGGTTGAATCCAGTTGGATAATTCGAAATGTAAGTGTCCCACATTCTAACAATCAGCTCAATTCGCAATTCCCTCATTAGCATACAATTCATCCAACGGAATGAAAATTGGATGAAATCAATGCCTTCATTTTCAAAATGCTGTGATAAAACTGGCTCATCTCTTTTAACTAAATTCTTCAATTCGGTAACTTGTCTAATGATACCTGGTTGTTCATGGATATAGTTGTCTTGGATCGTATCTAAAATTTTAGTTAAACACCAATATGCATCAGCTTCAATACAGTTCATTAATTCTTTGGGCACTAGTTTTGGATCAAAGTTTTCAACATCGATTGAATCTTTCAAATAATGGTTTAAAAACACCTGATAGAAGGGTGTGGCTAGATCATTTATACCTTGAACATACCCAGAAGCAGGATGCCTTATAGCCCATAAGTATAAAATCTTCTCTAATGATCTTTGTGTGGTCTCATAACTATACAGCTTAACTGACGGATTTGTTCTTGGAATATCAATTGTAATTTGATGCCAAACGGTTTGATCTTTTTCGCCTCTAAATAACTGGCTTATACTGTTACTATATTCTTTTCTTTTTCTGCTTAAAACAGATTCTCTAGTTGATGAATTTGCAGGTAAGTAGCCTAGTAAAACTTGCCAAACTAAAGCTCGTATAGAGTTTGGAATACCACTCCATGATTGTTTTCTTAGATCATTCATATCAAAATGAGGTTTGGTTAAAACCTTAACAATCTTGTTATATCTTGAAGAATCATTGGCTGGTGGTACCTGAGTAATTAATAATTTAAATGGATCTTTCATAATTTCTTCATAATCTATTTTTAAAAAAGGATATAAGGATTCCTCTTCTTCCTTTTCCATATTCTCTCCTTCCCTATTCTTGTTTGTTCCATTAACAAGACTACTATCAATCGACTGATTGTTATTGGTGAGTGCAGAATTGGTTAAAGTATCAGTTGATGTGATCTCTAATTTTTTTAAATCGGGATAAAATTGAACATCATTGATCTTAGGAGTAACTGGAGAGTTTATATCATCAATATCATCATCCCAATCGTTATCATCATCTAGCCTTGTAGGTTTTCCCAATAGTTTAGAAGGGACATATAGTTTATTTCTGATAGGAGATTTATGAGAATTTGATAATGGAGAAGATTTCAAGCCCCATCTATCAGGGGAATTTGATCGTGAATTAGCATGAGAATGTATGTTAGAGTCTTGATTAATGATGTCCAAATGCGAATGTGAAGCACCAACAATAATACCAGATTCTAGTCTTGGTGAATGACCATTTGCTGAGACATTACTACTACTGGACTGTGTTCTTTTAAGTTCATTAGAAGGTCTAGCTAAATTAGTCAACGATTTCAAAAAGGAGGTTTTATGATGTGGATTTGTACAGCCTGAAGATGACATTGATGACCCCTGTTGAAGTGTCTGATATGATGAATTTGATTCACCCAGACCAAATAAAAAGTCATCATTTGACATAATGTAACTGTGTGTAAAGTTGACTGTTAATTAATAATACTAGAATTGTGCTTAATATAGGAATTGAACTAAGTACTCGTATAAACCGATAAAAAAGTTAAATGTTGAGCAACAGGCTAAGCTTTGTGATTCAGTGGATTTTCTGCGTGTATATTGTCTATTTTGTGAGAATCCAGAAACCTAAAAGTATTTCATGAGTATCGTTTAGAGCAAAAAGGTGACTGTTGGATGTGGTGATACTTGTACTGTTTTTCAAAGTATCAAAAGAGCTGAGTTGTTGTTGGTGAACACCGGATCTCACCCTCAGAGTGGTCTCTTTTATTGTGAATTGATGATGAATCGCTATGCGCACGCTTCTTTTCTGGCAGATATCTCTTTGGCAGATTCCTGCTGGGTGAACCCAAGTGTTCTATCCATTTGAGAATACATATTAAAATACAAAGTTAATTGATAGCTAAATATAACAAAATATTTATTTATTGATTTTTTTTGCTACATTAGTGACGTCTAACAAAGCCATTGAAAACAAATTTCCATTAATCGGTAAGTTATGAAGTATTTATACAGTATGATTATTCAATCCTAGATTCCACAGGGCATGCGATTCATTCAGAGAATAATTGAGAGTTTTCTTCTTATATCCTTCTTTACCCAAAAATTTCAAGTTATCTATCACTTCGTCTAACAAAATGGCCCTCCCAGTTATAATCGACTCGCCCAATCCATTATAATTAGCATTAACTACATGAATATGAAAATGATAATATGAAGGCTGATAGTGAACATATATTCTTAATGTATCTTCCTGAATCGACTCATTTTGAAAATATTTTGGAACTTGAGTTCTGATTTCTTTCAAAATGGATTCTAAATAATCAACATGAGATTCATTGAAATCTCTAATTGACGAAATATCCTCTCTGAACACAATACAACATAAATATAACGATTCCATAGTTTTACCATCCCATTTCATGTCCGGAATCATCACAAAATCTGAGTTTTTGAAAATGATTCGGTCGGCTTCAGCACCTTCGAATAAGATGTTTTTGACCCATTTAATTCTATCTCCTTTCATTGTATTAATATATGGTTTAACTATCTTGTCGTAAACTTCTGGTGTTTCTTTGATCAAATGCATTTTAGGCTTATTGAATTTACGAATATGTGTTTCTGTAGCTGGGTAAATCAAGTTTAACTTAGAAGATGGTGAATTGACTAAATCTTGTTTTAATAAATTCATACCCCAATAATAAACATCATTATGAACTAATGTTTCAATTTCAGTAATTGGTAAGTTGTCGAAATCTTTCTCTGTGTAATTGAAATGACTTTTTTCTAATTGTAAAATTGCTGACGTTCCATCGATTTTTCCAAGTAACACTATGATTTTTGATTGAGAGTCCGAGTTTAACAATCTTTCAAACTTGAACTTTGGAATTAGATCTGACAATGACATATTAAATTGATATATAATACTTATGGGTGAGCTGTATGGAAAAGCTATTCCAAAGTAACTAACGGGCTATAATATAGGAGACGACGTTGCTAGAATTGGCAAATCAATGTTTCGAAGAAGCGAAAAAATAAGCCTGCGATCCAAGATAAGATTTCAAAATATAGTTACTTATTCCGGTCTATAATTGGTCAACGACTATGTTTCGAAAAAAGTTTTTATTCTAGAATTAAAAGAGTATATAGAATCCAGTAAAAAGAAAAAGTACTAACTGAAAAAAAGAACTGAAAAAATAAATATATAAGCAAGGGATACAGAGAGTGCCGAAAGAAACGTAATCACATAACGAAAGTCCAAGTAATGCATAATACAAGAATAATTTAAAAAAAACAATGCACTAGTTTAAGTTTATCTAAAACTGTCACTATCAGCGGATATCGTTCTAACAACCTCCTGCAAGATTTGAACATTCAAAGAAGATCTTCTACGAGCTCTTCGGACTGATTCACTGATATTCTCATCTGAATCGCTACCACCAACACTCTCCATATCACTTTCAGTAAACCACTTCATGCTAGCTGATCTGTTCAGAGAATTGAAAGAATTATTGGAGGAGTTATAACTAAATAATGAATTATTGCTGTATCGATTTGGAATAGTTAGCAAGTTGGTTGACGGTTGTTGCTCTTCACTGTTTAGCTGCCTTAGTTGTTTTAAATTATTTTCTATTATAACTTTACGTATAGCCTTCTGTAATGTTTTCTTGGCATTGAAATTTTCTCTGATCCCAGGAACCAAATTGTGATTACTGTGCGCAGTATTATCAACAATCCAAGGATGCTGTAGTAATTGTCTTGCAGTTGGTCTTGAACTTGGATTTGGAATTAAACATTGTCTAACAAAATCTTTGGAAGCTGTTGATAGCTTAGTTTTTTCGTCAGGTTGAATAAAAGCTGGAAAATCTGGATTATTAACTATTGATAGGAATTGCTCTATGTTGGAATCTTGAGTAATTGGGACACAGCCTGTTATCATGATATAGGCAATGATACCAACACCCCAAATATCAACTTTTGAATCATGACCCTCATTAGTGAAGATCTCTGGAGCTCTATACGTTGGTGTGCCTGGTGTACCCTGTAATCTATGGTCATAGGAAAAATGTTCAATAGCTAAACCAAAATCACAAAGTAAAATAGATGAATTATCGCCTGGTCTCATGTAAAGAATGTTTTCTGGTTTAATATCTCTATGAACTATATCATGATCATGTAAATAAACCACTGATTTCAACAATTTTGTGATAACTTCCACAGCATCTTTTTCACTGAAAAAACTCAATTCTATAATTCTATCAAATAATTCACCGCCTCTAGCTAATTTAGTAATAATGTAAAAGCATGATTCATCCGCATACCAGTCCACTAAACCAATCAAATTCTCATGACGGATTTTTGATAACAACTTAATTTCTCTGAAGACATCATTCATTCTAACACCTTTCTTAAAACACATTTTTTTTGAAATAACTTTGATGGCGACATGTTCTTTTGTAATTCGGTTAACTCCATGAACGACAGTACCAAAACTGCCACTTCCCATAGTTCTTCCTATCTTGTAAACTTGATCGATATTCATAATGGTGGTGAACCAGCCAGTAATAATAATAATTAATAAACAATAGCAAAAAAAACATAAAAAAACAATAAAGGTAGTAGCGGAAAGAAAGAACAAAACTGGGAAAGCTCTTTATTATATATATTAGGAGAATTCTCGGAAATGAATGGGAAAGATATATGGTTTAAAGCATCTAAAATAAGGAACACATTAAGCAGGCACGGTAAGAAAGATCAAAAGACCCTTTTTATGGTGGTATTTTAATCCAAATATGCATAAATGTTATTTATAGAAATTAAACTATTAGATATTTAAGATATTTAAAACATCTATGATATCCAATTACTATAATAATTACTATACTAATTACTATTATTTGGTTTATAACACTAATAAGCTAAGTGGGCGCTTAATTATGTAATTATAGTTGGGCCTTGTTAAAAAGAAGGTCATTTCGCTATAAAAGTTTTACGAGGCTAAGATCTAGGCTAAGATTAGAAGTTACCTTGAGTTCAGGATTGATAAAATTACTTATAAATTATATCATTTTCAATACTAAAACTTATAAAAGATATATATTTGAGAACAACTAAAAACTACCCAACTTAATATTCATCTAAAGAATTAAATGTGTTTTGAATTTGGGCAGTCAAGAGAAAGTCAATTATGTGAGTTGTGAAAACGGAAAAATAAACTGGGGCAGAAAATTATATTGTCGCATAATGTGTGATAACTGTTTCTAGTTAATCCATAATATTTATAAACATTAACCTTATATCTTATATCTTATATGATATTAAATTGGTGATAGTATACGAAGAAATAGATAATACAATACGAAAAGGAGGAAAGGAAATGAACAGAAATTTATGAAGCAATAGAGGTAATGTTATCACCAATACCAAAAACAATCCATGGATGTTGAAGAAGTTGATCGACAGATGATCTATTTTTGGTATTAAATTGCAAGCATCTACCTACAAAATCTATAGCATTTTTACTTAAAGGATAATAGCAAGGTTGTTCTGGCCAAGCTGGGAAATATCTACCACCGCACCAGTTGATAACATCTATTTCACTACGTGGCAGATTGTAGGGTGTTTTATTACAAGCTAATAAAGTGAACAGTATAACACCAAATGACCAAACATCAACTTTATTAGAGTATCCTTCATTACCAGTTCTGTAAACTTCTGGTGCCATGTATTGTGAATGGCCAACCTTTCCAAAGCCTCTGCCTTGTTGATCAACGAAACAACTATCACAGAAACCAATGATACAAACTTCTGTATTTTTGTGAATATCGTAATTCTTAAAGACAATGTTATCAGGTGTCAAATCTCTGTGAATCATACCTCTATCATGAATGACTTTTATTGCAGCCAACAGTTGTTTGGCAATCTTAAGAACGGAATCTTCATGTAAATAAATATGTCTTTCTTTTAACAGAGATAAATTCAAACCATCAATGTATTGATTGACTATGAAATATCTTGAATCGTCTTCAAAGTAACCAAACATCTTGATAATATTCGGATGGCTTACGTGAGATAATGCTTCAATTTCATTTTCAAAAGATTCTTCAGCAGTAACAAGTTCTTTAGAGATTATCTTCAAGACATAGTATTCCCTTAAATAGACAACCAATCCCTTATTCGTGTCTCTTATGGTCCATGGTCTGTAAATTTTATCAACAGAAGAATATGTGCCATTTCCAATAGCTGATTCAGTATAAAATGGACCAATATCAGTCTTTAAAAGTCTCCTAAAATAATTAGCTTTACAAGGAACGATTCTCTTTGTGCCAGGTGGGGCTGAGTAGGTTTTGACTGGACGATCTTCTTGTTCAACATAAGTAGCACCATAGTTGATAAAATGAGCATTTACAGTTCTATAACATTTAAGTGGATCTGATGAAACTGGATCTGTTACAATTTGTTGACCTTGAACTGAAGGAATTGATTCTGAGTTAAAAGGAATAGGAAACCTAGCAGTTGGAGACAGAGGTAAAGAACGGATGGGTGGTGAAAGAGTTTGAGATGAGACCTCATTATAGGAATCATTTGACTCGCTTGAAAAAGCTGGATAAATCAACAGACTTTGGGAGGTTGTAGAAGTGGTGCTCTCATTTGTCAGTGTAGTAGCAATGGTTGACATCGAAAAAGTAGAGAAAGCTGAAGCAAAAGAGTCATAGGAACCATTAGAAGTGCATGAACTAGTAGTCTTAGAAGACTCAACGGAGTAGAGGGAGTCTCTCAAAGAAATTGAAGAAGAGTGGGATAACATCTTTGTAAGTAAGTGATGTAATTGATTTAAAAAAACTTGCAAAGTTGGATATAGAAACTAACCAATGGAAGAAATTGATACAAAATGTAGGAAAGATATCTTTCTTTTATACACTTTTACCAATAAGAATTAACAGAACAAAATTTAATCATCATAACCAGATAAATTTTCTAAATATCTCATTATTTTTGAGACAAGTAGTGGAAAGTGATATAGATACATGCTTTCCGCTCTGCTCTTGCAAA
The DNA here is from genome assembly GCA_003705185.2 of Ambrosiozyma ambrosiae. Taxonomy (NCBI): domain Eukaryota; kingdom Fungi; phylum Ascomycota; class Pichiomycetes; order Pichiales; family Pichiaceae; genus Ambrosiozyma; species Ambrosiozyma ambrosiae. The sequence continues at coordinate 177,775 of PPHU02000004.1, read as the reverse complement.
AGGAAGCATAAACTATCTATTCTGCTCTCATAGACTTCCCGCAAGCTAATTTCCTCTCCGCAATTCCGCACTTTCCTAATAAAGAAATTTTAATTTAGGAGAGACTTGATAAACACCTGTACACCAATAAATATAGGCTTATCCCAAAATGATCTTTTAGGTACTGGAACAGGTGACAGAACAGATTAAGTCAAAGGACATGAAAAGGACATGAAAAACGCATGAACCAAGATAAAGCAGAAACTGTGATTGATTGATATTAGTTTCTTCTTAAGTTATCTAACGAATCTCACTTACTGCCCTTCCAATTCCCAATTCCCAATTCCCAATTCCCAATTCTCACTCTCCATTTTTACCTTACCGCTTTATATTTCAAAAGTAGCGAGCAACCATCAGAAAGCAACTCCTTTAATTTAAGCTTAATTGAAGCTCATACTTGAAACAGTCCTTTCTTCCAAACCTTTATATACTCCAACACATAAAACAAGCCAAAAAATTAAACACACATATAAACATGAACAGACTTTTACCTAACTTAACTTCCATTAAGAAAAGAGAATACGAATTTGGTGATACGTTGGGTGCTGGTTCCTTTGGTACTGTCCGTAATGCTGTCCAGAAAAAGACTGGTCAGAAGGTTGCAATCAAAATTATCTTGAAATCAAGATTAAAAGGACATCTAGATGTTGTCTTAAGAGAAATTAAATTGTTGGAATCAGTCAAACATCCACATATCGTTTCTTTAATTGATTGGTTTGAATCAAAACATAATTTTTATATTGTTACTCAATTAGCTACTGGTGGTGAATTATTCGATAGATTAGTTCAAAAAACTTCCTTCACTGAAAGAGACGCTTGCAATATTATTTACCAAATGTTATCTGCTATCGACTACTTACACGATAAAGGTATCGTCCACAGAGATATCAAACCTGAAAATGTCCTTTATTTAACTAAGGATGATAATTCTCCAATTGTTTTAGCTGATTTTGGTGTTTCCAAACAGGTCCATGATGTTGGTGAAAAGTTAACTGGTGTTGCTGGTTCCTATGGTTACATTGCCCCTGAAATTTATGCTAGTGAAGGTTACGGCGACCTATATGGTTTAGGTAAAGGTGGTTACACAAAGTCATGTGATATTTGGTCTTTAGGTATTGTTACCTATACTTTAATGGGTGGTTATTCTCCAATTAGAGCTGAAAATCCTAAAAGTTTCTTGGATGAAGTTAGAACCAATAATTTCGTTGTTTTCCACAGCAAATATTGGAAACATATCTCTGAAAATGCAAAAGATTTCATCATTAAAACTTTGGATATCGATAATAGAAGAAGACCAACAACAAAGCAATTGTTACATCACCCATGGATTACTGAATTCTTATCTGAAAAATCGAGACCACAGCAGGATCAAGTCAACCTTATTTCAAATATTCAAGAAGGTTTCAATGCTCAAGCTAAGCTAAGAAAGGTATTTAGAGTAGTCATGATTAACAATAGATTACTTAAGTTAAGACAATTAAGAGAGCAGGATTCTTCAAGCTTTGAAGATGGCGAAGAAGATTTTATTTTCCATGCAAACAAAACTGATTCTCAATTAATGAGTACTTTTGGTACTACGCCATTGAGTAAATTGAAAGAGGTTGTTGGCAGCCATAAATCTCCAAAGGTGCCTCTGTCTCCACCTGTACCAACAGATGATAAACAAAAGGCTAAGAGTGATCATTTAGTGAGAACTTTCCAAGATATAGTCAAAATTGCTCAAGATTCTAAAGAGGATATTAAAAAATATCAAGCATCTGAGGATGACCATACCAAATAGTAACTTCCTTTCTTTAATATAAATATCATTTTTTATTAACTGGTTTTACTCTTTACTAGTGCTTTCTGGGAAATTTTCTAATTTTGCAGTTACTTTTAGTTTTATCTTTATATGACTTGCATTTACAGTTTTTTTACACTATTTCTTTATATTTTTTTCTGGTGTTCTAATTTTTGTGCCAATCTGATCTTAGTTTTTTGTTAAAGTATTTATGATTTTATAAAATCAGCTTTTATTTATTAGCGAAATATTGTCGTAACCTGAACACAAAATGTGAGAAGGAAAATGCCAACATATTAATTATAAAACCTATAAGGTCGCCCATCATCAGTTCTGATTTGTTCAACAACATTAAAAAATCTCAAAATTCCAGATTTCTTTAAATTATCGCTGATTTTAGCAGTAATTAATTCAAATCCCATATTTCGGTCTCTGTAATCTTCGATTTTCAAATCTGTCTTGGTTATGCTATCAGGAACATCGTCAACTTTAAGTATAATCTTATCTTCAGGGTTATCACTAGCTTTACACTCATAGATCAATGAAAATGATTTTAATTTATTGAATTTGAGTGATGTTAAGTCAATCAATGGAGTACGCTCAATACTAATGTGCAAGTACAATAAATTATCAACGTTTGCACACATTGTATTTAAAACATCTGATACACTCAACTCTCCGCTATACTTAGCCAAATAAATTGACAAATCAGTTAGACTACTTGGAAGAGTTCCTTTGAATTCATGTATTTGCATCCTTATCACTAACTTTTTTAACATAGGTGGTATTATATTCAAATCTAATATAGAAATTTCCCTTGTAACATTTAAATATAACTGTGTTATATTTTTTGATGATAGATCTAAATTTGACTTATCTATTACGGGTTGTATTTTCAATCCTTCTATTCTAAGTCTGAATAAATTATTGGGTAAAGACGAAATAAACGTTTCCGGTATTTCATATGATGCGACTCTAACATAATTTAAACAACTCAATTTTGCTAAATTTTTAATCTTGGGAAACGATAAATCTTTATCAAAGTTTATTATTGTCAAGGAGTTGAGAATATCAGGTAAATTAAATTCCAGAGATCCATCATCTGACATTTTTGCCTTACGAACATTGACTAACTCTAAATCTTGTAAATACTCTAGTTCACCATCAAAACAATTCTGACCAAGTTCACAACCATTCAAAACCAATTTATTGACATTAGGTAAATTTTGAAAATCAAAAGTCATTGATAATCCTGCTTTTTCAGTCAATGATAACTGCTTAATTGATTTGATTGTATTACCGATTTTGAAATCCCAATTTATATTTCTTGATGAACTGAATAAAAAATCTACGCTTTTCAAATTAGTAAACTCTTCAATAGAGTTTAGATATAAACTGTTAACCAAGTCAAATGATAGATGAAGATAGGTCACTAGATGCTTAATTTTTTCAAAGTTCATGAACCATTGGAAAAATATACCTCGTGTCATTGGAATGCTGGTTGATATCGAAACTTCAATCTTCAGTAGAGGCTTATCTATCGATAATTGAGATAAATTTGAAATAAAGTCTCCAGGTCCATAAATGTCGGTTGTTGCTGTTTCCCAAGAAGTTATGGAAACTTCGAGTTTAGTCAAAGTTTTCGAGTCATGGATATACTGAAACACAGTAGTTAAATTCTCCATATGTGCTGATTTTGTAAATATATGAATTTTAATTCTCCGTAAATTAGGTACTTTTTCAATAAAACTAGAGAGGAAAGGATCATCTTCTGCGAAATGCAATGATGAAATCTTCATTAAACAATCCAATTGTTCCAAAATTTGAAGTTCGGCATCATCTGGAGGACGTGATTGATATATTTCCTTGCTTGATTCGATCAATCTTAAAAAGTTGAGATTCGAAATAGCTGAGTGGTTTATGCGATTAATTTCAATCTTGACCGGTATTTCTTTGTCTATTATAAACTGAACTAACTTATCAAATCTATCAGACGAGACGGGAATTACCTCGATTGTACACTTCAGTTCACAACACATTTCAGTCACATCATATGTTGCCATAATAAGTATAGTTGTATTCGTTAAAATATTGATTAGAATGGAATCGAAAGTCCCGTAACCTATGAAATCAATGAAGTCATCTAGTTGTAAACTGTTTGCTAATACATATTTTAATACCGATAGCCTTAGTTCAACTGGTATACCACTCAATATCTCCAAAGCAGTTGTGTAACTTGGATCAGGTGAATTAAATAAACCATCTCCACTAATTCTAGTGGCCATTTTGTTACTTTAAGTGGTTGATGTGCGCCATTGAAATTTAAGCTACAGATAGAGTAATCCGTATCTTAATTTGCTTTCCTTTCGCTACTTTGATATTTTGAGACTGTGTACGATACTCATATTACAACAAAACCACAAAATTTTGTATACAAAAAAAACTCTAATTATAAAACCTGTATCTATTGGGATGCTTTATTAACTCTTTCTGCTTGAAATATCCCAAAATCCCACAACTTTGTAAGCTTCCTGTAATCTCTGGAACTATCAACTCACAATTACGGTTGTCTTCTAAACGTATTGAAGGAACTGTTTTTGGAAGGTGATCCAGCTTCATACTGATAATTTTATTAGTGTCATCTTGAAAACCATTAGTCACATGTAACCACAATGAACCAATTCCATTGAAACTAAACCCAGTTAAATCAACATCAGTAGTCTTCATATACAAGGTCAAATGAGAGTTATTCAAATTCTGGCTTAGGGCATCCCAAAGTTTACAAAACGATGCTACATTTGAATTAATCAGATGAAGAGAAATATTAGTTAAAGATCCTGGGAAAATACCAGTTGTGAAACCAGGATCTATTGACAATTCGAGTCTTTGAATACTTGGTGGCATAATAGATAAATCAACTTTTTTCAATGAGGTTAATATATGAATTTCTTCTAAATTGGATGATGAAAGATCAAATGTGGTTTTATCCAATGGGATATCTGATGAATCTAGAAATAAAATGCTCATTTTGAGTAAATTTTTAGGGAATTCCACAGACGCAGCAGTAAATGGGAACGAACATGTAGATATATCAATTTCAGTTAAATTATTCAAGTACTTAAGATTGTTAATAATAGGAAAAGGCAAGTTTGAAATTGAGTGAGAAATCTTCAACCTTAATATTGATTCAGGCAGATCAAATCTTAAATCATCACCAAGCTCAGAATCTTTAATCACACAAGTACTTAATTCAAGATAGCTCAATTTTGTCAAACCTTTATTAAAAAGATCCTTATTTGAAATAACACAATTTCTCAAAGCCAAACTCTTAAGATTTGGTACAGTTTCAAAATCATATGATACAATACCAGAGAATTCTTGTCCTATGTTTAGCTCAGCAAGAGATTGGCTTCTAAGTTTAAAATGCCCTTGATTAACTAAATTATTTGAAGAGCAAGCGACAAAAGAGTCCAACCTCTCAAGCCGTTGGTAACTTTCTAATGACTCTAAATAACCACTATCTAGTTCAAGCGAAACACTTAAGTTTGATATAAGATGTTTAATACTTTCGAAACCTATACTATCTATGGCATCACCACCCAACACACTAACGTTTACTTTCAAATTTGAATGTGCGTCCTGTAACTTCACAATTCTAGAGAACCAAGACTGAGGATTATCCAAGGGAAACGATAATGAAATATTCAAATTCTGTATAAATCGTGAATCTTTAATAAACCAAAAGATAGGTATGATATCTCGCAAGGAAGTATACGATGATCTAATAAATAAACTTAATTTCTTCAGATTTGGAACACTTTGAAGAAATTGGTAAGTTAAAAAATGATTTTCAAATACACTTAATTCGGTAATCTTATCAAAACAATCGAACTTGCTTAAAGTTGAAAGTTGTTGATTGCTGTTCGGAACTCGATATATTTTAATTTCTTGACTTATTTGAACTAATTTTGATACCATTAGCTGTTCATTTAATAGCGAATGGGAAAAATCATCAAATTCTAGTTTAACATGAACCTTTCGAACTTCGAGAAATGTAACCAGTTTTGAAAATGATGTAGAGTCCAGACTTACAGAACCATTGATCGAATGAACTTGACAACTGGCCTTGAAGCTATCACCTGATATTATGAATATAGTAACAGTAGATGATAATACTTCAATTAATAAACAATCTAGTTGGTCTGATCCTACTAATTCAATGATTTCTCGTAATTCGAAAGTCTTCGTAAGATAAGTTAACAGATAAAAGTAAGTTGTTAAGATTAATTCTAAGGGTAAACCCGTCAATATTTTAGTTGCTCGATGATGAAAAGATGTTAATAATATGGAATCGTTATTCATCTTTTCTTTTATATCTTGCTTAAATTGTTGTAGCAGTGAAAATGGTAAGAATTTTGAACTTTGATGTTGTTATGAAGTAAATTGAGCGAGAAAGTTTAACTTGTATCAGTTTGATTTCCTGAAAAAAGGCATTTTAGCCTCAACTAACACGCCACACAATCTTTTATGATAAGAAAATATCTTGTATATATGATGAATCAGAGAGTTTCGAAAGTTCAGTAAGAAGAAAGACTAGTTAGAACCTAATAATTGAGTCCACTATTTTGAGGTAAACTGAGTTAATCGATCAACAGTGATCTACAACAGGATGTGTTATCATGAGTATATCAATCATCCAAACTACCATGATCTAATCCATTGATTGTTATAAACACTAAAATATAAAGTAAAGAAATGAAATACAAAGTAAAACTCACAAAAACAATTCTTCTTGAATCTCCCTGAGCAAGTAAGTCTTCAGCTCTTCTGAACCCAGTAAATTAATTTCTTGACTAATCTTTAAATTACCAGTCCTAGCCTTCAAAGCACCACCAACATTAGGATTACCTGTTCCTATGCTAACATTACCAACTCTAGATCCACTACTGTATAGACTTTCCCCAGCTCCACCATGACGTGCATCTAGATTGCCACCTTGGCCAGCTGAAACAGGTGATAACTCAACAACTTGTCTATTAAACCTCATCGATTTATGTTGATCCATTGCCACTCTTTGATCAGTTGAAAACTTATTATTGTTAGGTGGTTTTTTATTGGTCGTATTTTGGCTTTCTGAAGCTGTTCTTCTAACAGATAATGTGTTTTTATTTTGAACGTTATAAGCTAGTTTATCAATTTTCAAAATTTTCAAAATTTGGTCTTCTTGTTTCGTATCAATGACACCACTATACCAAAACTTTGAATCTAACAAATTTAAAATTTTTTCATCAGATTGATTCTTGAATATTTTAACTCCCAATGAGTAATATTTATCCGCATGATGTCCAAAATCCTGTAATTTTTTTGAAGAAATTCCAGATACATTACCCAAACTTTTTTTAGAGTCAGTAGATTTGGGCATATTATCAGCATAATACGTTCTGAAAGCACCTATTTCAACAAAACCTTGTCTAATTGACTTTTCTGGATCAACGACCAATGCAACATATGGATCTTGAAAACCTTGATTCATGGATTGAGTTTCAACATCAATACCAGATAGCCAACATCCAAATCCAGGATGAGAATGGTACCAGCCAATTATATTTTCTTTTCTGTACGAAAATTCTTGCTGTTTGGATAAATAAGATAGCATGAAAGGATAAGCATCATTCAATGGATTAACTCTAGATTCAGTTCCATGTACCGGTAATGGATAACAGTCTAAAATGATCATATCAGAACCTTTTGTTATACCCGTTAGCATACCCATGATTTCTAATTGACCACCTTGTCTTGCATGGATTGTCATTTTTAAGAAAGCTTGTAAGGAAATATGAACAGTTTTGAAGTAATGTGGATCTTTTCTCCATGGTTTATCCTTGTGAGGTCCTTGAAATTGCTCGATTGGTAACGTATAAAAAGTCGAAATTTTGGCTTGTGGTGTAAATGTGACTATATAAGGATCTATTTTTTCATTAACTTTGTCATTATTGTTGGTGTTACTGGATTCTTGTAAGGTATTTAGCGTGTTGCTGTTCACTGAGACGGAAGCCTGCAACTCTTTGGCAACATCAATTGTCGACGTTTCGAGTTTGAATATCTGTTGATGACCATCTTGTGAACAACATTTTGGCTTTTCAGAAGACATATTTTTTTGATAGCCTGTCTAATTACTTGAGTTGTGGGTAAAGAATGATTGGATTAATTGTTTGATTGTTTGACTTAACTTTGCCCTGCTCGAAAAAGAGCGAGTACGTCAAAAGTCAAACACTTTGGAACTACAAGTTTAAGGAGAACTAGGAATATTAATATACGAGAATAAATAATGTCAATTTATATTAAAGAGAAAAACATAAAATGAATTCTATAGAAAATGCAAATAAAACGATTAAACATATTTATAAGGATTCATGATACCATTTGGATCGTAATGTTTCTTCAAATCTCTGATCAATCTAAGTTCGTTTTCAGACTTGGAATAGCCAACATAATTTTTCTTTTGAAAGCCTAATCCGTGTTCTGCAGAAACAGAACCTTTCTTTTTAGAGATCCATTCGTAAACGAATGGTTCTAAAGCTTTTTCGACTTCTTTATTATATTCTCTAACTGAAACATTCAAATGTAAATTACCATCACCAATATGACCATATCCAACGGCATCAACAACCGGTTTACTTGGATCATCAAAAGAAATCAAATCCAATTCTTTTAATCTTTCTTGAACAGCTGAAACTAAATCATATAAGACTGGTAATGGTAATGAAACATCATATTTATAAACACCACCAAATTGATTTGAAGCCTCAGCTATACTTTCTCTCCATGTCCATAAAGTTTTCAATTGGCCTTCATCTTGAGAAACAGTACCGTCTAAAACAACACCTTCTTCCATGACGTTTTCCAAGAAGGTTTCTAATTTAGAATCATCATGCTCTTTGTTCGAACCAGAAGTTTCAATTAAGACATAGAATGGATAATCAGGACAAGGAACATCAGGATCATCTTGGGATAATGGGTGTTGTGTTGGTAAGATATTATTGGCTAAAACTTGAGAAGATCTATCCATAAATTCAAAAGCACTTAAAATTTCACCTAATTCGTTCTTAGCCTTTTTAAAAGTTTCTTGAACAGCTCCATAGGATTCGAGACCTAAAAATGCAATATTGACAGCTTTTGGTCTAGCAGGACACAAGATAGAAACACCAGTAATAATACCTATTGTACCTTCAGAACCAATAAACATTTGTTTCAAATCATACCCAGTATTATCTTTTCTTAAAGCATGCATTGAATCTACAATTGTACCATCTGGCATAACAACCTCTAAACCCAAAACAGATCCATGTAGTGAACCATATCTAATTAATCTTAAACCACCAGCATTAGTCGCAACGTTACCACCAATATGGCAAGAACCTTTAGCACCTAAATCCAAAGGAAAGATGAAACCCTGTTCAGCTAAGTAATTATCAGCATTTTCTAATATAACACCCGCATCAGCTTTAAAGATACCAGAAACATTATCAAATGATCTGACTTTGTTTAAGTTGGCCAAAGAAAGAACGATTTCATCAAAGACAGGAATAGAACCACCAACTAGGCCAGTGTTACCACCCTGTGGAACAACTGCCAATTTTTTTTCATTACAGTATTTCAAAATTTCAGAAACCTGTTGTGTTGTTTTTGGTTTTAAACATAGTTGTGATTGACCTCTATATTTTCTCATCCAATCTTCATTGAAAAATAATAAATCTTCATTGTTCGTAATGACTAAAGAATCATTATTTTGTAAAATAGAAGTGAAGTGAGCAACATCTTCTGATGTTAATTTTCCAAATTCTTCATTTCTAGTTAAATTTGGGTATGAATCAGAAGTTAATTTGACTTGTTTAGCAGCAGAATAATATCTAACTCCATTATTGAAAGTTGGTTGTCTAGTTGATCTCAAAAGTAAATTTGTTGAAACTCTCAAAGATTGTTTCAAAGCTTGTAAAGAAGACTTACTGGCTGATTTTGCTAGTCTGATGCTAGACATGATTTAATATGAAGTATCTGTAGGCAAAAGAAAGAAGAATAATTTTTGCTAGAATCAAACTTGAAAAAACCTGGAGTCAGCTTCTTTTTATTCACCAGTGACTCGGGTTGTGGCTCCAGCAAAGTGCGCTAATTACTGCTTACGGAATACCCGTTTAATGTTACGTAATTATGTAACTACCACAAATTTTCTGTCGTTTCTTCAAATCAACTCCGTATGTCCTTTTAACTTGATGATCCTAAAACAATGCCAGACAGAACTATTAGTCACACAAAAAGAGCAACAGCCAATCTTATCTTAATTTCTACATTCCTCCTTATATAAAATAATATCCCCTAATCTACTGTAATTTAAAGCAAACGACTGTGATATTAACTGTACAAAGTTCATTTTTCTCTTTTCCGGTGAAAATCCTATCTTTTTTTTTGTCTTCAAAACGAACAGAACTCCGAACAAGAAAGAAAAGGAAACCGGCAGAATTACAACCACAACATGCCCTCTACACACTACTTCCACTCCAACTCATCTATGGAAATGGATTCTTCTAAAATGAACTCTCCCAATATTATGTCTGGTAGGCACTCAGCGTCCACCTCTGCTTTCACTTCAACCACTTCCTCTATCAAAGATTTCAAGGACTTGAATCAATTACTCCTCACCTCAAACAAACTGTCAACTATAGACAAAAATCATCTACACTTTAGTGAATCTGAGTCCGGTGAAATTTTAAAACTAGTTATTGTCTGTGTGGGTTTACCAGCAAGAGGAAAATCATATATTACAAAAAAACTAATCAGATATCTGAACTGGATGCAATTTAATTCTAAGATTTTTAATGTTGGTAATACTAGAAGACAAGAAAAGGGTAAACCAAGTGATGTTCCTATTCAAGGTCCAACATTAGAAGAAGAAGCTACCAGTCATGATGCTAATTTTTTTGACCCGGAAAATACGGAAAATTTCCATAGACGTGAGCAGTGGGCAAGAGAAACACTAGATTCTTTGTTGAATTATTTACTTTATGAAGATGGTAACGTTGGAATATTCGATGCTACCAACACTACCAAGGCTAGAAGAAAATGGATTGTAGAAACTATTAATAATAAAACTAACGGATTAATTAAAATTTTATTTTTGGAGAGTGTGTGCACAGATACTCAATTGATTGAGAAAAATATTAGATTGAAACTGTCCGGGCCCGATTATAAGAAAATGGATAGAAACTTAGCTTTAAAAGATTTTAAAAATAGATTGTCTAATTATGAATTAGTTTATGAAACTATTGATGATGATGAAGAGATTGAAAATGAAAAATATGATATTCAATATGTTAAGATTATCAATGCTGGTAAAAAAGTTGTCTCTTACAATATTTCTGGTTTCTTATCTTCCCAGTGTGTCTTTTTTTTACTGAATTTTAACTTAACTGATAGACAAATTTGGTTAACCACTAATGGTGAATCTGAATTTAATAAACTGAACAAAAAGGGCGGCGATGCTCCATTATCCAAAGACGGTTTGAAATTTGCGAAGGCCTTGCCTAAATTTATCGCTAGAAAAAGGGATGAATTCAAATTTAGAAAATTGAATCAAAATTTCATTAATGATGAATCTTCTTTTCATTCTTCCAATGATAAGCAATTAAAACTTGAGAAAAATTTTAATATATGGACATCAAATTTAAGAAGATCAATCGAAACAGCACAATACTTCACAAACAATAACAATGAGCATGATGATAAGTTTATTTTTGAAAGTTTTAGAATGTTAAATGATTTAAGTTGTGGATCTCTTGATTCAATCAAAGAAGATAAATTCAGACAGGAGTACCCCCAAGACTTTCAAAACCAAATGAAAAACAAGCTGTCATACCGATTTCCTGGTTTAGGAGGGGAGTCATATCTTGATGTGATAGCTAGACTAAGACCTATCATTATTGAACTAGAAAGATTAAAGAATCATGTGTTGATAATTTCTCATCGTGTGATCATTCGTGTTTTACTTTGCTACTTTATGAACTTGGACAAAGAAATGATGACTGAATTAGATGTACAGCACGATTACGTGTATTGTGTCGAGCCAAAGCCATATGGATTGGATTTGAAAATATGGCAATATAATGTAGAAGTTGACGATTTTTTTGAGGTTGATGAAATTGCAATTATGCAGAAAAAGAGAAAAAGAGCATCTATTTCGATTGATTCTTCCTTTAAGCCTGTTATCACAAATCGTGATTTGACTCCTACTCCAAACCAATCAAATTCAAATTTACTCACTGTTGACTCCGCAAATAACACTAAGTATTGGAACGGATCCAATAATACTACAGACTCAGATCCTTCTACTGATGATGAGGACTGGAATGATATCAAGAATTTCAAAAACAAGTATTGTGTATCTAGGTCTGACTCCCAGTGCTATGAATTTTCAAATGGTGATGAATCAGAGACTGTTGTGAGCGGTAATATAGTCGGTAGTACGTGTAGTAGCTGTGGCCATTCAGGGCATAATAGTCCCGTTAATGTTGGTATCAATAATAGAAGAAGTGTTGTTTTCCAAACTTCTACTATTGATGATGATGTTATTGTCGAAAGTAATAGAAGCTTGGATGATCGAGTTAGGGATGTTTTAGGCGATATAGAACTAGTTGAACAGTTGAAGAAGTTGTTGATACGGTAATATATTTATTTCTTTTAAGTTAGATTATAATTAGAAAAAGAAAGATGATTTCTGGTTATTTATTGTTTATTTTAAACTGGACTTCTTGGTGTGGATTCTTGTTTGGATTTTAGAAGATATGATTTATAATATATTTATTAACTGACTCTTTATTATTCAGTTATCAAATTCAAAAGTTCTTGCTGTTTTGTTGTCGTTGTTATTGTTGCTATTATTTCTATTATATCGCTAGACATGTGTTTATTTTATTTGTTTTGTTTTGTTTTCTTTATAATTACTTTTTGTGATTTATTATTAATTGGTTAATTTTTTGGGTATTTTTTATGTTCTTTATTTCTATCTTCATATTTTTTATAGAGATTTTGTTTTTGTTTTGTTTGGATGGTACTATTGAACGTTCTTTATTATTAGTATCATTGTTAAATTATTAAAAAGGCAAGTAATTACATTTTAAGGTTGAGTCAGGTTTCGTATACTATCCAAGATGGACTTACTACAATTCAACTATGTGTGAAACTAATAAACTAATCAAATTATGATTTAAAATAATATTCTGTTATAATTATTATATAACAACAAAAAAACTGAATGAAACAAGAAAAATCAGCAAAATATAACGAGAAAAAAATGAGAATCGAAAACTAACTTATCTATAAGTAACCTGAAAAGAAAGTAACTATATGTAAGTTAGAGAAATAAAAATAGAGAAAATAAGAAAAGAGCACCAGAAAAATCAAAACAGAAACATTTTAAAAATTTTTTTTTAAAAGTATCTTCAAACAACAGTAAAACAACAACGACAGCAAAAATTCAAAAAAATAAATAAAAAAAAAATACAACAGGTATCAATAAGTCGTATATTCTTGACTTCTTGATCTATATAAACCCCAGTGAGAAGATAGGATATATATGTAAACATAAATATTAACTGAGAGCAAGAAGGAAAACTGCAGCTACAGCTAACACAACAAAAAAGGAGTAAGAACTAGGTAATAGCACACAATCATGATAAGAAAGCACTATCATTTCAGAGCAACATGGATTACACAAAAGGCAAAAAAAAGTAGTTGAAGACAAGATAAAAACAAGAACAGCAACAATTCAAAATAATAATAAAAACAACTATTGGAAGATAAAAATGTGAAGAATCAAGCAGGTATAATGTAAATTTTAAAAAGAAACTCAAAATTAACGAGTACAATAATGGACTCAGTTGATATGGAGTAAGAGCAAAAGTACACTTCATATTTACATCTCAATGTAATCCCTGGTCAGCATAAATCTTACACAAAAATAGATCATTTGGAGTCAGAGAATAAATTTAGTGAAAATAGACGGCGGAAGATAGTAAAAATATAACTCTATTTGTTTCATTGAACTGTTATCATATTGCTATACTGTATTCACGTTGAAAGTTGTTTGTTTTACTCAAAAACTAAAATGTAGACTATTGTTCCCATTTGAATGTGATTTTTTCTCTCTGGAGAACTAAAGAAATTCAGTAATAAAAAAAATAGAGCAAAAAAATAAAGTTTATAACGAACACTTAATTGAAAGTAGTAAAAGCATTAAAGTAAATATAACTGCAACGCAAAGTTAATGGCAAATAGTGTGTTATTGTATTCTCTCGGTTCTTGCTAATAATTTCATATTGGGTATGGGGTAATGGTTCATGGTTTAAATTTAATAACTTATAAAAGATGAAAGAGATGGATAATACAAAGAGCAATGCTGCGAAAAGAGATAATAGTAAATATGATAAGCTATGCTAATGATAAATTAGACTTTGTACTGTTGGTAGATCGAGGACAAGTTAATATAGATAATATTTGCTTAATTTAAACTGTATTGGTTCTATTGCCTTGTAATATTTACTATTTTCAAGGGTTTTATATTTAATGAGGATGATTTATATGATTTTTTAATATAATTTTAGAGTTGATAAGCAAAGGTCCATGGGGAGAAGACTAATTTAGTAATAAAAGGCTTCATATCGTTTAATAATTAGAATCATCAGGATTAGCAACTCTTAAAACTTTTCGATCGTAATCCGCAGCATCAGCTAATGAACCATCACTTAACCTTCTTCTACCCAAAGCAACTGAATTACTATTCAATTCATCACCATTATTACCCATATCCATTATATTTGAAGGATAATATGCATCATCAGGAGAAGCAAATGGATTTTTATTAGATTTCAAAGCTTCTTCGTATGCTAAATCATCAGCCATAATAGTATCATCATCAAATGAATGATCTCTTCTTCTTCTTCTAAAGACGAAAATTATTCCAGCCACTAGAAACAACGCACCCACAGCACCACCCACAGCACCACCAATTATAGCACCTTTGTTTGAACTACTTGATTCGGTTGATTTTACAGATGATGATTCAGATGCCGATGCTGTTGCTGATGCTGATGCTGCTGTTGATGCCTCATTACTTGTAGTTGTTGCTGCTTGGGTTTGACTCACATAAACCATAGACGTTACAACAGACCCAGATTGTTCAACAACAGATGTCACAACTTGAACGTTTGTTGATGAAGTAGGGCTACTAGTTATTGTAGTTGAAGAGGCAGAAGATGAATCTGCAGTTTCTTGTGAAGAAGATGTTGTACCTGCAGTTTGGATTGGATCTGTATTTGAATCAGAAGATGAAATTGAAGATGAAGATAAAATTGAAGATGAAGATGACAAAGACGAAGATGAAGATGAAGATGAGGATGAAGATGAAGATGAAGATGAAGTTGCAGTTGAAGACAAGGACGAACTTGAAGATAAAGATGTAGTTAAAGCATTGCTAGAAGTTTCTTCTGTAGATTTTGAGGAAGAAGATGTTGAGCTGGAGGATTCCTCATTATCAGAAGAAGATCCACTATTTGAAATATCAACACCATCTTGAGCAAAGCAACTATAAGCATCAGAACCACCACAGAATTCATATGGATAACCATCACATTTGGAATCACAAGATGAAGAGGTAGAACCTGTAGGTGCAGAAGAGCCACAGAGACATTCATTACCATTAGTTAAGGCAAAGTAGTCATAACCTGAACATTCGGTTTCACAGTTCTTAGAGGACTGGTATTGGTATTGGCCCTTGGAAGAATAAGATGAAGGGATTGAGGCATAGCAGCCCACGGACTGAATAGCTGTTGTCCGATGTATGAGTAAAGATAATATCGACAGAACTAATAGTTTTCTATTCAGCATGATATTCGTTTGAATGATTGAGTTGTGTAAGTTGAAAGAAGTAGAAATGAATAAACTAAGTTGTAACGTAACCTATCAAAAGTGTAAATTTAGAACTGGTAATAAAATGACAGAACGGTAGTCAGGGGTCAAGCAGAAAGCAGTAAGAAAAAGAGTGTAAATAAGTTGATCCACCTTTTGTTGATGTTTAGTAGTATTGTAAAACGAGTTGTGTATAGTAGGATGGGTTCAACAAGAGGAAGTGGTTATTAGGTAGAGGCAAACAGAGAAAAGGAAACTCACAAGAAAATATGGCCAATAAAAAAGAAAAGCACAATTTTTTGATTTGAGTAAAATGGACGGACGTTCACGTGAATTGCTCAAGTTGAAGCACGCTTTCTGATTTCCTAACTAGGATTAATTTATATTACCTATTAATTTATTTGTGTTACTACTAGAGATAATAATATTCTAAAATATACTTCTATACTGCTATTATGACCATTCCTGATTTAACGGTTACTTAGTCTGGAGATAAATTTAGTTATTAGACTATCTAAAAACCTGTTACCATTTAAATCGCGTCGCGCGTCCTTTCGAGCTACTGCTGCCTGTTTAAAATCTGTTACGAATAATTTTATAAAGTACTGAAGTTATTAAATTTCAGGTTATGACAATTCTGTCTTAAACTTCATAATTCTGACCATTCATAAAATTCAACTAAATTTGTGATGATGTGATATTGATATTGATATTGATATTGATATTGATATTTAAGGAAATAATATGCTGACCTGTTATTAAATTTATAAAGTGACAGCTTCTACGAGGCGATTTTCACTTAATTTGATTCGGGCCAATATACGCTTAGAATCCCGCAGTGTTCTAGAACAAGCGGTTATACTACTGCATGGGTCCTGGTTTAGGCTTTGAGGCTCAGTTTCAATTTAAATCGATTGTTTGATCGATTTGTAAGTAAATGAGAAAGAAATATATTTTGTTAAAACAATTATTAGTACACATAGTGGAAAGAATTTTTATGTTTGTATGATAAATTTGAATATATTTTCAGTTATTTTTTAACCAAGTACGTAAGAATGTTATGTTCATGTTCATCCTTTTTATGTTGTACCGAGATTGTTCGTAAGTACACATTTCGAAATTTCATTTATCGAACATGAGTAAAATAGATTGGTATATAGTCATCGTTACAGATATAGGCTAGAATAAATATAATTGTTTCTGACTATAAAGTAGAAATATGTTGATGTTGTCTATACAATCCTTGTAACTCTAAGTTTTATATAATCTGGTGCTTTATACATGATGTAAGTACTTACTAGTCAATTTCCATTCATACATTAGAAATGATTGGGGTTTTAATATCTGTATTAACAGAGATTGTTCAATAGTTGAATCTTTTTCATCTGTACATTACTTAAATTTAAGTGTTTCTACAACCTTGATTTAATGTTTCCTTTTTAACTTAACTTTTATGAGTATGTGGAAAGGAGATCTCAACTTTTTGGTAGCGAGAATTAGACACTTAATGCGTTCACTTCGAGAGACTTTGTTGTTAATGTATTGTGTACATACCTGAAGTTCTTAGTTATCTTACTTTATAACAAGATATAGAGTAGAGGATTATAAGTCAAATTTTTATTTCCTCTTCCCCAAGTTTATCTTTTTCCGAAAAAGTTGCTGAGTTATGTTATTTTATATAAAGAGTTGTTTTACTACGCAATTTGTGATATTTCCTTATGATAGAGCAAATTGAAATACAATAATTTTTCCATCGTTAAATAGAATTATTTTCTTAAGATTTGGTTTAAGAAAAATTATATGAACTTTGAAGTTGATTTCAGGTATAGAAAAATTTTTTGTTCTTTACTTTGAACGTAGAGAGTCTTTCAATTCAATTAAATTAAACCCTCCAATTATCCACCATTACCCACCTTTTGTTAACTACCACCCCTCTCCTTCCTCATGTAATATATCTAGTCCTGTTTTATATCTAATGCTTCTGAAGATTTCACCTCAGGCTGACAACTCCGATTTCCATAGTATAATTATATTTTTGGTGTTTGTAATACCGAAATAGAGATCTATTGAGTTTTTCAAAGGTATTCTGATTCTCTTTTGATCAAGCCATTTATACAACTTATGTATGTTTAAAGTTGATACCTGTTCCCTTAACAACAGATAAATTAGATACTATTTACATTTGAATTTGAGAGAATTCATGCTTGTGTAGATCTTTGTTGTGGGTTTGATTCGGTATTACTTGATGCTGTTGTATGTAATTGACTTAACCAACAGTAATAATATTAATTATTTATGATAGACAAATAATCAATTGAATATGTGTAGTATTTGTAGATATCCAAAACGCAAGTTCCCTTCATCTTAGTATTTGGAAACTAACGGACCCAAGTACAATGGTACCCTTTTTCGTAAGTACAACTACAAACCAAATAAAATTATCAATTTCTTTATATGTTGATATTATCAACATTGTTTAATTATGGCTTTGGAGAGTCGATGTTTGTAATAGGGAAGAGCAATCTACGTACATATTTTACAGGGTTTCTCCTTCTCACACTTCAAGAAGCACACTAAAGCTCCCACTTAGCACTTTTTTAGTTAACTATGTACCCCCCTGCAAGTTTAGTTATCATCCCGTTGATCATGCACATCCAATATATATATAGGAATTCTTTATTTTAATTTGAGATGCTTTAAATGGATTGTTGGTGTAGTGTTCACTAATTTTTGTATTCATTGATGAGATTTCCTTGAGATTTAGAGATTCTATTATCTGAAATTAATGAAATTGTTTGAGTTTGAAATGTATATGTTTAATTGAAAAAAAAAGAACGTGAGTTAACTTAGATATTAAACATATTATTTGAATTTGGATTTTCATTTTTTTTGTTGAATCTTCTTTATACTAAGAACTTTTCCGAAAACCTGTTGGTTGAGTAACTTGTATAAGCGATCAGAGAAAAGATTGAGAAAACATCCTATTTTCGAAGCGTTGATTAGACGAGACTAGTTGAGTACTCATTTAAGAAGCATTCATTCTTTCTGTATCAAATTGCCAAACAAATCCACAGCATTGGCTTTTATAATTACTATATGACCTCATAGAAGTAAGAAAAAGAATAAACCAGTGAATTATCCTACCTTACTTTCTCTTTTTCTAAAATAGGTAGCGATTCCCATAAGAACAGATAAGGCAACTTTTTAAAAATACCATAATTTAAGAAATTATTAACAAAAAAAAAAGAATATAAACTCTTCATTTATATTTTTTTTAAAAGTTCTTACCATTATGCTGTAGTTAACTTTATCCTTCTTTTAAACTTAAGAGAAAATGGATCAAAATTATACAGACGCGCCCATCGATTGTTATACTAGGTCATTAAGTATTACGTTATACATCACGCTATTAAGAGATTCAACAGCCCATATACGTACGATTAATGATTTCATTTGGAAAACTGAGCGGATTTCACGGGATTTGATTGATTGGTCTATATATCAACCTTAATGTAAGGTGAGATTCTCTAAGAGATTATTCATAGATTTGAATTAATTGAAGCAACGAATAAAATCAGACGATTCACTATTTGGCTTTCTTAGAGAGAGTTAATTATTATTGATCACTCACTCGCATTAGAACCTTGAACCTTGCTTCCGTTCTTAAACCCTTTTCTAACAAACTGCTACATTTGGCCTATGGATTTAATATACTTAACATAAACCCTACTTGAACTTAATCCTTGTAACAGCCATATATTTTTTTTTCTCGTAATTGAGAAGTATACATAAGTATTAGTAATAAATAAAGTGAGGTAGAAAAAGAGTGATTTTATTTAATCTACTTTTGTTGCAAGTTGAAGTGAGAGTGAGAAAACAAAAACTTAAAATTGCATTTATCTTTCGATTACTAACCACTTCTTTTCCTAACTGTCCTTCTCTAGAATTTCTGTACATTACTTTAATTCAGATATTTATTGTATCTATTGCTGTGTTTCTTATTGTTTGTTTTTTTGTACAATAAGTTTATTCCCATCCCAACGACAAAACAACCTATTCTCTTAAGAGCTCATCCCATTAGTTTTCTAAAATAATGCCTCATTCTGATTTCATCCCTACTGAAGAACAAGGGATTTATGATCAATTATCTGAAATAAGACAGCATTTATCTGTAATTAAAAGAGACCATTCCAAATTCATCAATTCAAAAGAAATCAGTGATATATATAAAGAAGTTTTAACAAAGATTTCAGCTTTAAAAATAATTAGAAAAGAAGGTGATGAAACTGTAATTCATCCAATTGAAACCCCTAATAAAGTTGATATTTTAATTGATGAGATCTTCCAGTTATTATCTCTATGCTTTGTTACTTGTGGGTTATCATTGACAGCACCTGCTACATATGCTTCATTATCAACTGTTCAAAGATTGTTAGAACATATGCAAGAAACCGATTTGTTTTCCCCAAACGATTTAAAACCAATTCATGAAAGATTATCAGATATTGAAAGAATTATTAAAAATGACACTTCCTCTGATGAAGAACATAAGTTGTTGGAAATCAAACTAGCCACTTGTTACAATGAATACAATATTTTACAAAAGAAAGTTGATGAATTACCCGATAGTGCTTTAAAAATTATGAATAAATTAATAAAAATTAAAACTGAATTAATTAATTTAATCACTCATAATGATACAAAGAATAAATCTGCCTTAAATGTATTAACTAAAGAATTAGAGAGTGTTCAAAAGGAATGTGAAGGAATATTTGCAAATGAAGAAAATGGTCTAGGTGAAGGTGTAATTAAGGGTTTAGTTGATGAATGTCATGATTTACTCAATGATATCAAATTAGGCTCAGCTAAAGTTGATCCTGCCTTAAAAGAAATTTACGCTAAATTAGAAAGTTTGAAAGAGACGTTAAAGGGTTTATTGCTTACAAGAAGATGGACATTGAGAACGACTGATATTTTCAACTATCAACGTGAGTTGAATGCTATTGATAACTCAAGAATAAATGGATTTTTTATCAATAAAGATTACAATGGTCAAACAGTTTTGTTACATTTATTGAGAAGATGCTATTCTATTATCTATACATTATTAGAGTCTTCAGAACCAGTTTCTGAATCACTACAGCCAATACATAACCAACTGAACACTGTGCGTAAATGTTTACTAGATTTAAAAAGAATGGGTGGTATTTCTTCCATTAGAGAATTATATCCTTATCAATTGAAATTGGCTTCAATAGATAATATGCAAGTTGATGGTAAGTTCATCATTAATGGCCAAATTCCAGAAGGACAAGGTACTGTTTTTGCCTTGTTGGCTGAATGTTTTGATATTGCCCATGAACTAAAAATGGAATTATATGAGAAAGAAGAAGAAGAAATTGACGATACAACCAGAATCAAATCATCTGTTATTGGTACTAAAGCGCTACAAGACAGTAACTATGATTACAATATTGTTAGTGATCGTCATGGCACTGTTGAATATGATGAATCTGAAGATAATCTAGCTAGTTTGAATGCCAGTATGAATGAAAGTGATGAATTAACTGACGCATGAGATAAGAAAAAGCAATTAACGAATACTGCTTTTTTTACCTGAGACATACACATGATAATATGCAATTCATAATCTTTTTTAATTTTGTTATACACATTCACAATTTCAAATACATCATTATTACTACAACTTATGATATATATTTATTTCAATTTTTCTTTTTCACCCAGTCCGTTTATTTATCACATCACATTTGTCATGATCATTTTTCGTTTTACTAGCTGTACCTTTTATTTGTTTAAATATTGTTCTCTGGTTTTCATATATATCATACCAATTTTAGTTAAAGATTTATGTTTGCAGATGTACGTTTTGTTTGTCTTTTTTGAAATGATTTTATGTTTAGAAATCCTCTTTTTTCACACATTTGTTTACTTCCTTGCTTTTTCTTTTTATCAAAACGCTAAGTAATATTATATTATAATATCTTTTATTAGTTGTTATTGTTTTGTGATTTGACTTTTTTTAATATACATTTATCCTAAATATGTTTTATGCTATAAATCTCCGATGCTTTTTTTTGATAGATGATTGATAATTTTCATTCTTCTAATATTACGAAATCTACAAACAGTCAATTCCTGAGCAAATGTAATTGTTTACCTAAATGACTACTCATACCTGACTCAATTAGCTAATTAGCTAATTAGGTAGCGAGTGTCTGCCTGTATTCAAAAATACAAACCGTTCACAAAATGAGCCAAATGAGAAGTTACGACAACATTATCTCTGACTTGACTTCAAACACAAGTTAACTGCGTAATCAATCTAGTTTTATACTTTCAGTTTTGCAGTTGAACTTCAAATATCCCCAATCAATTAATTAGAAACTCTAGCTGTTAATGCTTAGTCCATGCAAACATAACTAAGGATATAATTATGACAGGAAATATATTGTGATTATAAAAGCGTATTATTGGCCTGTCTCTCACAGCAGAGATAATGCTGTTACAAGTTTTTGTTTTGTTTATTTTGTGAACCGTTTGCATCTATTTTTTTAGAGAACAAATGCTCGCCTCTGAGCCACATCTACTTGTTACCCTACGTGAATCTCTACAGTAAATAGGCATGTAATCGAATATCGTAAAAGTTGACGTAAGCGGGCTTCACAAAGCTGAAAATTTTGGTATATTTTGAGAAGAGTTGACGGCGTTTTAGTTTCGAGTTCTACTTCCTACACATATTTAGAGCTATTTTGCGATTATATCATCAAGTTTATTTTCATTAATCAGTCAGGAATTGATTTTTTTGTTTTATTCTTAATTCCGTCCTTTTAATTTCATTTTCTATAACTTAAAAGTTTCAAATCATCCTAGCTAAGTTTCTGATATTATTTTTGAAAAGGCTCAGCACTGATCGAAATTGTATTTTCACATAAAGCTTTACAATTCACACGAGAAAAATATTTCAGTCAGTTATATTCAAAACAGAATAATACCCATAATTTTTGATTTTGTGCTTTTTGCATCTCAACTACTCTTTAAATCACTTACAATAATACCAAACATCTAAAATTATTCATTAAGACATGTCTAAATTCTTTGAAACAGTCTCTTCTAGATCTTCATCTATAAATTCATCCTTCCTGAAAAATTCCAACTCAAACTCCACTGTAAATCCACCTACTGTTGTGAATCCATCTTTTGTTGTCCCGACTGCAAAGAAGTTGAATAGAGATAATTTACATAAGTTGTCTGATTTTTGGAGTTTATACTATCACCACAGATCAGCCACTCATTCGCAACAATCGCACACATCACAACAATCAAAGCCAAAGTCAAATAATGATGAAACAACTACAGATTCTGAGACCACTGTTGAGTCAACTGAACAACCTCAAATAATTCAAACACCATTAGCCGAATATTTACAAGATATTCATTTAGTTGAATTTCCATTAATCGGCTCACCATTGAATGAAAACACTGTAAAGATTGACTCAGTTGAAGAACTATGGCAATTAATGGCAAATATTAAGAAACCTCATAGTTTACCGTTTGACACTGAACTTTTCTTCTTTAAGAATGACATCAAGCCAATTTGGGAAGATCCAGCTAATGCCTTAGGTGGCCGTTGGGTATTTTCATTTGACAGAACACATCATAAGTTAAGACTTAATACTGATAAAAATATGTCTAAAGAAGAATATATTCTTGTTTTACGTCATCGTGTCTCGTTGATTTGGGAAAGATTAATATTGAAATTATGTAGCAGAAACTTTATTCCAAGTGATAATTTATTTAAAGACATTATTGCTGATGACATTTGTGGTGTTACCTTAAGTGTTAGAGATGATAGAGACATCATATGTATTTGGAACACGCATGTTGCTTACAACCAATATGTCAAGGATGAAGTTACTAGATATAAAGAAGTCGCCAAAAGATTACATGAAGAATTATTGAATGATGATGACTTAAAATTACACGAAGCACTGGATAGTATTATTGATGAAGATGCTAACTCTGAATTAGAACATTTTCAGCAAGAGCTAAAAGCGGAAGCACAAGAAGAAGTAGTTGAAGATGAGCCAATAGAGTCAAGCCGTAATACTAATGATTCAAGTTCAAATGGTGATGGTGATTCTATTTTTAACAAGAAGAAAGATTTAAGAGAAATTATCAAATTAACTCCATTTGTATTGAGACGTGGTATGGCTGATGCAATGTATAGGGTGATTAATGAGACTGATATGATTTTAAAAGATAACGTTTCTCCAATTTATGCATTAGATAATGGAACGTTAAATGAAATTAGAAATAATGTTGATAGATCCAAGTATAAGATTCATAATTATAATAAACAAGGAAGTAACAATAATAATAAAAACAAGAAATTGCTAAATAAAAAGGATGCAGGTAAGAGAAAGAGAAGAACTTCTAATAACCGTGGCAGTTCTGGAATAATGTCGAAAAGAGGAAGTGAGTCAAGTACTAATGGACATTATAATTCTGGAAATGGTGCTAGAAAGTATAAGCCTAGAAGATTCAATAAAGAAGGAGCTTCTGCTTCTGAGGATGGCGATTCTGCACATATCCAACAACACTTTTATCACAATCATACATACGTCAATACTCATAGTAGTCATGGTCAACACTCTAACACTAATAATGAAAAAGAAGGTGGTTCAAGTTCGTTAGATAATAAATTTTCTGAATTGGGTAAACAAAGAAAAAGATTGGATTTGGATGGTGAAGGAAATGCTGAGGTTGATGAAGTGAATATGTTGAGTTTTGGATCAAGAAGAAGAAGAATGTTACAACAACAGTTACTGAAAGAACAACAACAACAAGATTAGTTGATTTTGTTACCTATTAATTGATGGTATTAATAATGTTAATTGGGTGGTTTTATATGTTTGTTACCCATCCTTCTTTTTTTTGGTTAATATTTTCTAATTATTTAATTTCATCTATTTTATCCACAAATTTTTTGTTTTATTTTCTTTCCTTTATTTTGTTGTCTCCTTTCTTTCGTACTAAGATGCTCCCATCTATTTTCTTTGTTTCGTTTTCGTTCCTATTTACCTTTGCATAATTTTTTCTAACATTCATTATTACTACAATTTTATTATTTTTTGTATAGTTTCGTTTGTACTTTTTAAAAAGTTTTAGAATTTATTTCTCTGATTTGCAAACTAAACTATAATTTTGAATGATAAAGTACAGACTAGGTTCTCTGGTCAACGCGCTACTAAAATACAGCACAGCCCGGAACATCATACCCCTCATTTTTTCAGAATTAATTACTATTGACATAATGTTCGAATAAATATGATTTGAAATAAATAGTTGTGTAAATAAATAAGAAGATAATACAAGAAAAATTGATCTTAGTTGTAAGCCACCAGTGAAATTAAAACTTTCTGGCGGCAACAGCACGATCATCACCATTAACTAATCCCAGAGTCTTTGGAGTTAAAAAATCTCTTTTCTTAACATATGGAGCACCAATCTCTTCGGATTTCAAGTCTTCTCTATCTTTTTCTAAATGTTGTTTCATAATCACCATCTTGTATGTTTCTAATCTATGTCTTCTGCATTCCACATAATCATTCTTAAAGTTAGCACACTCTTCGTTATTCTTAACGTTTGCGTTGGTCATGCATTCAATTGCTTTTTGGAATTGACCAAAACATCTGTTTGGTCCACCAGTTCTGCTAACTTGTTGTAAGGGCATATTTTATAATTTTTCTTGGATTGTTCGTGTGATTCGATGTTTCGAAAAGCCTTGTTTGAGCTAAATGGGGAGATTAAGTAATAGTAAATTCTCCCTCTCATATTAAAGAAACAAAAAAGTATATCTCCCAAGAAATGGACATCCGTGCACCATACAGAATTGGCTTTTATCAAATATTTAAATATTTGATTTTAGTTCAAGTTGTTGATGGCCAAAACTATATTCTACTTATTGCAAATTTAAAGAGCACTATACACCATGGCCGAAGAGAGAAAGGGCCGTTTTGAAAGAAACTCCGAATCTCATGAAAATAATTCATATTCAAGATGGTCTGGTCCCTCCCAAAAATTGGTTTATTTAGAAGTTGCCAAACCAATTCCAACAATAATCAAGAATGCATTAACTCAAGAACAAATTGATGCTTATGTGACGTTAGTTCGAATTGAGGAAGTTTCACAAATGATCAAGAACGGGAATTATATTCCAGATGATGCAATACGATCTCCTTCGCCTCCTCCGATTTATGATTCTACTGGTAAAAGAACAAATACCAGAGAAGCAAGATATCGTAAAAAGTTACAAACAGAAAGAAATACATTAATTGGAAAAGCATTGAAGACGATTCCTGAATATAAAGCCCCGGAGAATTATCGGAAACCTGCCTATAAAACTACCGAGAAATTGTATTTGCCTGTTAAAGAACATCCGGAAATTAATTTCATTGGGTTGTTAATTGGACCTAGAGGTAACACCTTAAAACAGTTGCAGGAACAGAGTGGTGCAAGAATAGCCATTAGAGGTAAGGGGTCCGTTAAGGAAGGTAGAGATAAATCTGGAGCTAATGCTCATATGCAAAATTTAGAAGATCCATTACATTGTTTAATCATTGCAGAAACTGAAGACAAAATTAAAAACGCAATTGAATTGTGTAACGAGATTATTAATAAAGCTATCTATGCACCAGTGGGTCAAAATGATCATAAGAGAGAACAATTGAAAGCGTTGGCTATTTTAAACGGTACTTTACGTAAAGATGAAGATAGAATATGTCCATTATGTCACGAACGTGGTCATAAGAAATATGACTGTCCTAATAAGAACAAGGTAGAATTTTTACAGAGTCTAGTATGCTCTAAGTGTGGTAATGTTGGTCATTTGGAAAGAGATTGTAGGGTTGGAGTTAATGCTAACGGTGTGAATTCAATGGATATGGAATTTGAAAATATGATGAAAGATTTGAATGGTGAAGCATTGCCTTCAGATCAACATATCGAAGGTGCAGAAGATCAACAACAACTTTCAATGTCTGTTTCATCATTGCCTCCTATTCCACCATCATCATCAGGAGGGCTTGGTTCCTTGTCCAGTAATCCTCGACCACCCAGTGCAGCTGTTTCGTCTTATCAGAATCAAAATGATTATAATAATGGATACAACAATAATAAAGGCTACTACAACAACAATGGATATGAGCAAGGTTACAACAGCAATTACAATGATCAATACTATGATCAGTACGACGGACAACAACAAGGTGGCAGCAGTTATTATAACGATCCTTACTACCAGGATCAAGGGTATGGAGATTATTACTCACAAAGGAAACGACCATATGATGAATATAATGATTATAGTGGAGAAGGGGGTATGAAATACGATAATTATGATAAAGATCAGTCACAACAACAATTGTCACACTACAACAACTACAACAAGAAACCGAGAATGGGATCCCAAGCGTTGAGCTCGCCGTCATCACAACCAAGACCGTATGGCTCTTCTGATGTGTCATCATATAACTTGAAGCAAGTTTCTGGTTTAGATTCTAATCTAGGTTCAACCCAACAGCCACAACAACCGTCATCATACACATTAAGAGCCCCCCCAGGATTGAAAACCGCCAAAGTAGCAGCACAAACAATATCATCATCTTCAGCATTGGTTCCTCCACCAGGTCCATTACCATCAACTTTACATGGTCCACCAGGATTAGCTGCTCCTCCTGGAATGACAATAAAAAAGCCAGGCCCTCCGCCACCGCCACCTTCAGGTAGTATTAAGAAGAATATCGTTGGAAGACGTCCACCGCCTCCTCCTCCTCCTGCTGGTGCTGCTAAGAAGAATTAAAGAGTTGTTACCTTTTGTATCTGTTATGTACTTTTAAAATTGTTTTTTGTGTTCTTTATGATGTAGGTGTATAATAAAATGCAAACACATTAGATAATCTGTGGTGAGTAGTAAGTAGTCTGTTCATGTCATGAGTCAACGTAAATATAGACTGTAATTGTGAACCATATATTAGTGACTACTGTTCAGCTTGAAAATTTAGTTAGACATAGAAATGAATTATTATTAAACTAGCTAGCTATAACTAAAGAAACAAACAAAAAAAGAAAAACGAGAAACTAAACAATTCATGGAAAATTACCTGGAAATAATGAAAGAAAAGAAGCAAAATAAAAAAAGGAAAATGCAAGCAACTAACCAAATAAAAACTAATGAAGAACAGGTCGGGTATAATAATATGCCAACCTAATTATTGAACCCTGGAACATAAGTAATAGAATAATAGAATAGAGATAGAGAGAAGAAAGCAAAGGAAAAAAGTAAGGAAAGACAACAGATATTTAAAATTTAAAGACAGTAATGAAAAGTAAATGCAAAATGCAAAACCAATTAACAAGCAAAACACAAAAATAAAGAAAAAAAAGGAAGATTCTAAACCACGTTGTAATTCAGCCTCTAAGGAACTCATTTATGACATAATACCAAAAGAAAATCATTAATCATAATCATAAAAACTAACAAAAAGCAGAACGTAGTACATACCACATTAACAGAAATTAAAGGATAACAAAAAAAAAGAAAACCAAGAAAAAATAATTGAAACAAATGGCATGTATCTAAAAACCCTATATTTGTATACCATCCATGTCTCGAAACTTTTTTTTTGTGTGTGGACGGGCACTTTTTATTGTTGAACTAATCTTGTTGGTAATTTCTAACAATATTAAAATATAACAGATCGTAAAATTTAGTAAGCAATAACTCTTTTTTTAATGATGGTCAGTTAAGCAAACAGAACAGAAACGAACATTTGTGTAAAATACATGGTAATTGAACCCAAAGAAAAACCGGTGTATCCCCAAAGCGACCCCGGAAAATTTATTCAAATAGACAGTCAATACCCTTCTTAGAACAACTTAAACATGCACCACTTCCATCTTCAACTTTCAAGCATTTGATTTTCTTATATCTGCAAGATTTACAGCTTGTCTTTTTTGAGTGTTTAGACGTACTGGATTTACGAGAGCTAGTAGAAGAGACTATGGAAGAATGTTTATGTGATGATGTGGCTGACGATGTGGACTTTAAAGCCGATGATGGTGAGACAACGTCGACCAATTGTTGGTAACCGTCTTGCGGAGAGCTTGAAGCAGAAGGTGGAGCAACTAGAGTAGTGGAATCAGTAACAGTAAGAGATGTGACAGTGGATGGTGGTGGGGAAGGTGACGTTTTTGAATTTCTTCTTTCTGATTTGTTGAACTTGATTATATCATTTCTTGTGAAACCTTTCGAAAAGCAGCATTGTAACCCTTTGGAGTTACAGCCTGTACATGATTTAAATTTTAGGTAGTCAAAACTAGACATGGTTAATCTTGTAGCATATAAATTGAAATGCTTGTTACTGCTGGTGATAGTGGTGGTGTTGGTGGTGGTAGGGTTTGCGTTTGGGTCAGAAGTCTCAGAGGAAGTATCATCTTTAATAATCTTGAAATATTGGAAATCAGTATCTCTTGATATATATTCACAATGAGCAATGGAAGAAACTGGCTGTCTAGATTTCATTTGCTGATCTGGCTCATCAGAAGTTAGGTAAATGTACATATTTGGCAAAGACGAGATGATTGTAATTTCAGAATCACATTTAATCTTACGGGATCTGCAACAATCACAGGAAGGACCTGATCTTTGTCTTCTAGCAGAAGTTGAAGGTGAGGCGAGTTTGATAGATTTTGGTTGAGCTTTAACGAACTTGTTCTTTTTAGTGACTGGAACTGTTGTAGCATGGACATGGGTTGGAGTTGGAACAGCTGAAGATTCAATGATGGCTTCTTCATCACAAGAGGAGACCAAGTTCATAATATCCAACTTTGGGGACTTTCTCAGTTTTTTGTTGGAGGAATTATCTAGCGAATCATTATCGTGTAATCTCTTTTTGGAGTTTGTGGTTTCGCTATCAACTGAACTGAAAGATGCTCTGTCAGAACTGGGAGGAGAAGGAGGTAAACCATTGGCAGGATGGGATTCGGCATAAGTAGCTGTCTGAATTAATAAATCTAGCTTTGTTGGTCTTTGATGGTATTGATTGCCTACTGACTGTATAGCTGGTAAAGAAACAGGAGGCAGAGAAATAGTTGAATTCAGTTTGGGTAGTGGAGAGTTATTACCACTTATGGAGACCGGAGAACCATAAGTGGAAGAACCAGAGTATTGGGTCGTGGTGAAGGTGGTTGGGATATTGCTGTTCAGTTTTAAAGAATAACAGGACAAGTCAGTTATAGGAGTACCTGTTCTAAGAAACTTTGGAGTACACATGACGAGAAAAAATAAAAGGAGATATAGGATTAGGACTTAACAGATATAAGACACTATAAGAGACTGTAATAAAAGTAAAGTAAAATAAAATAAAGAAGAATGAACGAAATAGAGAATTACCCGCTTAAAGGAAGGGGTTCACACCAAAAAGAGAGGAAATCGGCTGATATATATATATATATACATATATATATATATATATATATTATATATAATGGCAGATGGAAGTGGAAATGGAAAATGGCCTAACCAGCAAGAGAAAATAGATGAGACCCGTAAAATTACACATTGTTCCAGACCATTTGTGCGGCTGTGAAGATAAACTTTCTCCACCCCCCGTTTTCGGTTCTGCACCCTGTGGGAGGGGTACGGAGGGGAACCTCCTCCTATAAAGACTCTGATAGTTTAAAGACGTAGAGGAATAAAAGCATATATGGCATTAATATTTATAATATATATTATGGTATAGTCCCTGCAGGAGATAAATATAATATAAGATTCAAAGGAATTGTAAGGAGATACAAAAAAAAAATAGAATAGAAAAGAGTATGGGATCTCAAATCTTCGGAGGACGGAGTTTGAGTAGTGAGTAGGGAACCGACTACGGCTACGACGATGACTCCAACCAGTTTTTAAAAACCTCTCCGGCCGGGCACATGGTGCGTTGTATTCACTGAAGGGCGGTGACCTAGGCAATCTCAACTTTAATCTTCTCCATACTAAGGGAGGGAGCACACGAGTCATATTTTCACCTCCTAGCACGGCAGGAACCAATTTTCCCCACGAATTTCTAGTATCATTATTAGTTTCACGACTCAAGGAAAGTGGATACGTAACTTTGTGCTTAAGAGAACATTTTTTAAATACTGATCTTTCTTCAACTACCTCCAACTAAATTCAATTGAATTGTTTTAATTACTTTTTTAAGGAATTCAATTCAATTATAATATCACTTAAAATTTCCACTCAGATTCGTAATGATTCCAATAATTAGTTTAGGCGAACTCCACTCGGACTTATATAAAACCGTTAAGTTTCCATGGCAAGCAGTCAGCCGATTTCTTACGAAGGTAACCATTTCTTTTCCGGACATACATCCTGTTTTGGAAGTAGATCTTTTGAGCTGTCGCCCTCACTTTTAAATTAACCGAAAGTCTTGACTATGGTTGGATAATACTTACGGAACGATGAAGACCGCACTCCGGAAAGAGCCTCCCTCTTGAACAGGCAAGCAATTCTTTTGAAACTGAGTAAGATTCTGCACCGGGACTAGCTCTTATTAAACTGTCAACATATCCAACATTCAGCCCTCACCCATTTGTGCACATTTTCAAGTTCCATATTTCCTCTTATCCTCCAAAATCCACGGAATTCATTTAAAATACTAAGTATAAAATTTTGAATAAGTAAAGAAGTATATTAATAAGATTAATTGAATTAATTGGTTACAAATAGATATCAAGTAATTAAAAGTAAAGTTATTCCCTCTCTATAATTAGTTTAAATACGAAAGTACGACATCATTCCGTAGCGGGACTCGGGAAAGAAATACCGACGAATTCAAATGAATCATGATTCAGATTTGAGATCCTGCATTAAGCCAAAAAAAAAAATAAAAATAAAAAAAAAGAAAAAGAAAAACAAATGAATCATCTTAACTAGAGACCTAGTCCAGAGACCTTAGGTTCATCGGAGCTTGTCTCTGAACACTTCTCCACATATTTTTAATTTAATTTCTATAGTTATTTCCACTATCTTTTATGATGATCATATGACTATTTTTTACAATTATGCATATACATTTTGGCTTATTGGATATTCCCCTATAAAAAAATACTAAAATCTAAAAATTCACACTAGTTTGTTCGGAAAGATGGCAGACAGTCATCTACCATGTTTCTACTCTACGGAAAAACACATAAACTTAGTATTTGCGTGCATCCAGCAATTTAGTTGAAATTGAGTACTTTTCATGGATTTTCGAGACTCGCCCCGAGTTGACCCATTTCTCGTTTGGTAATTCTGTTTATATGATTGGCGAACAATTGGTATTTTAAAGATCGTGACTCTTATTCAATATTTTTTGCATATTTGTTTGAAGTCTGGATAAAAAAGTCAAATATCCATGTTCGGCTGAACCTTCATATTTAATGATTATTGACAGTAAGTATAGTACAGTTTGAAATTTTTTTAGACATATTCTCTTGTAATTGGAATCAATTTCCTATTTGGTTAAAGTTCTGTTGTTAAGTGAGTAATTCCTTAAAATTCTTTTGAACTTGTGTTTTGTCTCAATTAAGTACATCATAACACTCAAACAAATTGCTCGAACTACAATTTAACTTCAATAGAGCAAGGGTTCTGAATCTTACGACCTCTATAGATTTTAGTTTTAGAACATATCGGTGATATCTAATTTTTGGTGGATGAGTATGGATCGATAAAGATCGCTCAGTATGGGATAATTTGTTTATCCACTTCTTACTGGTTATTTGTTACTTTAGTTGATTGCGATTAGGTCATCAGTTCTTTACACATTATTACATTTTCAAGAAGATAATATTTAAATGCATTTACAACTATAATTGAAGTTGGATCGACTCTATGTCATGACTCCTAGCTGGAGATAAAAACAAAAAAATATCAATTTCTGGAAATAATAGTAGCCCTTCCTCCCTTGCTTGGTTTATTGATGAATAAATCTTGAATTCATATACTGAATTACTTCATACAAACCTCTGTTTTGAAAAAAAATTGTATTTATATCTTTGATAGATTTTCACCAAAATATAGTAGCAGAAACGGCCAATCCGATGCTAATTTTATCATCAGGTGTAAGTCTAACCTATCATAAATGTCAATAATCAACTAATCATTTATCTGATCATGATGATAAAAGTCTAAAATATTAAGTAACTGCATGTCATAACTATCAATAATAAGAATTGCTACATTATTCTTGAAAAGTGCTCATTCAATACGTATTACACAAATTAGAACACCAAGCGGAAGTGCATGGCCTAATAACCAACGCTTCATTTCAAACATCATTTTCATAGAACAATATATATTTGAATTCAATTTGATCATTCTCAATAAAATTACTCCTTTAGAAGTCCAAACTCAACCCAGCAATGTTAACAATATCATAACCAGTGCTCGGTCTATCGTACTCCAGACCCTACCAACATTACATTTTTGGTGTGGCTATTATGTATTTGTTTGGTGACTGATGTGAGTAGTTTATTCAAGTATGGTCATCATAATAACGAGGAAAAAAAGCTGAGTGGCTCTTTGGAATAAGTATTGAAATTTGAAATAGAAGCAGACCAGGAGGTATAGTGCAAAAGGGACAATGAAGAAGTAAAGCAAGTCTAGTCAAGTAGGTTTGGGTTCAATGTTTCTTGGGTGGATAATAATAACAAAAGTATGACATCTGAATTGGGCGAGGGGAAGGGAAGGGAAGGAGTGCTGTACTTGAAGAGGTTGGTTGTGTGTATTCTTACAAACAACATAGTCAAGAACTAGTCAAAACCACCCAAAGTACTTCTGTTTATTTTTGAACACGTGATATATCACAGTGCACGGATATTATTTCGGTAATATATTTACTTTTTGACGTTCAGGAACCGAAGTTTTTAGCAGACTTATTATAATAATTATTATCATTCACACATCATATAGGCAGGATTGGGGGTTGGGGGTATTAACATATTAAATAGCATTTTAGGACTATCCATTATTTTCTGGTTTTATGAATTATAGTAATCGAACCAGCAATAATTCTTATAATGTCACAAATATTCTTTAAACGATAAATATCTC
Source organism: Ambrosiozyma ambrosiae (assembly GCA_003705185.2). Classification (NCBI taxonomy): domain Eukaryota; kingdom Fungi; phylum Ascomycota; class Pichiomycetes; order Pichiales; family Pichiaceae; genus Ambrosiozyma; species Ambrosiozyma ambrosiae. Next base: position 143,819 of record PPHU02000004.1, on the reverse strand, counting down.
AATCATGAAACCTCCATCTTATTTCTGTTTACTCATTACTAATCTCCTCTACCTTAGCGTTGGGAATTTTCAGTATCCTTACAACAATTACTTCCAATCAATGTGATAGAATTTTTCTATCAAAATCTTTCTCGGTTTATCTACAAGTTTAGTATCAGGCCTTTCAAGATGTTAATGCATCAAAACCAAATAAAACTGTTAGTATTACTAGCACATGTAGTGTCGTTACTTCAATTAAAACCAAAATTTCAGTAGAATCAGTTAAAGCTAATGCAGAAAATCTAGATTTTAGTAGTATTTGTTAATTAATAGATATTCCAGTTATTAATCTAAATTTTAGTATGCTTCATAATTTCAACATTGAACACCCTTTGCTAACGCTCATAGTCCATTCCGTGTTTATATTTGCAAATTCTCCAGTTCTTTCAAGGAGTTTACAGGGTTCCTTGATTTCACAATAATCATCTGCAATAAGAGAAATATTATATTTTCAGAAAGACATCAAATAAATTATATTAAAAAACGATTATACACAAATTAAAACATGAAGGAAAAAATAGCAAAAAATCAAAAAGCAATCCTAAAAATAGGACTATTGGCTACCAATCTTCTTGAGATACTCTTCATGAAGCTTAGACTGTTGAGTTTGCTGCTTGATCAACTTCTTTCTAGCACTTTTAGTAACTTCTTCACCTTGAGTTGTTTTTGTAGGTAATCCTTGATCATCCCATTCAATATATAATTTCTTAAATTCTTCAGTTATAAACATTTTTGAAGGATCAACTTTACCCTTTTCTAATCTTTCTCTTTCTTTCTGTTCCGACAATTTTTTCTGTTGTAGCTTCTTCTGTTCCTTTTCTAGCTGTAATTTCACTTTTTCTTCCTGTTGTCTTTTTAACTCTTGCTTTTCAGAATCTGTTAAAAATTTAATTAAGGCACCTTGATCATCTGATCTATCATCCAATGAAATATTCAAGTTTAATAGTTCTTTATCTCTTAATTCATCACAAGCTTGTAACAGGACTTTGTAATCATCTTTGTTAATGGCAGATAAACGAACTAAATCACGGAAGTTGGATAACACTTTAGCATATGGCATAACGATATCTTCTTTAGAAGCACCAGAAGCATCACTAACATCAGAAGATTCCTCTAACCAACCTAACTTATCTTGTCTAGCTGGTAAACCTAAAATATCTAGAATCTTAGTAATGTAATTGATAACTTGGATCAGTGGATCCACTCTAATATCGGATCCAACATCACTGATATAATTATTAGCACTCGACACCAAGTCCATTATAGATCTCAATGCAATTGGGGTTGATAGGTTATCACAGAATGCAGCATGAACAGCAATTTTAGTTTCTGCTAATTTGTTGAATAATTGCTTCTCTGATTTACCAAATTTTTTGGATATCAATAGGCCAGATTCAATTTTGTGCTCATTATCGGATTTTAATGCTCTCACGTTTTTGAATAAACTATTTAGCCTAGATTCAATGTTTCTAACCTCAGTCAACAAACTCTCTTTAAAATCTAAATTATAGTTCCATTGAATTAAGCAAAATGCTAATCTTAACTGTCTAGCAGAATATTTCTCTAATGCTTCTTCAATAGTAATGAAATTCTTTAACGATTTAGACATCTTTTGACCTTCGATGTGTAAATGCCCAGTATGTAAGAAATAATTAACCCATTGTTTACAATCGAAATGAGCTTCACTTTGTGCTAGTTCATTGTCATGATGAGGGAAAGCTAAGTCGATACCACCAGAGTGAATATCCATACCTTCACCAACAAAATCAGAAGCCATAACGGAACATTCAATGTGCCAACCTGGTCTACCTTGACCCCACGGAGAAGGCCAGAATGGTTCACCAGCCTTTGAGGCTTTCCATAAAGCAAAATCAAATTGGTTCACTTTTTCGACAGTGGAAGTTAGTGAACCTTCACCGTCTGCAAGTAATGCCATGTCACCTTTCGAACTTGGTTGACATTTGGCGTATTCATGTTTTGGATCATTATCGAACTTAGCAGTGTTAAAGTAAACAGAACCGTCATCGGTTTTGTATGCATAACCTTGATCGATAATTTTTTGGACAAATGCGACAATTTCAGGAACATATTCTGAGACTCTAGTAGTAACCGTTGACGGTAAAACATTTAATCTATCCATATCTTCATCATATTTCTTTTCCCAATACGCCGAACAAGCTTTGAAAATTTCTGGGTCAGTAACAGTGGAACCTAATCTTTTATCTAGGGCTGGAATGATAACATCTTGAGTCTTTGATAAGAATTCATCAACTGAAATTGAATGGGCAGATTGAATGGCTGATAAAGCGGCAACAGAGGCTTTAACATGCATAGGGAATTTAGGTTTAATTAAACCAATTTCTTTCAGATCTTGTTTGGAAGCCCATTTATTAAAATCTTTAGATCCAGATTCTGCAAATTCAGGTATATTTTTTGAAATGTATGAATCAAACCCTTCTTTAGCATGAGTTAATAATTCTGGAGTAATTTTATCTTCAAAGTTCTTCGCAAACTCTTTGAATAAGTATTCTTGTCTCGCCTTTAAAATGATTTTATCATCAATATCGGTAACATTCTGAACAAATTTAACGTTATATCCAAAATAATCTTGAATAATTCTTCTATTGATATCAATAGTAACATAGTTTCTAGCATGTCCCATGTGAGAGGAGTTGTAGACTGTTGGACCACATGAGTACCAGGTAACTTCGTTAGTGTCCCTAGGAACAAATTCAACTTTGGATTTGGTTATGGTATTGTACAGTTTGAGGACTGGTTTTTCAATCAAGTTACTGGTTGTTGGTTTAATCCAACTTCCTGTTTTTTGCGTAGTTGAAGCTGCTTCAATAGACATGTTTCTAAAATTTATGATATTTCTGTTTTTTGTGAAGAGAGTTGGTAAATGTTTTATCATAAACGAGAAAGGAGCATTAGCTACTATCTGTACGCAGTTATTTACAAAGATTTTGTAAATTGATTTTGAATTTTGGATGAGTCAAAGTTCGTACCATACAGCTAGTACGTTGTCATTTCTGTCCATTGAAAAATTAAAAATATTTACTGTAGAGCGCCACAGTCATACTACGCCTATAAACATTAAAGAAATGTGGCGCTCCACACTAATTCTAATTACGCGTCGCGTCGTTAGTTTGAATCTGTCTATTTAGTTGCCTCTGTGGATGAATTAACTGAACTAAACAGTTCAAATCGGTAGAGACATCGAAATACATATACCATCTTAAATATTTTGGTACAATAATAACTATGGCAAGTATATACAAACTTTCCATTTCAGGGATTCGTTCGTTTACTGGAGAAACCCAAGAAACCATACAGTTTGGAAAACCTTTGACCCTTATTGTTGGAACAAATGGTTCAGGTAAAACTACTATCATTGAATGTTTAAGATATGCAACCACTGGTGAATTACCCCCAGGTACCAAGAATGGGGCTTCATTTATTAATGATCCTAACTTGCATGGTGGAAGAGATACAAAGGCTCAAGTGAAACTAGCGTTTGAAAGTGTGGATGGGAAAAGTATGATCATCACCAAAGCTTTGATGGCTTCAGCAAACCCAAGGTCCAATTCAATCAGTTTTAAAACAAAAGAAAATCAATTGGTTGTGCTCAATCATGGAGAAAAGCGAACTATTAGCTCTAAGGTCAACGATATGGAAACATTGATCCCTCAGCATTTAGGAGTTTCTAAAGCTATTTTAAATTATGTGATTTTTTGTCATCAAGATGAAAGCTTATGGCCAATTAGTGATTCAGCCAAGTTGAAGAAAAAATTCGACGAAATTTTTGATTCAGTTAAATTTATCAAGATTTTAGAAAATATTAAACAAATTACTAAAGAGCTCAATGTTGAAATTAAACTAATTAATAACAACGTTGTTCATCTGAAAAATGATAGACACAGAGCACACCAGAAGATGGATGAGATTGAAAGAATCAATGAAAATATTAAACAATTTAACAAGGAAGTCGAAGATGCTTCGAAAGAGATACAACAAATTGATGAAGAATTAAATACATTATATAACTCAAACCAAGATTATGAAAAAGTTTTAAATAAAATTGAGATGTTAAAAGAAACAAAAAAAAGTTTGGAGCTTCAAATAAATAGAATTGAATCAACTACTGATATGATAGATAAACCTCCACATGAACTTCAAGATCTGTTAAATAATTTTTCCGGCATGCTAGCACAAAAAAGAGAAGATGTTGAAGATCTTATTAAGGTGATCAACTCAACTAATCAGCAATTGAATAGTCTAAGAGACCAATTTTTACAAAATTCTTCAGCTGCGGGTAAATTTAAAGCCCATATGGAACAATTTGAAAAGAATAAGAGAGAAAAAACTCACTTAATTTCCACTATTTCTGAGAAATTCGAAGTTCAGGATCCATCTAAATTGGAAGAGGCTATGGAAGCTTATGCAGCTAAAATTGATGCTAGTTATGTTAAGCAGATGAAGTCAATCCAGCAACAATCTGAAAATTTCGAGTTTGGGATCTCATCTTCAAAGGAAGAAATTTTGAAATTAAAGCAAGAAAATTCTTATCATATAGATAGTATTAGAACTTCAGAATCTAAAAAGACATCATTGGAATCCAAGCTAGAAAGTATTAGAGGTAATGAATGTCAATTGAAATCTTATGAACATGATTTGAAAAACAAAGAGAAAGAATATGCCGAGAAACAGACATCTAGTCTTGTGGACAAATTGGTTAAAGAGATTGTTTCTAAGAAAGATGAAATTCAGCGATTTGAAATCTCTCTACAAAAGAATCAGGATGATTTTTCAAAGGCCACAGCTCTGAATGAAAAGTATACCGAAAAGAAAATTTTAACTGAAGTGATTGCTGATTGTAAGTATAAAAAGGATAGCTATTCGCAGCAAGTGTGCGATATTTATTCTAAAGTGTTTTTTGAAGATTTTGATTTTGAAAACTTAAATTTTAAAGAATTGTTTGATAGAAGAGTCGATAATCTGAATAAGGAACATGAAAATCTACAAAATAAACTAGAAGATGTTAAAGATAAAGAAAGAAATATTAATAATAATTTATTCAGGGTTAAAGAAACACGAGATGTGGAATTAAAAGAGAATAAACGACGCGAAGAATCTTTGAGACGTACCCTTCAATCTTATAATGAAATATATGATGATTCACTTTCTTTGGAAACTTTTGTTGCTGACTACGACACAATCACTAAAGATACTGAGAGCACAGTTAGAGAAAGCCGATCTGACATAGCTAATCGTGAATCAATGTTAAAGTATTATCAAAAAGTTGAGAAAAGAGTCAAGAAACATAAGTCTTGTTCGTTATGTAGTAGAAGTTTAGATGAACAAGAGTTTCTAAACTTCATGGATATGGTTAAAAAACATATTGAGAGATATGGTGAACCTAATGAACTTATAAAATCTTTGAAAGACGATGAAAAGCTTTTAGCTCAACTAAATCCTCTCCAAAATGATGTAGAAAACTATAAGAAATTTCAAGTACATGAATATGATACTAAGATTAATAGTTATGAGGTTAACTTAACCAATACTTTGGAAAGAAAGAGTTCTTTGAATTCAAAAATAGATAAACTGAAACATACGTGCTCATTATTAAAATCAATTTCTGAAAATATCAATGAATTGGCTAGGATTAAAGTTGAATTGGAAGAGAAAACTTCCAGAATTTCTCAAATTGATTCAGAAATTCAAGAAGAATATGAAATTAGTGGTCAAAATTTATCACTTGATGAGTTAAAGAAGGAACAAGTTGAAATACAGAATAACCTTAAAAATGCAAGAGAAGCTTTGAACAAATTATCTGAAGACAAGGAAAGAAATGTGAGAACATTAAACCGTTTAGAAAATACCATTAAAGATTTGAGATTATTAATTAGTCAAAAGAAGATGGAATCACACGAAAAAGAAAATATTGAAAAATCAATTAATGAAACTGAGGAACAAATAATGAAATCTAAAGAAGTTGTTACTTCTAATAAACAGCAATTATTGAAACAAGAAACTGAATTAAGAATAAAAGTGAATGAGTTTGATTTGTTTAAAAAGGATGTTGATGACAGGAAGAAAGAAATTCAAGCAGAGAAAGATGAGATTGAAGTTATTAAATTTAAATTGAAAAGATTTGATCAAGAAATTGAAGAGTTTATTAATGGTGGTGGTAAATGTCAATATAATGATGTTATGGTAGAATCAACTCGTCTACAAGGTGAAATAAAATCAATGGAACAAACTGTGCTCACACATTCTGGCGAATTGAAGACATTAGAAGAAGAACTAATGGACACCGATAAAGAAGAGAGAAAAATCAGGTTCACAATGGATTGGAATTCACTAAGATCTGAAAAGGCTCAAACTGAAAGTCAGATTTTTGAATTAGAAAAACAAAATGCTGAAGCTAACAGAGATGAATTCCTACAAAAGTCAAATCAACTCCAAGGAAAGAGAAAGCAAACTCAATATGATTATTCATTGAAAATTGGTCAAGCTACTGAATTAAAGAAACAAATTGATAGTATTAATAGAGAATTAGAAAAAGAGTACGGTAATATTGATGATAAATATACCGAAGAGTTTGCCAAATTACAAACCAAATTGGCTTTAGTTACAGATTTAACAACCTGTTATAAAGCTACTGATAATGGTGTTATGCAATTCCATCAATTTAAGATGAAACAAATTAACAGAACATTAGATGAATTATGGAAAAAAACTTATATGGGTAATGATATTGAAGCAATTATGGTTAAAGCAGACCCAGTGATTTCAAAGAAAGACTCAACTACAAGATCATATAATTACCGTGTTGTTATGATTAAAAATGGTGTTGAGTTAGACATGAGAGGTAGATGTTCTGCAGGCCAACGTGTGTTAGCCTCAATCATTATTAGATTGGCATTAGCTGAAAACTTTGGTACTAATTTTGGTGTTATTGCGTTAGATGAACCAACTACTAATCTGGATGAAGAAAATATTGATAGTTTAGCTAAATCTTTGAATGCATTAGTTGCCTTAAGAAGGGCTCAATTTAATTTCCAAATTATTGTTATTACTCACGATGAAAGTTTCTTAAGACATATGGGAGCTAATCAATATACTGAACATTATTACAAAGTTGCCAGAGATCAAAGATTAAACTCTACAATTAGTCAAGTTAGAATTAGTCAAATGGATTAATTAAAATCAAAATTGAATTTTACGTAAGGCTAAACAAAATAAAACGATCGTAAAGAAAAATAAAAAACGAAAAACGAAAAATTTATTTATTTATTTATCATGCCATTTTTTTCTTGATTGTATACCTCTTTAATTACATACTTCTTTGCTTTACATTAATAATTTTGTTTACTGTTTATGCAGTATTAAACTTATTATTTTGTAGTAGACTCACTTTCAATGGTGTCTTTTTTGAATTGTTTACACTTTTCTAGACCACCACCTTCATTCCACAAATATAAAGATTCAATAGCATAATTTCTAACACTCAAATTACGTTCTTTTTCACCCGAATAAATTTCCAATAAATCTATCACTTTCAGTTTAAATATTAATTCCCAACATTTAGCTTCAAATTCAGTTTCAACACCCGTTTCTTTGAACTTTTCTTTTTGCTGTTGGTCTTCATCCTCAACTTGAATTATATCACCATATGAGGCGCTTCCTAATTTGTATAGTATTCTTCCAAATGTCCTTATAGATATACAACGTTGGGGTGCATATTGTGATCTCAATAAATGTGTTAGTTCTGACATCGTGTAACCAGGTAGCTCCGGACTGGCAGAATGATGGTATAAGCCTTTATTTTCATATTTTTCCTTAATTGTTGAAGATGAATCAAATGTAATTATATTACCGTTTAAGTCAAATCGTATAGATTCTATTGAATCATATTCCAATGGTTCATTGGAATTAGTAGACTTCTTGGGAATTGGTTTCATCCAATCTAGTTGCTTGACATTTTTGGGTAGATCTGGGAAATATTTAGCATGCAGTTTTTTTTGGAATTTTGGATCGTCAATGTCCAATTCTTCGTATGGTGTAGTGGGTTTAGGGAAATGAACTCTCGATATTATTTCTCGTGCAGCTAGATGCTCCAGTTTCTTGACATCATCCAAGCTAGATTGATAAATATCTTGATCTGCATTATCATTGTCACCTTTTCGTTGCGGCTTTGTAGTATTTCCAGTTGAATAGGCAGTTCCAGACTCATTTTCTGTGTCTGATAAAGACTCAGAACCATCATTTAGTGGCTGAAAATCTTCCCAATCTTCTTCTTCAATAGCTTCATCTACAAGTCCTGAAACACTATTACTTCTTGGTGACACTCCATTTGCGTTATCGTCATAAAATACTTTAGCTTCACTATTGAATCTAACCTTTTTGTCGATAGAAGATAAAGACGAAGTTCTTTTCTTTAAAGATGATTTTAGATTTGAAGTAATGTTGCTACTAGTAGAATTACTGCTAGCACTTAGTGAAATTTGGGTGGAAACATCATCATCATCATTATAAATTAATTTACCTGATTGATCGCCACCAATCCAAGTTCCATCACCTTCAATAACAGAATATTTCTTAACATCTTCTTCATCTTTCTTAGCTTTTTTTATTATGAAATTAAGCAGTTTAGGATCCAAGCTTGATAGTAACTCATTCTTGGTTTCCATTATTTCTGCCTGTGAATATTGAGCCAAAAATTCTTTATTTTCTTTATCAATTGCTTCTTTTTCCTTCTGCATAAATACCTCATCTGTACTCGATGAGGTTGTATGAGCCTGGTCCAATGATTCTAAAGTTCTGATGGAAGAAGTCGGTCCAAGTTTAGGAGAAAGTCTTGGTGACACTTTAGGAGATAGTTTTTGTACAGTTCTAGGCTGTGAGTGAGAATGAGTACCTTTTAATAATCTTGATTTGAATTTAGATGTCTTCTTTGGAAAGCCATTTGCGGTGAACTGAGACACAGTGGGAGCGGTTGGAGGGATAGCATCCTGAGTAGAATGTTCAACAATTTCGCCAATGAGATCCATATTATGAGATAATAATAAGACAGTCTTTTGTATGTTTATGAGGAAAATAGTAGTTTGGAAATCTTTTCAACAACATTAACAGATGGTTTAAATTCACTAAGAAGGAAACAAATTCCACAAATTATTTGAGCCGCACATGCTAATAGTTATTAGACGCGTCTACTAACACGTGATGAAATCGTCGATAATGAATGTGGCAAATGTTTCTTGTGCCACAGGAACAAAACAAAGACGGGACTGGAACTTGAAATGATTTCCGCTTACCTCAAGTTTTTGCAGTATATTCGTCCGAAAATCTATAAACTTGTTTGCAAAATTGTGATTCAATCATGAATCTATTGTAATTTATATTAGATATTTTTTCTAGTTATATGGCACAAGTGTAGCAACTGATCGGGCTTCGGAGGTGCAGCAAAGTTGTCAGACAACTTTACGGATCACACTCAAAGCTTGTTTACCTCACCACAAATGGGTTAGTTTCCTTTTGGTTTGGACTAAAGAAACACGGGTTGCAACTCAACAAATGCTGGTTCATCTGTAGTTGTATCTTTTTGTCTTCCCTCTCATTCTATACTAATTTAACTCAATCAGTTCTACACTCAGTTTATTTCTTTAGATGGAAGGCCAGCCAAAAAGAATAGTTCCAGTCATCGAAGTTCCCAATAACTCTTTCACAGCTTTCAAACTTAGATTCAATGACCCTTCTGAACTCTACTATTCTTCGACGGTCGTCTCAATTGGACCTATTCCAAGGCCTTGGATACTGAACCAGAAAACAACATTTGTGTCGTCACTCAATAAACTAATAGGTCATGATAGTAGTTCATCTACGAAGCGGGAGTTAAAAAAGGCATCTGATAAGTTCAAAGATAGAAAGGGGGAAATTGTCGACAAAATCGGTGACTCTACAGTTGTACTACCTTCTGCTATAAATGATACTACTATCACCCATAATAACGAGAATAATGACCACAAGAAATCACATAGATTGAAACTTTTTCATAGATCAAAGAAACAATACACGACCAATACCTTGGTTCCTAAACGAAGTCCTTCTATTTTCATGTCCATTTTTCAAGAACCAAACTCAGATAATTTATCAAATGAAGAGGATACTGAAGTTCAACAGCCTGTTGATTCAGAATCTGAATATGCAGGTGACTCTGCCTCTGTTAAAACAAATCATTTACACGTTCCTGAGGCAAGGTCACTTTCCCCAATCACTCCAGTGAATGGCTCTCCACTTAGTACAGATAGTCCTACGTCTAAAAACTCTACTAGTATAAGAGACTTATTTGGCCCCAGTGCAAAACGATACCAAAGTGAATACGTTTTTAGCCCTTCTCCATCTGCTAGAAATATTCCACCTATTATAACTCCAGGCACATTAACTTCTTCAATTCATAACGAAAAACCTCCTCCTCCTCAAACTAAACAATCTACTATTTCTTCTGATCTATCTTACTTTACAGCAAAAGAATTTAGAACTGACGGTTCAAGATCTGCGTCTTTGGCTATTTTGGCTACCGCAAATCTAAGTTCCCATTCCTCCAACCAAATAGACCAAGACACATCAGCAGAACATATACCTTTGTCGCCTTTAAAAACCATACAGCAACAAGATCGAGATCAAGAAAGTCCTGAAACTCCACAAACTCCACCTCAGACCAAGAAAGCTGTTGCTTTTCAAGAAGGAACCAATTTCAATGACAAAACTTCCCCAAAATTTTCACTTCTAAGTAAGCACCGGCATCATTTGTATCAACATGAAAAGCTTAAAAAAACTGAACCTGTGCCCACCGAGTTAACCAACTTTAATAATACTAAAAGCAAGCATGCTCAGGCGCTTACAAGGGATGCAGTTGAAAAATATGAAGCATTCAAACAAAAAACAATAATTGCTAAATTAAAGAAACTGAAATTTTCAGAAAGGAGAAGGTTGGACAAATTTCTAAAAGGATTCCAATGTGGTGATATTATAATGTTGGAAAAAATGTTAGTTTTAGTGACTTCTTTGAAAGATAACCTGAATGCAGTTCCTGGTTCTAGTCCATATCCCAGAGTAATTCAAAAATGGAGAGAATATATTGTTGTTGCTAGATCCACTGGTAAATTAGATTATCCTGTTGTTTTACAATTTTTCAGTAAAAGAAAGATTGTTTATAATGATCATGACAATTATTCTTCTGTTTCGGAAGATGAGCAAGAAGATGTCGATGATATTGAGTTTGATGATATGGAAGCTGAAGGGGCTAGTAATGAAAAAATGAAGAATTATATTAATTCAAGATCCAAAGATTATGAGTTCAAATTGTATCTTATGATGAATCATACTGTTGTTGCTTTAAATAATACATTAGACAAGAGTTTTTCAATCTCAAAAACTTACTCCAAGAAAAAAGCTTTAAAATATATTTTGTTAACTCAAACGATGGAATCTTCATTACGTTGGATGACCTTTTTGTTAGGTGTTCTACAGCAAAATAAATATAAGGAAAGACGTTTAGTACATGTTAATATACCTGATATCGATATTTCTGTAACTTTAAAAAATGTATTCAATGATATCAAATCTGAAGATTTTGCAACTGGTGATAAATTAATCATTGGTTATTTAAAAACAGGGTATCAATTACCTCGGCTAAGAGTCTTTGATAAAGTTATTGATAAACTTCTGTTTGAAATTGAATCTATACCCAATTTTGTTTTAAAAAGTCACCCAGAAAGAGCTGAATTTATAACAAAGTTAAAATATGAAAGATTTAAATTATCTTTTGTTTGCAGACAATATGATCGATTAGAGTGGTTATTGGGTGAAAAAGAAGCATCGATCCAAATGATTTGGCCTATTATTACGCTGTCCCATGATTTAGAATTACGTGAAGTTGCTCATGAATCACATCAGTTAGCAAATGGAACAATGAAGGAGCCTTTTCCAATTGAAGGGTTTTTAGTTAGTCTTTCGAATAGACAAGGTAAGAAAACCACAAAGCTTGGTCGTAGTTATTATAAATTAAACTATTTTTTCAATGCTGATAACCTTTTACTGATCCAAGAATTTTATCACACTGTTCCACCTTTTGAAGAACATATGAAAGATATTATTTCTCCACTTGGTGATGTTTTTGATAGATCAACGTTAGAACAAATGAGTTTGAATCGCTCTGAATTGTTTGAAAAATCATCTTTCCCGGTAACTAAAAATTCTCATGTTCAGTGGTTGCACCCAAAACTGTCACACGAACAATTCAAAGAATATGATTCTGAAGCAATGTATGAAATTGAAAGAAGAATTTCCTTGGTTGCTAACACTCATGGATTAATTGATTTAGTTGAAGTTGATGATGTCTATGCCGTTCCAATTGACAAACACCACCCAATGGTCAAAGTTGCAGGTGGATTAACATGGGGATGGGACAGAGATAATCTAGATATTAACTCATATTTTGAGATTTCTATGTGTAATGGCACTAAATTTAGATTACAAGCATCAAGTGAAACTATTAGAAATGAGTGGATTAGAAGATTAATTGAATTAAAAAATTATTGGAGCCAAAAGAAAAGAGGGGATATGGCTAGAATGATGAAATTAAAAGAAAGCAATATGAAAGCTAATAACATTTCAAATGATACTTATGAAAGTTCTCTAGCTGATGAAGAAAGACATCATAAATGGGAATTTTCTAAAGCTAAAACAGACCCTTTGATATATAATATTTCATCTTATACAATCAATAAGCCAGTTATCATTAGTGGATTGCTGTATAGAAAAAGGGCCAAGCATAGAAATTTTGGTCAAATATTTGCTGTTTTAACACCTGGATTCTTGATCTTATATGAAACCATCAAAAGATCCAGAAGAACGGGAGTAGATAAACCGACCACATATTTGAAAAAATATGCTACTGTTTCGTTGAAAAATTGTTATATTTATTGTTTTCCTATGAATGATATGGACTTAATTGGAAAGGATACCGGCTTTAATCAAACACTACCTGGTGGTTATTCATTACCCAGAGTTTATTCTGATGGTTGGAGAAGTTCAGAAGATCAAAATTCGAGATATTTTTCAGTTTGGTTTGGCTCAAAGAAAGTGATGTTGCAGAATATCAATGACAAAAAAGCTAATATTGTACACTCTGATTCTTCAAGTAGTGATAGTGATGATGACGATGATGATGATGATGATGATGATGATGATGACGATGATGATGCTTCAGATTCAGAGCTGACGTCTCAGGTTGAAGGAGATAGTACTGTAGTAAATGGTCATTCTAGTTTGACTCAAGATAAAGTCAGAAAAAGAGAATTGTTAAGAGCTTCTACCAGATTGGGTGTTACTGGTAATAAAATGATCTTTTTGGCAAGATCTCGAATAGAAAGAGATTTATGGGTTACTAGATTGCACACTGAAATTGCTAGATTTTCTAGCTTAAATGATGATTCCGTCCAATTAGTTTAGACAATGCCCTTCTTTTTTGTTATTCAGATATGTATTTTATTATTTTATTATTATTTTGATTTTTTATCTCACTTCACTTTGCTGCCTAATTTGCTACAACAATTTTGTTTTAATATATATTTTAAGGGAAATATAGATTCTATGAAAAATAAATAAAACAGTGTATTAATATTTTGGTTTCCACTAATAAAAACCAATAAAAACTTAAGGAATGAAAGGGCAAAATTATAAGTAAATGCTACAAACTCAATCGAAGTGATTATACGAAAAATAAAGGTCAGGTAGCTTTCCAGACATAAACCATTTCATCCCAACCAGTACTAGCAACAAACCCACTACCCCAAAGAGACCAATCACAACCGATTACAAACTCCCTATGTTTATCAAAACTATTGATTAGTGCGTGGCCATGATACAGTCTGCCTGTATTCAAAAACTTGGCTTTATCGTCCATTTGATCTTTCCAGACTTTACATGTCATATCATATGAACAACTTAATAACTTATCAGAATCATGTGGTGACCAACTGACTTTTCGAACTGCAAAATCATGCCCAATCAATTTATTTAGAGGTGATGGGCCAATCTTATTGCCTTGAGGTAAGAATTGATGTTTTAAATCAGGAATCATTCTTAAATCCCAAATCTTGATTGATTTATCAACTGATGCTGTGGCTATGACTGATGATCTATACTTATTATTATCACAAGATAAAACCTCCAGTCCGTTATGTGATATGAAGTCTAATTTTAATGGATTGGCTGATCGAATATCCCAAACCTGACAATGTGATGCAGAATTAACTGATATTAAAGTAGATGGGTCATGCGGTGAAAAGATGGCTTGGTAAATACAGTCACTATTTGGATTTTCGGGCGTTGGTTTTTTTGATGACATTGGGGGTTTGGGTGTATTAACTAACTCTGGGTTGGAAGCTATCACTTCAGCTTTACTCGTTAGATCTTTCATTGAAGTTAATGTAATCATAGACTCACCTCTATTAGGTGTCCACACTTTAACAGTACCATCCCATGAAGAAGAGCAAAATAGTGATTTATCCACAGGATTCCAGCTCACAGAAAACACTTCTCTCTGGTGTTCTTTAAATTTCATAATTGGATAATTTGGTAACGTTATATCAAATAACGAAATTTCACCATCACCTGACCCAGTTAATACCTGATTTTCATGTAATTCAGACCAAGCTATATCAAATAGTCCATCTTGAGTTTCAAATGCAGCATCCTGAGTAATTTGACCGTTGTCTTGAATAGTTAAAACAAATAATTTCCCATTACCTACAAGACCATAGTTTGCAGCAGTTGCAACTGCTAATTTGTTATCATAAAATGGAGAGTATTTGCATCCATAACCATTGTAACCCACTGTTCTAAATGAAAGCATAATTTTAAATGGTTGAATTAGTGTTGATATCGATGAAATCAACGTTGTCTTTTGAAATTTTCTGACCTTATCAGTTGCAGTTGCAATCTTCTTGATCTTTATTTCAATTTCAATTTTCGGAAATTGGTTCCTCGAAGTGGAGCTGATTGAGTAAATCTATTTTTGAGCGCGCAACACGTTATTAGTGAAGAACTCTGTACATGTTGCAAGAATCTATGAAAAATAGATAAAAATTAAGCTATGTGGAGTAAATAAGAAATTAATCTTTCAGTAACCATTGTTTGTATTAAATGTCAAAAGTTAACAGCAACTGGAGGGCCAAAAATTCAAAAGCTCACACCAGAGACACCCCTTGATGTTGGTTTTATAATGTGATTGGTTTCCGTCTCTCTTTTTCATTGATTAAAGTATCAAAATATGATTTAATATAGGAAATGGGTGAAAAAGCATTATATTAAAGGTTATTTCTCCATACTTTATTAGGGAAGGGGGTAGGGGGTAGGCTAAGATCTGAGTATAATTAAGAAAATATAAGTAATGATTTATAAAAAAATCTAATAGATATAGAGGTATCAAAGAATGGGAAAACGAAGGCGTAAAAATAATAACTAAATTTAAGATGGATCAAAACAAACTTTTAAATTATGAGTTGAATTGAATTTAGGTAAAACGATGGAAATGTAGGGATCTGTTTAAGAAATGCAAAAACAACCAGTGCAAAAGAAAAAAAGACAAAAGTTTGCAAGAATAATCGATAAAATCAGTAAAAATAAAATAAAAAAATGCAATAATAGTGACAAACAACAATGTCAAGGACATCATATGCAATAAATGGATAAAGACAAAACAAGGAAACCAAAAAGAAAGCATAAGCTAATAAATAAATATGCAAAAACCATGAATGATCGAATCGTATTCCTAAAAACAACAGCCAATGATGAAGCGCAATAATAGGAGCAAAGACCTATAGGCTATACAAAACTTTTAATTGATTATCATCAATGAGAGTCAACTTGAAGGCAAAATAAAAGGATCAAAATCATAATGAATATAAGTCCTAACAAAGGATTGCTAATACAATCACTTTTTATGCCAAAGAGTTTGGTTAATCGAAACAAAACATGAAATAGCAAAATGCTACCAGAACAAGAAGTGATAAGGACAAATTACTAAAGCTGAAAATGAACCATTAATGTTGGAAAAAAGAAGCATGTAAAATTCAAACCCTAAAAACAGAACAATAAAATCTATTTTTCTTCATCATTAATCTCTGTAATTGAACTGCTTCTGGCGCCCCTGGTTCTATCACTATCACTTCCATTCTGATTATCCCAATGATCCATAACTGAAGTCTCGTTACTATCATCATTATTATCATCGTCATCAATATCATTTTCTTGGTCCTCGTGTGGTAGCATTAAATATGGAGAACTTGGAATATTGTTCATTGTTAGTTTTTTTCTGTTATTTGTTTGCTTTATATTGTTATTGTACGACGTGTTATAGTATGAGTTTCTTGATGGCACAGTAGCGTTAGCGTTTAAGTTAGGTTTGGGAGTTGATTTTGTTGTAGCTGTGGAGGCAGCGGGCGTATTGTTATTGTTGGTGCATGGTGTATTCGATTCGCTGCTTATGCATGCTGTTTGGACTGTGTCTACTGGAGTGAATTTATCAGCTGGTGTTTTATCATATTTTCCATTTGGGGTGTTATTGATTGATGTCATTGGTTCTTTACTTGATGCTATGGTGGTAGTTTGATGAATCTTTGATTCACTTATCAATCTATTGATTTCATCTTCTTCTTCTTCTTCCTCTGGATTTTCTGCCTGTTCATTTGGGTGCTCTTTATGGGTAAATAATTCATTCATCCATTGATCTGTATTGGCGCCTGGCTTACTTGGAGATGATGAAGCACCAACATCACCAGGCATAGATTCTATTAGTCTTTGTAACGACGGAGAGAGCATTTCATTACCAAATATTAAATGTGGTTTTTCTTCTGCGATCGTTGAATGAAAATTTAATTGGTTAGATGGTGGAACATTTTCTTTATCATCATCCTCCAATGGAATTAAAGTTGTGTTTAGTTTCATTGCATTGATTGGTTGGTCATCTTCTTTCTGTGATTGTGGAGTTGGTTGTCTATGAGGCTGGTAAAGTGGATCGATATCTGTTAAAGGATGTTGTGAATTCTTGGGTCCATCATTTATGTAATCCGGTAAATTATCAGTAATTAACATTTCATCCAAAGTGCTCATAAATTGGGGGTTGCTTCTATTGTTTTCTATGGTTTTACAATTTAATCCGCTTGTTGAACTAGCTTTTCTTGAAGTCGCATTACGACTTTTAGCCATAGCAACAGCAGCTAATGGAGAGGAAGCAGAAGTAGCTGCTGGTGAGCTGCTAGTTAAATCATCACCTGTTCTATTTGTTGCTCTTTTTTTAAAGGGTTTCTTCTTTGTATTCTTGTTATAGTTATCATCTAAGAAACCTTTAGCAGCTAGTTCACCTCTTGCTCTCAAACTATCAGTATCACCACTAACGTAATAATCATTGCATACACAACACAGAAACCCAGAATTTCCAAACTCAAATATACCGCTATTATAATATTTAAAAGGAGGAACAGATAACTTACAATTAATACATTTTCTTGAATCAACTCCAGAGTCACCAACTTTAACAACTGATCTAATAAAACTTTTTGTCTTTCTCGCTTTAATAGGGTATGATTCTGTATTTGATCTGGTTGCCCTCATTGGTACGCTAGACTTTGCTGTCATGGGTTGTTTATTAATAAAATTAGCAAATCGTGAAGAAACATCACTTTGGGGTTGAACAGGTTGAATATCTTGAATGAAGGGCATTGATTGAGTTCTTGTAGCTAGTTCAGGTTTACTGGAGTTTCTACGTTGAATACTATTATTATTAGCTGGTTGTGGTTGTGTTGGTGCTAAATATTGAACTGAATCAGGTTGTCTTTTCTTTAAAGTTGGATGAGGATCATAGCTTTCGGCAGGGCTTGCTACTGCTTTTCTCTTTTTAGTTCTTTTCGTTTTTGAAAGGGGAGGAGGAGGAGCTAGTGTAGCAGCCATATTGATTGGAGCTTGATATGAACTGGAAGTGCTGGAATCATCTGTAGCACTCACTGCGCTTAATCTTAATTTAATTTCTAACGTATCAACATTAATATCACTTGAATTACCGAATAAACTCGATAAAAAATTTTTGCAAACTCTACCTGGAATGATCACATGAGGTTGATTTAATTGCATTATTTTTGAAAACAGACCAAATCCAACATATGGTTCGTCAGGTTCAATAACATCTTTTGAATAAATTGAATAATCCATGGACTTACTTGAGAAATATTCAGGAGACGTACGTGCTATTAATGAAAGACACAATTGTAAGTCTATGAGACCAATTATAGAACCGTTATGAGGAGCTTGAGCTGGTAGTGTGATCACTCTGGCTGTGATAGGAGTTGATGAACGGGCTAAGAAGTTTGTGGTATTATCAAACGTATATAAGACCTTTAAGTTCACGTCCTGGGTGCCACTATTGGTCATGATTGTGAATAGTTAAACGAGTCTGAGTTTATTTGCTGCAAGAAGAGGGAAGAAAAAAAAGGGAATATTAGTGTTGAAGAGCTAAAGAGTATAGAGAGTATTGAACGACAGAGAAGAGGTTTAACTGTGATGAGAAGAGCAGCAGAGAGACGTTCTCAAATGTTTTGGAATTGTTGGTGAACTCTGACAAATACGTGTACACGGCAAGTTGACCTGTAGTTGTAGAAGTGAAGGTGTTCGGGTTGAATTGAAGAGTTGAAGGGCTATTGTGATTAAAGTAAACAACGAGAGCGACTCAGACACGCTGCGCTGCCGTTACTGTATAATGTATTTCCTGTTTGAGACGCGTCCGTATCAGTTCCAGATAATCAAAGAGCCATTAAAAAGCAGTTGAAGAGGGTAGGAGTAGAATTAAGAGTGTAATAAAGGACCATTAGTTTGAATATTAACTATATCATTTACTTTCTGATTACCTAGATGTCCCAGATATTCTGTTTCACCTATAAAGTGACTAGATGGACACGAAACAAAAAACCCTGAATCCCAAGACGCGTTCTGGTTTTGTGTTAACATCGGATAGTATTCGAATTAAACGCGCTCTAGTTTACTATTATTCAGCCATTCTTTAGTTAAATGAGTGGCTCTTAACCGGAGTAAGTCCGAATTTAACT
Organism: Ambrosiozyma ambrosiae; assembly: GCA_003705185.2. Classification (NCBI taxonomy): domain Eukaryota; kingdom Fungi; phylum Ascomycota; class Pichiomycetes; order Pichiales; family Pichiaceae; genus Ambrosiozyma; species Ambrosiozyma ambrosiae. The sequence goes on along the minus strand of PPHU02000004.1, from coordinate 124,611 downwards.
ATCAATTTAAACAATTGAATTATATTTAAATAATAGCTGCATTTGCAGGTACTTTCAACTATTATATATCCTTTAAAATTTGAACTGAGACATCATTTAATAATTTTTAGTTAAACTTTTGTGGATGGTCAAGGGATTTCATTATTGCATGACTGACCTACATTTTGGATTGGGTTTCAGGCTCCTGATACTTAAACACTTTTAAAATATACGAACAAATTATTTAGTAAATAATATAACTTATACCATCCAGAATAAGGGGAAGTAGGGTTAAGCTACCCAAAATAAAATAGAATATAACAAAGAATATGAAAAGTTAAAGAAACATAAGATGTAATATCAAATTACAAAAATACAAAAATACAAAAATACAAAAATACAAAAATACAAAAATACAAAAATACAAAAATACAAAAATACAAAAATACAAAAATACAAAAATACAAAAATACAAAAATACAAAAATACAAAAATACAAAAATATAAAATTACCACTAAAATAGAATCAAAAATCTGAAAAACATTTTTAATGCAGCGTAAACGTTAAAAAAATATAAAAATCATAAAAAAACATAAAAATGAAACCTTAAGAATGTAATAGATCAAAAATGAAAAAACCCAAACCATAAAGTCAATCTAACCCTACATAAATTTCTCTAAATACGCCTTCTCATTCGATTGGTATATATTATTGAACGATGTATCTCCAGAATTTTTAGTCTCTTGTCTTCTGTATTTAGGTTCATAAGTCTGGCCATCAGGTAATGACTCTATCTTTCTCTCTGAACTTTCAGCGTTCTCCATCTCAGACATGTCTAATCTTAGTTTTTCTGGATACTTCATTCCCAAAACGTCAAAAAATCGTCTTAGACAACTAGCTTGTCCGAATGAATAATCTTGTTCCGGATCACAAACGCACATCATTTCCATTCGATTTTCTAAATTGCCTGGACACACTTGTCTGTTCTGTGCATCAACATATCCAATATTGCCTAACCAGAATAATTTATTGTTTGGAATATATGAACTTAAGTATAATGTTTTGATATTGTAGTCAGTCCAACGCTCATAGAATATACCGCCGGCCTTGTCGAAATATTCAACAAAATCTCTGTAAAATTTAGTTCTAAAGATTGATAAATCAACAATCTCAAAATTGGAATCAAAGTTACAATTCGAATATGCCACAACGTCTCCAGCTTGCTTATTTACAGAAAAATCCAACATGTTTCTTGAATCCACTCTTCTTTCTAATGGCGCTTTTCTCAAGAAATCTAAATAGACATTAAAAATTGTTTTTGCTGATGTTTTCGATTCAACTGGTGCATTGGCAAATCCATATAGCATTTCATTATCCTGAATAAATTTGAAAAAATCTTTATTCACATCACATAATAACTCAGTCTCTATATCAACATTGCAATAGTACTTATACTTCTGTAATGAGGGTAAATTAGCAAACTCTAGAGTATGAAATCTGTTCTTCAATTTATAAGAAAGGAATCTTTGGTTAGGTGCAACCTTATCCTGAGACCTCTTCTTAAACAATTGTTGAAGTTTGCTCTTATCTATATCCTCGGGTAAACTGAAAGTGGAATCCTGTGGGATTTCCTGTATGATAACCTGTCCAGAACAAAACATCTCTAACTGTTTTAGTAACTCAGCTGGAAAAGGTTCATTGTCAATTTGGTAATAACTGAACACCCAATCATATCCGAAAGCTATGTTGAATTTCTGCTCTATTGATTTCACCGTCTTCAGTAAACCGGAGGTGTCCTTAACGTTGGGAATGTATGTGTAAAAGGTGGCATTGGCCATATTGGGTTCATTTCGTGGATTGGAGGTTAGGAAGTTGGTTAATGGCGAAATCGATGATAAACTAACAGAATTGGTTAATTCTGGCGTTGATTTGTCTGATTTAAAATTTCCAACCAATATCACACTCACCATCATTAATAAGAGCACGCATGTTGATCTGATGGGGAGCTGTGACATTGTAAAGCATATATACAATCTTTATTTAATATTGATGATGTTGTTGTTGATGATGATGATGATGATGTTTCTGTTGAGTCAAAACTTGTTATAGGGTGTATATGTTATTGGTGTTGAAGAAATTTGAATAAATAAGACGGAAGATGACGGACAGGATAAAAAGCAAAGCAGTAGTATGCACACGACCTATTTCTTCTTTCATCATGATCACAACCTAGTACAGTGAGTGACTTCAAATATATTAAAGCGTTCAAAATTACTTTCCATCTAACGATAATATTCGTTCATAAGTCTACCATGATTAAATAACAGGTTTTACTTATCTGAAGAAACAAATAGTATAAGAACGTTAAATCGTTATGTGAAAACAAATTATAAAAATATAACACAATTAGAAATCAAAAATATCAGAAACAATAAAAGTAAAAAGATAAATAAATTGAAAAAACCAAAGAGTTAACAAGTATTACAGAACAATAATAAAAAAGAGTAACTTGAAATAAATAAAGAGCATACTATCCCACAAGTAGTATTTAGTTCAACACTAACTGATTAATATACCTAAAGAGAAGAACACAGCCCATGATAATAATATATTGGTTTTTATCTTTTTGAAGTAACCTTATCAAAAAAAAAGATCAAAAAAAAAAAAAGATGTTGGAAGGAAAAGTTGAGTAAAGAAGTGATGAATTGAAAACTAAAGGAGAAACGAAATCGGAAGAAACTGTGAATGTGCTTTTTTGGATTTGCAAAAAATTGTATCTTGTTATGTACAGTTAATGGTGATGCATGCAGAATAAAGTATGATCTGTAGAATAAAATTTATATTTATAATAAATTAGACTAGCTTAGTTATTTCTTACCAGCAATACTTTCAACCAATTCCTTATACTTTTCAGTAGAGAAAGATTTTGGTCTTTCAATTGGTAATCCAACACCTCTGTCAATGATCAATTGTGGCAACACACCAAAAGCTCTAGCAACACCAAACAACACTGTGTAAAATTGTTGTTCTTTCAAACCGTAGTATTGTAACAACACACCAGAATGAGAATCAACATTTGGCCATGGATTCTTTGTCTTACCGTGTTCAGTCAACACCTTTGGAGCAATTTTATAAACATTAGAAACCAATTGGAAGTTATCATAATTTGGCATGTGTTTCAAAGCAAATTCTCTTTGAGCAGTATATCTTGGATCTGTCTTTCTTAAAACGGCATGACCATAACCTGGAATAACTCTGCCAGAATTTAATGTAGACCACAAGTATTTTTCAATATTAGCTTCAGAGTAATCACCATTTAATTCACTCTTCATTTCCATTAACCATTCCAATACTTCTTGGTTGGCTCTACCGTGTAATGGACCAGCTAAACCGTTCAAACCGGCAGCTAAAGATAAGAATGGGGAGGATAAAGCAGAACCAACTAAATGAGTAGTGTGGGCAGAAACATTACCACCCTCATGATCGGAGTGAATTGACAGGTATAATCTCAACAACTCAACGAATTCAGGGTGATCACCATAACCTAATTGCTTAGCAAAGTTGAAAGAGTAATCTAGGGAACCATCAGTTGCGCCCAATTTACCATCGTGGAAGATATTTCTGTAAATCTTAGAAGCAATAGTTGGTAATTTAGCTAATAATTCGATGGAATCTTCATAAGTGTATTGCCAATAATCTCTCTTGTTAACACCGTTAGCGTAAGCTCTTGCAAATTGAGACTCGGTTTCTAAAGCAGTGACAGCCATTGAGAGCTGAGCCATTGGATGTAAGGTAGTTGGAGCTCTGTCTAACAAGTCTTCAACATGAGCAGGTAGTTTGGATCTTTTAAATAATTCTTCAGAGAAAGCCTTAGTTTGAGTTTCTGTAGGAACTTCACCAGTCAATAGTAACCAGAATAAAGCTTCTGGTAATGGTTCTTTGCCACCTGGTACGTGTGGTAGCTCTTTTTGAATTTCTGAAATGGTTCTACCTCTGAATCTAATACCGTCGACTGGATCCAACACAGAACCTTCCCAGACCATACCTTTGATACCTCTCATACCACCATAGGCTTGTTCCAATGTCACTTCACCAATAACCTATATTGAATGATAAATTATCTAGTTAGTATATATTTATATTTCTTTTCTTAATAGTAGATCTGAGATCTCGTTAACAAAATTCCCTCCTCTCTCTTTTCCAAAAAAAATAAATTTAGCTCGACAAAAACGGAAAAACTTGGGATCTTTTGAATTCTCAATTAATTCCGGTTGTCGATTCGCTAAACGGGGTTGTATATTGTGATAGGAAACAATGGAATAGGATTAATTACATACCGTTTTACCATATTTAGTTTTCAATTCTTTAACTTCAGCTTGTCTGACTGGCAAAAGTTCAGCAAATCTTTCTTTTAAAGTCTAAAATAGATTTAAGGAGATAAATTAGTTAGTACAAATATAATTTGAATTTGAATTTGAATTTGTAGATATTCTATTGGCAGAAGATGAACACAGAACGTGCAGCAGGGCTTTAGTGCAGCAAAGTCACAGCCGTGAAAATAAAACTAAAATATCAAAACTAAGGAAGCTTTCCGAAGGTCATGCATGCACTAAAGTTTTGATTATTTTTTTTCATAGAAGTGGTGGGTCGTGTAATGCGATTAAATACAAAAGTATAGTTGATCTTATAATCTAATATGATACTGCCTTAAACACAGAAACAAACAAAAAGCTCGTATATCAAGTAACTATAAGCAATTATACTTAACCAATTCTTTGTCTATTTATTCTGTAATGGACTCTGAATGACTTCAAATTTCAGACTTATATTCCGTTGGCATCTTCTACCAAAATTTTAAGACTAATAAAGATATACATACTGGTTCTTGTGTAGAATATGCTCTAGCAGCAGAAAAAGAGGTTAATAAGGAAGTACTCTTTGGCGTAGCTCTTGCGAGAAGTCTTAGTTGATTAGACATGTTTGATAATTGCTAATTCTAATTGCGTTTAGTTTGTTAAACTTCTGTAATAACAGTAATAGGAAAAGTTAAAAGAAAGAAAGAAAAAAAAAAGATAAGAAGAAGAAGAAAGTAGGAATAATTAAAAGAGATGGAAACAGGAAAAGTATTTATATAAGTGTTATTAGAGGTTTAAACAACTATAGTTTCGGAGTAGAGCATCTATCATCATGCACACTCACTCACCTCCAACTCCAACTCCAGTTAGTTGCACCGCACATCATTAGGAAACATTTCAAACTGTTTCCTCCCACAGGCCTGAAAATTCAAATGCTACAGCGCGGGAGAAAGCAAAACCCCCCTTTTCGGCCTGTCTCGCTGCCGAAACTGGGGAAGAGGCCCACTTGGCCAAACTTATAAGTCACGAGCGGAGAATCTCGTTTTCTGGTGATTGTGGTGATGTTTAAATTTGTATAGTAAATTCTTAATTTTTCAGCTTCTAAATTTTCAATTCAACTAGATTAACTTATAGAATATCTGTTTACATATCAATTATTTTCCATTAAAAACACTGAGTTATCGGATATACATTATTGAATGACCTAATACATACTCTATCTATTTATCTATCATTTCCTCTATCTCTATCTCTCATCGTATGAAAACGTGTAATATATGTACATAACATATTATAAGGCTGATGAAAAATCCTATTGATTATCAATTTCCATACAGCGGTGAATTCAGTAATCAAAGAACAGTAATTCAATAATACCGCCACACTATAATAATAGGAATCCCGCTGATAGCCATGAAAAATTTCTAAAAGGTCCATCCACAAAATTAAGAATGGTCATGCTACCAACGGCCAATCATGAGGTGCGCTGAAGGTCATGCACTAAAAAATGTTCGTATCCGTTAAGGCTTAACATTTGGTGAGTCCGCGCTTTTTCCTAGGTTGATAGCTTATTTTATGATATTTAGCCATTACAATGATGGGGTTTCCTTTAATCAATTGTAGATTGTCTTTATTGGTCAATTGAATATATTTCAAGGGTTTTACTTCAACAAATACTCATTTTCAGATGATTTATTACTAACTCTATGCGTGATGCAAAAAAAAGGATTAAGTTATATTTTATGAGAATACACGGGCTAAAGCAAATAAAGTAGAACTGAGAAACTTTATATATTGCACTTATTTCTGGCTGAGAACGGTCAGATGGTAGTGATAATGGTGACAGTATTCTGGTCGAGTGGAAAGTAAACTTCAACAACTATAGAATTTTTGATCAATTAGACAGATTATTATTCTGAGATCTACATATTTTTTGAATAAATTTGGTTTCAGATCTTTCTGACATTTTTACATTTTACATTTTAAAATTGTATGTATGTCTGTATGTCTGTATGTCTGTATGTCCATCTAATTATAATGTTAAAATGTTATATATGATTTAAGTTATGAATGTTCTCCGATTTATGAAATCAGGAGTTAGTTTGATGAGAAAGAGACTCACTCGCTCGCTCATTATCAAAAATTGGTAGCATAATTAAAGCTCTTTCAAATTCGTAATTTACTATCGGTTTCCCCCCCCCCCCACCCCCTGTCTGTATCAGCTAAACATCACTTGTCCCTCTATACACCACAACCCCAGATCATGATCGAAATATTGCCCACTGTTTGTGGGGGTGGAACCCTAGAGGGGAAACTTTAGTTTCAATATACTCAAAAATACTGTACTGTTTTTTAGCTGTACCCCGGATGGCTATTTTGAAGGACTTGCTTTTTTGCTTTTGCTTTTTTTTTCTACTTTGAAGATTTGGTTAAATTAGGGTAATAATACAGAGTAATTCTTGGTTACATGGTACTATAATTAAGACCTAACTTGTAGTAAAAAAAGTATTTATTATGAGAACTTTTATTTGTTACCAAATTATCTAATCATTACAAACAGTAAACCTCAGAAATACATAATCAACTAAAACCGCAATAACAATTCCATATATTTCAGCCTGATCCACTTTCTATCATTACATCCCGTATCTGATAGGCATTTTAGGTACACTCTTCAACTCTGATGAAGAAGAAGTTGATAAGTTATTACGACTAACAAGGTAAAAATCATCTCTTTAATATTGTTTATTCTCTGTGTATATAATGAGGTCGCGCCGGTATGAAATTCGGGAACAGCATAAAAAAATTTGGGTAGGCATTATGCAATGCAAAAAATATAAAAGAAGGTAAATGAAGAAACATATAAAGACAAAAAAAAATCAAACTAGTCCTAATTACAAAGAGCACTACTACTGGTAAATAACTATATGATTCTTTGTAATAGGCTTCAGTTCATGTGACACCAGTATGATTTTACTTAGAAAAGTCTAGTTAATAATAGGAACCATGATAACAAGAAATCTCATTAAGATTGAGGGCCTTGCTTTGATAAAAAGTATAGATACTTACATAAGTAGCGGTAGCAGTAGTGAGTGTTTGGGTGTAATGTTTGAGTGTAATGTTTGAGTATTAACGTCAAAGGTGTTTACATCTACAGTTTAAGTGACTCCTGGAAGTGGAGTTTCAAATCTAAAACAGTGGCTACCCAAACTCAAAGAAGTAAAGTAAACCAATGATAAAAGATTAGAAAGTTTTATTTTTGTGGATATATGCTAATAACTGTATCTCATCATTTGGAGAAATATTTTCCCTCTCCTTCTCCCTCTCTCATCTTGGAAACGAATATCGATCAATCAATACAGATATTCGAGAATTGTGAAATTTATTATTACATCTATAAAAAACACCCTTTTAAACATTAACCAATTAGTCAGGAAAAATTTATAAGCCTTTGGTAACCTCCACTTTGATTGCTATGATGCACTTTTAAAATGAAAGGTAAAAAGAATGTTCAACAATTCATAAACAGGTAGTGTATGCGCAGCTGTTCATTACCCAATAAGAAAACGAGAGTGAAAAAAAAGTTATAAGTGTACATACACTAGGAAAGCAAAAAACCAATAATGTAAGTCATTCAAATTAATACAAAAGAGTTGCAACATATGATAAACCTCAAGATATTTTTTTCAATCTTAAACTTTCATATAATTCTAAATTTAAGGCGTTAAAGAAACAACTAATCTCTTTCTTATCATTAATCCAAAATTCGACCAAATTATCTAAATTAAATTCACTTGTGGTTTTGAAATGATCTTTATTTAGCTTAATCAAATTTCTAGTTAATTCAACTATAATGTATCCATGCCCTTCATCTTGATCATAACCTGTAGTAGTCTGAGAACCATCTTCTTCAGGACAGTGCTGCTTGCCATGGATGCTATTGAATAATTTTGGGGTAACTTTGATTCTCGTATCATTCAAAAATTCAACTTTATATCCTAGGACTTTGAAAATCAAATCAACAAATTTATTTGATTTTTTACTGTATATTTCTTTTAATCTGATTAACTTTTTGTTTAGGTTTTTAATATCTTGTGTTAATTGATCCTGTTCAGTCGTTAGCCTTTCATAAACAGATTTAGGAACAGTATCACCGCTGATCTGAGATAGCAAGTCCTTATTCTCTTTCCTTAGTTGTGACAATAGTTTAAGTGTTATTTTTTCATGATTAATTGTTGGATTATTTTCTAATTGCAAAATTCTTTGTTGCTGTGCTGGCGGCGTTTGAGATGTAACTGTATTCAATTGGGTCTCTAACGATTGAATTTTCATTGACAACTCCATATTTGATTTTTCCAAATCAATAGTTGCATTTTTTAAAGAGTTAACTTCAAGCAACTTAGCTGTTAGTTGTGAGGTCAAGCTACTGATCTTTTCCTCTAGATTGTTGTTTGAATAAATCAACCTTTTTCTTTTCGAATTTTCGTTGGCTAATTCTTCTTGTTCTTTCAACAGTTCATCAACCTTCAATTTATATTCATTCAAGGTTTTAAGAGACTCATCAAGCTCCTTTTTAATCACTGGTTCAGGAATTTCTTTATTTTTGAATAGAAAAATATTTTCTTCAGTTAAATTATTCAATCTATCTTTTAAAAAATGTAATTCTTGTTGATTTATTTTGATTTTGTTATTTAATTTTGTAATATCTAAATTCTTAACTGATAATTGATCATTTAAGGATTTCAGCTGTTGATTCGAAGACAGTAATTTAGATTGTAACTCAAAATAATCAGATTGTAATTTAGTATTTTCAAATCTAGTTTGTTTCAATGAATTCAACTTATTGTCATATTCCAATTGCAATATCTCATACTTATGAATCAAATCATTTGGGGTTTGGTTGTGATCCTTCCATAAACCTGCACGCTGGTTTAGTTTGTCATATTTGAATTTCAACTCATTATAATCTTTCTCTATATTTTCATAATTTGATATACGCTGGATCAATACATTCTTCTCTTCTTTTAATACCTCCGAAAATTCATGCCTTGATTGATATTCTCTTACTTTATTGCTTAATGAAAGATTTTTGGACTCTAATTCTCTAATGTATTCCAACTGTTCTTTGCATTCTTTTTCATACAATTGTCTAGCTTGAATCTCGTTCTCTTTTATATTTGTCATTTTCAATTCATTAATTTCAGTATCTTTCAATTTTAATTTATTCAAAAGCTTACATATCTTTATTGATTTTTCATCAACAGTCTTTTCCAAACATTGAATATTTAATTGGTCATTCTTTAGCTTTAAACTATACTCTTCATCTTTCCTTTCCATGGTTGAATGAAATTCATTTTCATGCTTCTTAAAATCAGCTATGAATTGATTCAATTTATTGGATTTATCATTCAATTCTGAACTCAATTTGAAGTTTTCTTTTTTGAGATTATCAACTAACTCAACTAATTCCATATTTTTAGTTTGTAAACCTGAATTTATATCAAAGACAAGTTTAGCATCACTTATACTCGACTCATTTTCCAAGTACTTAGACTCCAATTCATCATTCAATTCTTTTATTTTTGTTTCATAGAAGTTCATTTGAACTTGCTGATTATCTTTTATTTGTGAATATTTAAATTCCAATATTGATATTTTCTTTCTTAGCTCATTTTCTAAGTTTAATTGAATCTCGTTAGTAGACTCAGCAGAACCTTCCCTAAGAGAATGGATTCTGGACTTATTGGGTGATCCTATAAAAGGAGAACTTGGAGTAGAATCCATTTTTAGAGCATTTATTTGTGTTTCTGGAGATGTATTGGTCAAACAGACAGACAAACACTCATTCCACTCACTCGCTCACTCACACATAAGCTAAATATGTAAACATATACACTGAATGGATCATCAAAATTAGCGCGATGTTCGAAATGACGGCAGGCAATAAACAGGGTTGAAGCGCCCTAGCAGCTGATCCAGTGGTTTCAGTTCAGTTAGATGTTTTAATCTTCTAGTTTACAGTGTTTACAAAATACACAATATACAAATACCACAAACTACTAGAATGTCTAAAGTGTATGTATTGAATTCTTCTGACGTTAAGTCTTGACTTGAACAACTTTGCTAACTTCATACATTCCATGATCATTTAGCCCAAGAAACTTCAAATTGCTGGAGGAACTAGAAAAAGGTGAAAAAGGTTTAGGAGCAGAGAGTTGCTCTTATGGTTTAAGTGATGCCGATGATATGACAATGACTCATTGGAATGCCACAATTTTAGGTCCTCCTAATTCAAACCATGAAAATAGAATCTACACATTGACTATCGAATGTGGTGAGGATTATCCTGAGAAACCTCCTATTGTTAAATTCAGTTCTAAGATCAATTTACCTTGCGTTGATTCTAAAACTGGAAATGTCACACCCAGTAATTTTCCACTGCTAACACATTGGAAAAGAACTTATAGTATGGAGATCTTATTACTAGAATTAAGAAAAGAAATGGTACATGGTGTTAATAGAAAGCTACCTCAACCTTCCGAAGGTGAAACCTTTTAGCTGTTAATGTAAAGACTCTATAGGCGGTTCATATTTGTATTGTTTACTTGGTATTTTATTGGTAGGTGTTTATAATTTGTGTATATGTTTTTTCTACTATCTTTCTACTTATTTTATTTTATTTTTATAACTCTAGTATCTAACTACTACTACATAGTAAATATAGATATTTATTTTAACAAAATGAATTTGTATAATTTGTTGTATCCCAAGTAAATTGAATTTAAGTAAATAGATAAATAAATAAATAGTGAAAAGTGAGTCTCTTTAAGGCTATATAGATTATGAATTAGTTAGCCATCTCTTCCCTGTTCTTTCATTAGATTTTCGTAGTACTCCTGTACTTTTTTTTTCATAATCTTATCAGCTTTAAAGAATTCCTTTAGTAAGTCGGCATCTAGTATTCCTTCTTTCTTGCTTTCATCTTTCAAGAAATTTGAATAATCGTTATCAAACCAATCAGTTAATTCGACATTTCTATAAACTTTGGCATTGGGATCTTTACTGAATTCTTTATGGGATGGTGTAAGTTTGTAACCTATCACTTCTCTTCTTTTAGTATATTGTTTATCTAAACACCTAGCAAATATTCTCTTGAAAGGAACGCAAATAATATTGTTTCCGTCGAAAGTGCATTGGTTTTGAGTGATGGAGTGAAGCGTGCACTCATCCGAATCTAGCTTTTGACCATTTTCTGTGGGTATTCTTCCTGGAAACAATTCTGGATACATGGATTTAATTTCATCTCTTGAGTAGATAGGTAGAGATGGAGCCATGATTGTTTGTATGCTGATGTATAAAATAAACTTCCACTAATAGTTAGCCATGAAATAGAATTAAAAAATCTAAATTAGCTGTGTCGCTGTTTGTTTACTCATCTCAAACCTGATCTGATCTGATCTCCTTTTCTTTTGAAAGCATGTTCAAATTGTTCTTTTTCAGACACAGATATCTTTTTATAGTTCTACTTCTTGTCACTTCTTTATAATCACTCTTTCACTCCAATACCTAAACAATGAGCCTGAACAAAGACCAACTGAAGTCCTATTTCGACAAACACCAGAAAATACCAAATGAAACGTACACCTACGGTACAGCAGGTTTTAGAATGAATGCTTCTAAGTTGGATTCAATTGCTTTTAAAGTGGGTGTTTTGGCCACTTTAAGATCGCTATCTTTATCAAGTAAGACTGTCGGTGTTATGATCACAGCTTCTCATAACCCCACTCAAGATAATGGTGTGAAAATCGTCGAACCAATGGGTGAAATGTTACTCCAATCTTGGGAACCTATCGCTACAAAATTAGCTAATTCTGAAACTTTCGCTGATTTTTTTACCATTTTAGAAGAAATAGTTACAGCTGAGAATATCAATTTATCTGAAATTGGTAATGTTGTCTTAGCTAGAGATACCAGAGAATCCGGACCAGCTTTATTAAATTCTGCAATTGATGGTGTTCAATCATTAGGAGCCAAATATACCGATTTTGGTACTTTAACTACACCTCAATTACACTATTTGACCAGATGTTCAAATGATCCTTCTTTTGGTGTCGTCAGTGAACAAGGCTATAATGATAAATTAACTAGAACTATTGAATCTATCTTGAAAATTTGGAATATTAATGATCCTTTGGTTATTACTGTTGACGCTGCTAATGGTGTTGGTGCACCAAAATTACAGAAGATCCATTCTCAGTTAATCAAGGTTACTGTTATTAATGATCAATGTCATATTCCTAATATGTTAAATGTTGATTGTGGTGCTGATTATGTCAAAACTAATCAAAAATTACCTGCTGGTATTATCAACCCTATACCATTACAATTGTATTCTTCATTTGATGGTGATGCTGATAGAGTTGTTTTTTACTATGTTGATAAAACTTCTAAATTTAGACTATTAGATGGTGATAAAATTGCTACTTTGTTGGCCACTTTTATTAATAATCTGTTAAGTAAATTAGTCAATACTGATTTAAAATTAGGTATTGTTCAGACTGCTTATGCTAATGGCTCTTCAACTAAGTATATTGAGAAATCTTTAAAAGTTCCTGTTTCTTTCACTTCAACCGGTGTTAAACACTTGCATCATAAAGCTCAAGAATATGATATTGGTGTTTATTTTGAAGCCAATGGCCATGGTACTGTTTTGTTCTCACAACATTATACTTCATTGTTGAATTCTTATATCCCTAAAACTGAAGAAGAAACAAAGGCTTTGGAAACTTTAAAATTACTAGTAAATTTGATTAATCAAACAGTTGGTGATTCAATCAGTGATTTATTTGCTGTTTTAGTTGCATTGAAAGTTTCTGCTAAAGAGCCAGCTGATTGGGATTCAGATTATCAGGATTTACCAAATAAATTATCCAAGTTAGTAGTTAAGGATAGATTTGTATTTAAGACTACCAATGCAGAAAGACAGTTGTTAGAACCTGCTGGATTACAAGCCAAGATTGATGCAGTTGTGAGTGTGTTTGACAGTGCTAGATCATTCGTTCGTGCTAGTGGTACAGAAGATGCTGTTCGTATTTATGCTGAAGCTGAAACTAAAGAAGATGTTGAAAAGTTAAGTCAGAAAGTTACCGAATTGGTTAAAGAATTCAGCTGATTTACCATTGGGCTATTTAACTTATTATGCAATTATCGATATATGAATTATTATGTAATGTTTTTTTTTATTTATTTGCCATTATGTTTGTTTCCTGAAAGATGAATTATACTTAAATATAAATTGAATTACTGTAGAGAAGACAATGGTCACGTGAACCAAATTCTGGCGAGAAAAACAAATAACTAAAAATACCCAAAAGAAAAATATCAAATTAAGTAGGAACAATCTATAAGAGACTATATAGCCATGTTAATTGTTTGGGATATTATTTAATCCTTTAAAATTTTTGTAATTCTGTTTAGTATGGGTTGTGTAGTTGTTTTGTATATTCTGAAGTTAAGAGATGTTTTGAATAGTCTTTTGGATATTAACTGTTTCAACATTTAGGCATCCCCTCAGTCTCACACTATTTCTTATGTTACCAATGTAAAGTTGAGAGATCGCATTTATCAATAAGGATTGGCGAGTTTTAAGATATACTATGGATTAAGTAAAAACTTGGATACCTGCTTGAAACCGTTACTGAAAGTCGGATATTTCTAATTGGAATATGAAATAGCTCAAATAAGGAGTATTCCAAACTCTCATTCAAGTAGTGTCTACACGACTGTAAATCTTTAGGCCTGTAATTATTGACAAAGTAAAATGACTCAAAATAGAAAGTACTTTTATCGTATGAAGGAATTTATGCACAAAAAAGACCAAATCATCCTGTAAATATCTAATTTGTACCAACATGTAGAATAAATCTAGCGTAAGTTCTATGTAAACTCTTAACCCAACCCGGTAGGGTTTTAACGTCATTTAATTGATTATATTCATGAGCTGTAAGGAAGTAAACGTCAACATTACCATTCTTATTTTTCATGACTGTAATTTCATGGTAGCCGCCATTCATTAATCTGAATGGATAGTTCCAGTTCACTGCTAAATCTTCAAATTTTTTAACAAGAACAAAATCATTAGTCCAGTTCCATTTGTAAACTACTGTTTTAGTACCATCTAATAGTTTCGATTCGTGGATTATCGAACATTGTAACGGTGAAAATTGTGATATTCTGGTCAAATTTTTGATTATTTTAAAGTTCATGAATTTTTCATAAGCTGCAGTGATGGTGGTATCTGGAATAGATCTTTTGTAATTGTCAGAATATGCTATGTACGTCTCTGATTTGTTTGAGATCTGCAATTTGGTATGAAGTAATGGTGATGATTTGAATTGAGTTTGTGATGGTAGCGAAGATATCGGAATATTTGGATACTTTTGAGCAAGCCTGTAGTCTAGATAAAGATATGAGGATATGGAACTTATAGTTGTCAGAATACTTACTTTGGTTAATTTAGAAACCATTTGCTTGATATTTGTTTAAATGCTTTTCAAGAATCTTGTGTTGGAAATGACTTAAACCCTAGAAAAAATCGATAAAGAATTCTTAATTTATAGCCAGCTTCAAGCTGATCAAGCTATCGGCCGAAACAGATTAAAACGGACATTGATCTTTATCTGCGAGTGTCGCTAGATTAGTTATCAAATTATATAGTTCATTAGCTTTACTTAAAAAGAGATAGACCGTCTCTTTTTTAATTAAATTTACTTTAAATTCGAAAATTCGATCAGTTCCCGGACATGCTATGAATTTCAGAAATAAATTAAATAATATTTGATTCACTTACAATTCTAAGTTTCAAGCGAATATATAAGATACGTAAATCATTATATTTATAATCAAGATGATCTCATTAAAGCCAACCATTTTGTTGTTCATCTATTTAAACATCTTAAAATATTGCTTTTTGAGGAAAAGCTCACTTCCAATTCCTTAATAAAACCCAAACGCGTCCAACATACCCGCTTCGCATTTTCTATTAAACAATAGATTTTTGGGCTGTGCTAGTCCAAAATCAATCTCAAATTCAGAATTCAAAATCAAAATCAGAAATCAGAAATCACCTAAACTACAAGTATTTTCGTCTTTCATTCCCTCTAAAGTAAGTCTTACGCCATGAAGGCTCCTACCTCAGTACCTCTCTCTAAGGACGAGAATTTTACTTTTGAGTCCAACCTAGGTATGTGTTATATCCACATTACACCACCTGGAGCCCACAATCAATCCTTCTCTCTGAAAATTAGTGCAATTTTGAGCAACGACCCGATTCAACGCGTTGCCCCTTTCAGTTTCAATATTTTCACGCCCAGAACTAACATTGTTGGACCCATTTAATTTTTTCAATTATTTCTTACTAACTGTCTCTGTATAATCTTCTGAAATTTTTTATTCTAGACTCTTTGAAAACTCCTGTTTCCGAGAAATTTAACCCAGATTCTCCAACTTCCAAAGCTACATCGCCATTAAAAATAAACATAGTTTCTAAAACTGAAGTTGAACAAATTGATAATTCAGAGACATCTGCCTTAAACGCAACAACTCCAAAACAAGACTACAATTATATTTTTGATAAATTATCTCCAATGCCCGGTTCTTGGATAACAAAACAAGACGAGAAATTCGAACAGCAAGATAAAGAATTTCTTAATCTTTCAGGTACAAAATTTAATGAGTTTCTGAATTCTCCAAATGGTTCTCCAAACGGTTCTCCTTTGAGTTTGAAAATCTCCAATAATATCAAAGGGCAGTTGGAATCAGTTGATACTAATAAAAGCCCAGTTTTTAATTCACTTGATGATTCTTCCCCGGTGACAAAACCTTTGAATTATTCTGCGGTTTCTTCGCAGAGACCTGAAGTTCCTTCCAATTCTACAACAGCTTCTCATAGCCCTTTTTCTAGAATGTTAGAGATAGGTGAATCTTTATCAAACGTTTTGGGTTTACATAATAATAAACAAGATGATAGTTTTAATAATGATATCTCTTTAGCGACTGTTCACACAAATGAATTAAACATTGAAAATGAAACCACCACAGAAACAGAAACAGAAACAGATAAGTCAATTAATAATTTGGAGGATAAAGAACAACCAATATCAAGAACTGCTATCGCCTCTCCAAATAACAGAAACAGTTTTGTTGAAGAATTAAATTTCGATGACGAGAAAACTCCAGTTGTCTCTCAATTTAAATTCTTAGAGCCTGAAACTACACCAAATGGTGAGCATAATAAAAGGTTTACGAATCCTTTAAACTCTGAAAGTAGACTTTCGGATTATAAATATGCAAGGGCGCCTTCTCCATATATGGGAGATCCAATTTATGAAGATGAAGAACCTGAAGCAATTAATAGCAGTGATATTGGAAAAACACCGATCTTAAGTAGAGAAGTTAGTTTGCATGATATATTAGGAATCTCTTTATCTTCTCCTTCTGAAAGAGTTTCTAAAGGTGCCGAAAAACTAAATTTATTAAATAATGATCACGATAATTTACATAAATCTTTTTCAGGTGATGCCCAAAACAAAAATCTGTTTTTAAATAAATCAAAATCTGAACAGGATACTAAAAGTAATGGATATGGTGATGAGTTGAAACTTCCAATTTATGAAAATGGTATTGCTTTACCTAATTCTAATAGTAGCTTTTCATTTGATCAAAGCTATTCAGATATTAAACTAACTAACAACGCCGCTAAATGTATCATTGAAAGTGAAGAAATTATTGATTCAGGTAAATCACGTCCAGTTTTAAGTAATATTGAAGATTCTGAAATCAAAAATTCAACTAATCCTCAAGTTTCAAATGCTTTATTAACCCCTGCCAAATCAATTTCCTCGACTCCGATTACTTCATCAATGGTTGTTCCTCCAAGATCAGCAGGATCTGAATCATTAACAGATTTACCTCCATCAAGTGCAGAAACTTTGAAAATTACTGTCCTACCTAGTCCTAGTGAAATAAGTCCTGTTACAGGTTTAAAGAATACGGAGCAAAAGGAGGAAGAAGGAACACCCAAATCTGAAAAGAGAAAGACTCCATTAAATCAAAAATTCCCATTAGCTAGGGATTTAACAATTTCAAAATCAAAAAGAAAAGCTAAAAAAGATTCTGAAAAAGCTGCTCAAGATAAAACAACCCAAGAAAATGGGATGGCTGTCAGTGCTGCTGCTGTCAAAGCTGCTACAGCTGCTACAGTTACAGCTGCTTCAGCAACAACCAAAACTGGTTTTCCTACCATCTCCTTCTCTGCCAATAAAACACCTTCATCTCCTGTCACACCAACTTCTTCTATGGGTCTGTCTCCATCTTATTCAACTCCAACAGCAACTCCTACTGTAACATCAACAAGAAAGACTATTTTAAACACGAATATCGCATCTTCTAATTCTATAACCCCTAACTATGGATATGGTGGCGTATCAACAACTAATCAAGCTTATTCTGGTGTCACTGCTTCAACAACTAGAGCTAACGGGTTCACTGTTAAGAAAGTTTTAAATGCCAACGGTGTTAGTTCTTCCTCTTCCTCCCCTGCCATTGGTGCAACTAATTCTTCGTCAGAAAACACTTTAACTGCTAGTGGTTACGCCCCTCCTCCTATTAATACTAAAGTTGATGGTGCCATTTCTAATCCTATGCTTTCTGGTACTACGACTGGTAGTGATTCATTTGGTGGTTCCCCTCTAAACATTGTTTCCATTGTTGGTGATAATTCTTCTTCCCAATCTTATACCCAATCTCCAACGTCACCTCCCCCTTCAGTGACTGGTTTTAACAATAAACCTAGAGTGTCAGTTAGACAAAATTCATTATATCAAAATTATAACAAACAAAAAAAAGAGTTATCTTACTCTAATTCTAAAGGTGTGAATTATTCATCCGCTCCGTCAACTACTACGATGATGACTGCTGCTTCAATAACGCATTCTGATTCGACTAAACAAATTTTTGATTTGACTCCTGAAGAAGATCCAATGATTAAAGAAAATGAGGATGAAGATGCAATTGATGCTTCTGCTTTATTTGTTACTTCAACTTATCCATTCGATGCATCATCTTTAGAGTCGGCTAACGATGCCTCCATTTGTTTATCTTTTAATCAAGGTGATATTGCGTTTACTTACACTTTAGATGAGTCGGGTTGGGGTGAAGTGACTTTATTAAATTCTCTAAAAAGAGGTTGGGTTCCAATGAATTATTTTAGACCAACTTTAATTGATGACGATGAGGATGATGAAAAAGACGTGAAAAAATGGTCAAAAAAGAAACTGGCTGATTCAAGAAAACCATTAAAAGTTTTGTTACAAAATGCAGGACGTTTTTTACTTGACCCGCAATCCAAACCATTGCTAAAGAAGCAAGAGCTAGTGGGTTATACATTTGATATTAATTATATCAATGGTATTACATTTGGTGTTAGAAATTTATTAAAAGAAACAGATTGTATTTCAAGATCTAGTTTAGTCGTTCAGAAAAAACCAGTTGTTAGGAAATTAAGAAAGAAATTGTTACGTGATTGGTCAGATTTAATTTTCAAAGCTAAAGATTATCTGCATACTATTGATGGAAATAAGATTGAATATTTGCAACTGATGACTTACCAAGTTTTACATAAAGCTTTAACTTTCTTGGATGTTTGGGGTATCGAATCAGCTTCATTGGAAAATGAATTGAATAGAAATAACAGCAGCCCTGTGTTATATAACAAGGCTCCTATTACTTATTTAGAAAAACCACCTGCTCCAGAATATAGAATTAATGAAGTTTACAACCAGTTGATGAGATATTTGGCTTTGATCTCAGGTAGATTAGATTTAGTTGAACATAACATTCATGGATGTAGAATGTTGGAACTGGTTGTTTCTCAAGTTAACTTGTTAGTTAGTGAATTACAATTTTTGGGACAGTTTACAAAATCTAAGTTACCTGAAGATATCAATGAAAAGAATATTACTAATAGTAAGTTTGGTAATTTACCTGCACAGTTAAAAACAATCCAATTTAATAGTGAAAAACTATCTGGGTTAATTCAAAAATTAAATGGCGATGTCAGATTTTTAGTTGATGTTGCTAATAGAAGATTGATCGCCAATAATATTAAGAATGATGATAGACCAAGTAGAGGTCCTTCAGGTAAGCGTGTTTTACCAAGAAGTAATACCTGGAAACAACCAAGAAAAAGACAACAATATCCAGGATACAGGAACATTTATTTCTACTCAAAGGAAGGTGGTAATGTCATAAATTCTGCTTGTAAGATGATTCAGTTTGCTACTTCTTCTTATAGAATTTTGAAAAATTTGGTCTCATGGACAGATGAATTTGAATTGCCTTTATCAAGAAAATATCCAAATTTCATTCAAATGGAAATCAAACCTGATCTCTTCATTAAAAAATCTTCAGTTGGTTTGGCTAAAGATAGAAAGGTTAAAAATCAGGTTAAACAACATAATAATATTTTGGATCCTCCAATTGTTACTGTTTCTGCTCCTGATGATGAATCTCCAAAGTCTCCAGCTTTACCTAACAGTGGTGCCAATGGTTCTGCTTCAAATTCAGCTGCTTCAAATCCTGCTGTAGATGATAATGCCGACGAAGGTGCTTTAAGTGCTTCTAAATTATTGGTTCCTGGTGCCAATGGTGCCAACAGAAATTCTAAAAGATTTTCAATTTTCAGAACTGGTAATTCTGGTGATATGGAATTAAATGATGATGGTTTAGATTTCTTAGCTGGTATATCAACTGGCGATTCTCCATTTATTGGCAAGGATAATGAATTCAGTCAATTCTTAGATGGTAATGAGATGAGTCCTAATTCAGTTGCTAACAATAATTCCGATAATAATGATGAACTCATTTTGGATCCATTTAATCCTGAGGATGAAATTATTAGAGAAGTTGACAATCATAAATTGTTGGGTGCTTCGTTTAAGTCATTGGTTGCTTTGTTAACTGATGAATCTAACCCACCTGATTATTTCTTTATTTCTACTTTCTTTTTAACTTTTAGAATCTTTGCAAATGGCTCAATTTTGTTAGAAGAGTTAATTACTCGGTTTGATGTTAATGATTCTGCTGTGAAGGCCGCCAAATTTAAAGGTGGCTTGCCATCAAGATTGACCACTTTAGACACGAAGATTAAAGCAAGAAGAAAGTTAGTTTGTAAAACTTTCCAGTTATGGTTAGAAAGTTATTGGAAACCAAGAACTGATTATATTTTGTTGGCCCCTTTAATTAATTTTTTCAATGAAGCTGTTACTGATTTCATGCCTGTTGAAGGTTTTAGATTATTAGAAACTGCATCAAGGCTAGTTGGTCAACCACCAGTTGAAACAATGAAGGATAAGTTAAATTACTACAATAATATTGATAATGATTCTCAATTGGTTCCAAGAAAGATTTCCCCTAAACTACAAAAGAAGCATTTGTCCAAAATGTCCTTATTAAATGGTCCAATTGATAATGATGCTGGTAATTCCGCCTTACTTAATAATATCGATGCTTATAACAATTTCATGGATGATGTTGATACATATGAGTTACAAAGAGTTGATTCAAATGGTAGCAATGCTTCAAACAAAATATCACCTGATAGAAATTCAATTAATTTCAGCTTGAAATTTGACTTAAAAAAGAATGGTTCAAACTCATTGTTAGTTACGCCTAAACAAGTTCAGTCTATTCATAAAGTTATTATATCTTATAGAAACATGTTGATGGATCATTGGGTTAAAGGTTCTATCACAGGTCAGTATGCTCCAATTGATACTCAAACTTTAATTGAATCTTGGTGGAGTGCATCTCAGGAAAGCTGGAAGATTTTGAATGAGGATTTAGCTTTATTGAATTTCAATGCATTAGAAATTGCTAAACAATTAACTTTGGTTGAATCTAAAATGTTCTGTTCTATTAAGGTAGAGGAATTGTTAAATCAGAATTTTACCTCTAAAAAGCTTCACTTGAATTTATCACCAAATATTCAAAGATCTGTCTTGTTTACTAATTTACTAAGTGATTATGTTATTGAAAGTATCTTACAACCTAAATTATCTCTAAAACAACGTGTTCATGCATTAAAATGTTGGTTAAAGATTTCAATTTCTTGTTTGTATTTGCGTAATTTTAATTCATTGGCCTCCATTATGACATCATTACAAAGTTTTCTGATATCAAGAATCTCCAAGATTTGGGAGGAATTACCACCTAAATACAAAGAGCTGTTTCATTATTTAGCTTCTATTATTTTGCCTGATAAAAATTATCAAGTTTATAGAATTAAGTTAAAAGAATTCTTGGATTCTAATTTAGAAGAAAATTTGGATATCCCATTGGTTCCTTATCTATCGTTATTTTTACAAGATATGACATTTGTTGTTGATGGTAATCCAAACTATAGAACTAATACTAAATCATTCTTGGAGCAGAAATTAATCAACATTGATAAGTACTTTAAGATTACGAAAATTATCTCAGATTTGCAAACTTTACAAGTGGCTTATAAAGATATTGGTGAATTGGGTGACATTTACAACAATGAAAGAACAGATCTAGTTAGATCCGCTACTATTAAGAATCTAAAGTCTCAAATTAACTTAGAAACTGGTGATATGTCATTTGCAGATATGTTTGATATCAGCGGAGTTCCTTGTTTACAAGAATTAATCTTGCTTGAAGTTTGGAAGGTTAAACAAGTTAATTTCAAGGAAGAAGACAGAAGTTGGAAGTTGAGTTGTCAAATTCAGCCTAGAGATGAGTAGTTTCATTCTCTGAATTAATAGTTTTTATTTTCTCATCTCATTTTAAATTATTGTGATACCATTATTGTCTTCAGTTTGATTTTTTGTGGTGATTGATACCCATATGATTTTACTTTTGCTTATTTGTTTATTTGTTTATTTGTTTATTTGTTTATTTGTTTATTTGTTTATTTTATATTGTTGATACACCTATTACTATTCTTTTCAAAGAGTAGTTTATGCTCTCTTTGCTCTTACATATTTACTTATTCTAACTTTTAGTTTCGTGTACTATTTTACTATTCTCAAACTTTCCCTTTTCCTTTCCTTTTTTCTCTTTTTTAATGTCTTCTAAATTTACTTTTTCTACAGTTTGTGTTTGTTTGTTTTTTAACCAGTTTTTATTTTTTATTTAATTTTATTACTAATATCACTTTGTTCTTTCAATTTAAAGGTAATTGCTATTGTTCTAAATTTTATAACTACAACTGTATTAAAGTAAGAAAAAGTACAAATAATTAAGAAACAGTGAAGGGATAAAAAAAGAGATGGATATACACATGAATGATAAATAAATAAGCCAATGTCTATGTTGAAAGGATAGAATGAAAGTAGATATTATTTTTTGGAATTTTTAGAAAAATAGATGTATGAATAATATGTAGATGATTTAATATTTCTTGATTAATTACCAGAGGCTGCTGCTGCTTCAGCCGCCTCTCTCTTTGAATTACCGATATAGTTAATAGCAGAACCAGCTTTAAAGAACTCAATCTGATCTTTAGACATAGTATGTTTACAATCAATCACAAATTTTTCACCATTCTTCTTAGTGACCTGAACCTTTAAAATACCACCATTGTCACCACCTTTGGCAACCATATCTTGTAAATCTAAAGTGTTCAACACATCACCAGAACTAATCTTATCATAGTCGCTTTCATCAGCAAAAGTCATTGGTAACATACCTTGTTTCTTTAGGTTTGTTTCATGAATTCTAGCAAATGATTTAACTAAAATAATCTTACCACCCAAGAACTTTGGTTGTAAAGCGGCGTGCTCTCTTGCTGAACCTTCACCATAATTGTGTTCGGCAATGACAACCCAAGGTCTTTCTTCTTCTTTCCATTTCATCATCAGTTCAGGAATACCATATGCTTTACCATCAAAATCGTAGGCAGTATTGACTTCACCTGTCTCTTTATTTTGAGCTCCAATTAATGTGTTATAAGCAATGTTACCTAAATGACCTTTATATTTTAACCATGCACCAGCGGCAGATATATGATCAGTTGTACATTTACCTTCAACCTTCAAAATGACTGTAGTTTCTAGTTCTTTGCCATCCCATGGTTTAAATGGTTCTAGTAACTCCAATCTATCAGATTCTGGCGAAACAATAACTTGAACCTCTGGTTTTGGCTTTGGTTCTAAGTCTGGATAGAATTCTTCTCTACCTTTTAGGAAACCTTCACCTGGTAAGTCAGCTCCAGTTGGAGGCTGGAATTTAAAATCTCTACCATTTTCTAATTTGATTGAGTCAGTCATTGGGTTGAAATTCATATCACCTGAATAGATCATTGCTGTGACGATATCTGGTGAGGTTAAAAAGTTCATTGTGTTTCTGTTACCATCATTTCTAGCTCTGAAGTTTCTGTTAAATGAAGTGAAAATAACGTTAGTGTCCTTTGGAGCATTTTCACCTCTATCCCATTGACCAATACATGGACCACAAGCGTTGGCTAAAACAATAGCGCCATTGCTCTCAAAAGTTTCAATTAAGCCATCTCTTTCGATAGTTGCCCTAACTTGTTCAGAACCCGGAGTAACAAAGAATGGTATCTTTGGCTTTAATCCAACATTTTCAGCTTGCTTAATAATTGAAACAGCTCTAGACATATCTTGATAAGAAGAATTAGTACAAGAACCAATTAAACCGGCAGTGATATTTTCAGGCCATTTGTTTTCTTTAGTAGTTTCTTTCAATTTTGACATTGGTGTAGATAAATCTGGTGTAAATGGACCATTGACACTTGGTTCTAAGGTGGTTAAATCAATTTCAACAACTTGGTCGTACTCAGCGCCTTCATCCGCAGTCATAAAACCATATTCGTTATTAACTTGTTTAGCCAATTCAGCAATTGGTCCTCTATTAGTAGCATATAAGTATTTATAATGAGCTTCTTGCATAGGGAAAGTGGAAGTAGTGGCACCAATTTCAGCACCCATGTTACAGATAGTAGCCATACCAGTACAACTCAATTGTTTAACACCTTCACCAAAATATTCAACGATAAAACCGGTACCACCTCTAACGGTTAGGATACCAGCCAAATGGGTGATAACGTCCTTTGGAGAGGTCCAGCCATTCAAGGTACCTGTTAATTTAACACCCAAAATCTTTGGAGCCTTTAATTCCCATGGTGTTCCAGTTAAGGCATCAACTGCATCAGCACCACCGACACCAATTGCTATTGCACCCAAACCACCAGCATTTGGTGTATGTGAATCAGTACCTAACATCATTAAACCTGGAACAGAGAAATTTTCTAAAACAATTTGGTGAATAATACCTGAACCTGGGCCCCAAAACTGAATACCAAATTTTTCACCACATGATTGAAGGAAATCAAAAACCTCTTTATTTGTTGAAATTGAGGAAACCAAATCTTGATCAGCACCGTCTTTACCGACAATTAAATGATCACAATGAATAGACCCTGGAACTGCAGTGGATGGCATACCACATGTGATGAATTGCAATAGAGCCATTTGAGCAGAAGCATCTTGCATAGCAACTCTATCTGGGTTCAATTTTAAATATTCAAGACCTCTGATATTTTTTGATGAACCATTACCAATAGCCAAATCTTCCGGGTTAACTAAATGAGAATATAAGATTTTTTCAGCTAAAGTTAAAGGCTGATTATTTAGAACTCTCTTAACAGTGGCCAAATTCTTAATCAATTTTGCATATGGTGGAGTTCTTGCTTGAAAACCATCAGGAGATTTGATCTGATCCAAAGCGGTTGCAAACGAACGCACCGGCACATGGAGTACACGGCTATTATAGAGTCTGTTTCTAACGGATAGCATTATTGTTTTGAGATAATTGTAAAAACACAAGCAAGCAAACCAAAGGTGTAATCGTTGAAGTTGAAGTAGTTTTTCAGACTCACTATGACTAATGCTGAAACGTCATTGGACTGAACAAATTTTTTTTTCGCTACGTTGACCGGAGCGTCACCGGAATAAAACTGGTTGACTTCTCTTATCACAGTTATCAGTAGCTACATGGCTTTATACGTGTTTTACAAGGGCTTTACTAAGGGATAATTATATGTCTATATATTATAAATTATACATGGGGGGACTCCATAATAGATTCTCTGTTTCTCCCTCAAACCGTCTTCTGGGTGGTGGTGGTGGTGGTGCCATAAGATCACCTAAAACAAAGGTTTTCCGGGCTGATCTGGGTGCATCCTCTAATTCTTCTATTTTTACTCTTCTATCAGCTTCAACCCTAGCCATTTCTCTGATAAAAGGTGTTATTTCATAAGCCATTTCAGTTAAACTTAATCTATTGAAAGAACAGCTAGGATGAGATTTCAAGTAATCTTCACCATCGTTGTATTTCAGAGTCCTACTTCTGGATCCGTTACTGAACAGTTTTGAAGCGTAGAATTCGATCATATACATTTTGTCTTCATATCCTTGATATTTGATTTCATCCGAATTATATCCCTTAGTGAACATTACCAGATCTTGTTGATTAATTAAGGATGAAAGTTGTTCTAAGTCACTCTTTGCTTCTCCTTTGGTGTCTTTTTGTAAACTCACTTCAGTAATACTGTCATTAAATGTTTCAAATCTATAACAAAGCATCTGTAAATCTAATAACGAACGTCTAAGGTCACTCTTAGCTATTTGATTGAGGATGTCATCTGATATCATATATCCCATACTGAGGCAAGCTAAATCCAGATACTCTTTCTCAATTGATTCTTCAGCTTTTCTGAAACTGCAAACAGTTGATTCATCTAAAATATTTTTAGGAACCTTTGATAAGTCAGCAGTTGTAAAAATAACAGGTCTATAAGAATAAGTTAATAATTCAGTCACGCTAAGCCAAAATTCACGATCTTCTTCTTCATCAATTAGTTCAACATCGTCAAATAAAATGACACCATTTTTATCTTTATTGACAACCTGAGTAGTTCCAACTTGTTTTAAATGAAAACTGATATCTTTCTTAGCTCTAGATTGACTTGCATTGATTTCAAAAACAATTCCTTGAAGTTGTTCTTTCATAATAGCATAAACTGATGAAGTTTTTCCAGATCCATGCGGGCCTTCAATGATCAGAGAGGGAACAAATATTTCTTCTTCAGTTTCATCCTCATCTTCCCCAAAATCATTAATTAAATCATCAAATTCATTGGCTGATTTTTTAACTCTCTTCTTCTTTAATATTACTTCCCTCTTGGATTTATCAACTTTTTTTAACCTTTTAAATGCATTTTGAATCCAATTATTGATCTCCTTTCTTGTTGAACTTTCTTGTAATATCTCCTTGTATGATGTAGGTCTAAATAAATCACACCATTGTGCTTCTCGATTGGCTCTATGTTCATTCTTCAAAAATTTTTTTAACCTAGGGTCTGATAAGTTATTATATTTTTGTGGTGCGATGTCATTAATTGTTATACCCGAAAGAATTGTGGATGTGTAATTTGTTTCTGTTTTTATTATAGTGGATTCTTTACAATTATCTATAAGTGTATTAAAATCATTGGGTGTGTAATCAAAAACACATTCAATAGATTGCCTAGGAGTAAAGTGATTTAAAAAATTTTCATGTCCTTCGTATAATTTTTCAACTTCTTCTTTATCATAAATATGAAACATGTCTTTGGTTAATGGGCTTAAATGTAAAGTTTCTTCTTTTTGTTTCTTTGTTACCTTTGAAGATTCTTTAGGCGTTAACTTTCCTGCTCTTTCAGCAACTTCTCTGAAGAAAGAGTTCATCATGGTGCCTTTAGGTAATGGTTTCTTAGCTTTAACTACTTGCAAATCTTCTTCTTCTACATCATCCAGCACTATAGGTAAATGTTTGCCATTTAACTGTGCTTTAACTGTTCCCTTAATAGACAGCTCAGGTTTAGCTCTCTTTTTTAAAATAAATTTTAGTTTCAATGGATCTACCTTTAAAGTCACAAAGTAAGTTTGAGATTTTAATTTAGTAGTTTTAATATCAAATTTACCTGACTTTAGAATTTGTCTAGCTTTACTAGCTTTATCATTTCGTATTGGTAGATGTGATTGTGATGTAACTGTTGTGTCAATTGCTTTTTCATCATCAAGAATGATCTGAACAGGATTCAGAATAGACCGAAGTTTATTGGGAGTAACTTTTAGTGTAATCATTTTATTATTAAGTTGTTTTTTCTTAGTTCCAGTTAATAAAGATTCTAAGGAAACACTTTTGGGTTGCTTTGATGATTCAATTGTGACTTTCCGTTCATTGTTGGGTTTATACATCAGTAAGGAGGTAATTGATGTTCCTTTAAGTTTCTTAGCCAATTTATTGGATTCTTTATAGTTTGGTTTGGCCTCTTTGTTAACTTCATTAGCTGAATCTATCATAACAATATCAGTATCAACATCAGTATCAACATCAGCATCAACATCAGCATCAACATCAATTACCGCTTCACTTTCGTGTTTATCTCCATATTCCTTTTGTAACTTATCTTGTTCCTCTTTCTCCTTTTGTTTATGTAGTGCTTCAATTTGTGATTTATCTTTCATCCTTATCTGTCTAAAAATATCAACAGGTGTGTTTTTCCTTAAAGTTTTGTTGTTTGAGTCATTGTCATGTTTCTTGATTTCTCGAACCAAAGGGACCATCCTAGTGGCCATTTGCGAAGGCAAACTAATGTTTCCCCAATCAGGTGATATCACAAACGAATTCCTAAACAAAATGAGCAAAAATTAATAGCTCACTGTTTGTGGATAAATTAATTAACAATTCAAGCTCACAAAACACGCTATATAAAAAGGTCAAAACACGCTTTTTGTGCTGATTAACTTATAACGTCCTGCTTGTGCGGCTACTTAAAATAAATAATGTAACGCAAAAAATGAAGGATGCGAGGTTCGAACTCGCGCGGACATTCGTCCAGTAGATCTTAAGTCTACCGCCTTAGACCACTCGGCCAACCCTCCAACTTTTGGATTGAAAAGAGTTCTATATTATTCAATTGTTTAAGTTTTGTTTCTTTAGTTAGATTTTTTTCAGTTAAAAGTGACTTACGGGTTTCTCATTCATATTTATTAAATGTTCATCTTTGTATATACATATATGACACTGATGATCAATAAAACATGTTTGTATATTCATAAAGGTTAGATTATTAATTGTGGTAACGTTACTATATCGATTATTCAAGGTTAGGTGGGTTTAGTAATTTAATATATAATGCATTTTTTAAAATGTTCTTAATTTCAGTCAATAGAATAAGATACGAATCTTCACTTAATTTAATATTATGTTAACATTAATTGATAAATTACTGAGATAAGATGCAAATAATTAGATAAGGAAAGTTATCAATCAAGCTCTTAACATTATTTTTTTTATCTTTGATTAAATAATAAGTTGTCTAGATTTCTAACAAGACAAAAACTCGGCAAATCTAGCAAACAACCGTCGGTTTGGCAACATTGTCGGTATACCCTTGTACATTGTTCAAATTGTTTCGGATGCAGTCGGGCATCTTATCATTATATACTTATTTGTCCGCCTTCTTTTTCTGAAAATTGTTCAAGTTTTTGGTTTGAAAAGTGGGCCGATCTTTTATAGTGAATTATGTAATTTTAACCTTCAGAATTTGTTCAATTGTGAGTTTGCTTTTTGTTATATTAATTTGATCAGTTGATATCAAATTATATCTTAGTTAATATCGCCAGGCAGATTAATAAGAGATGATATGGCACAACTTAGATGACCCGTATACCTGTAACTTAAAGTTAATATATGTTTTAATTATGAAGATTAGTTTTGTGGGAGAAGTTTGCGGCGCAGATCTTTAGAGTTTTTTTATTAGAATTTTTCGCATTAACAAGTTCAGTGAAAAATTGAATTTGTTGGCCTGGTAATTGATCGAATACGTAACTATACTTATTATAGAAGGTTTGATTAACTAATTTCTTCTATTACAAAATTTATCGATCATTTCATTTGTCAATCATGACTCAAAAATTTTATGTATCATTTTTCAGCCTGTTTAGCCTCAAGTTACTTTCTACAGTTTACAAGGCCTTTTCACCTTACAAAAACATTCCTACAATATATAACTTGCAAACTTTCCCCCACATTAGCTTTAAAAACCACAAATACGGATCACAACAACCCTTTATTCTTTGTTGTCCCCTTAAATACTTGTCATTTTCCATATATCCCCTATAAGTTCAGAAGACCCGGTTAAAGTTACACTGACATCAAAAACAACGGTTATGTATTCGTGGTCCCCTCTTCCTATGATGTTATGTGGAATGGTTGCGAAACCCTTTACACCTCTAGATAATTCTAATTTAATAGATCCAAATGTCAGATCTCACTATAGAAATGCTTATCCTGGAGATTTAGTTTACTTATTCGAATCGGAATCAAAAGGTGAATGGGCTAGAGGATATCTTGTCTCTCAACCTAATCCTTCCGATTTTTCAACTGCTTCTGTCAATTTGGAACATCTACCTGAATCAAAAGTTTCAATATCTGTTCTTCCATTGGCTCATATTAAGACTCTTAAAAGATTAGAAATTTCTTCAACAGATGATGATTATGCCAATAATGTCATTCTGGATTATTGTTACTTACCGGATCTTTCAGATGATGCATCCTTAAATTCTTCAGCATTAACAACAAACCAGAATCACAAAAAATTAAGAAGGCCTGCTTTACCTGTAAACAACGTTGCTCTGTCTTCTAAAGGTTTATCTCAAGAACTTGATTTATCAATGAAAGCTTTGGCTGTTCATTTATTTGCTTTATATACAAAAGGTGATTTGGAACATTTTAAAAAACTATTTGAAATATTTTTGGAATTAGATGATATTCGAATTAATTTTGAAAATAGTTTATTAACTAAAAACGAAAGATTAGAGGCAAATAGACTATGCGCTTTTTTATTAACTAAAATTTCAAAATTTGCAGCAGCAACAGCTTTAGTTGCTGATAGCAACAGTTTAACCAAAGAAATTAAAGATATCTCAGGGTATGAATGTATCTTGGCTAGAGATGAAGAGACCGGTGAACTATATTCTCATTCTAATGAAAATACAAAGGATACTTTAGTTAGTCCTGCTAAAATTGCTCAAAGTCAAATCTTCTATGCTTTATCTCCAAATTACCCAATGCTAAATTCTGATATTACTGTAGTTCCCGAAAGAAATCATCAATTTGATCAAACCTTTCCTTCTCACATACTAGTAGATTTTCAAGCTGTTAGTGGTTCGTCTAGTTTAGTGCCTAAAGGCTATTCTGGGATGACCACTTATCTTTATTTACGTAATGCAAAGAAGAGACTAACCGAAGCCTTCGCTGTGAATATTAAACCAGATCAGCATCTTTCACTAGAAAACTTATCTGCTGCACTATTTGGAAATATCCCAACTAATGAAATTGATACTGGTAGAATCTATTTAGTTGCTGTACTTACAGAATCGATTGAAATCGAAGATTCTTTCTCTCATAATTCATCTTCAGTTCCTGTTAGATCACCACTTAGAAGATCAGAAACTACAGCAACGATAATATCAAACTCTACAAATTCAACCGTAACTAGTTCTAACCATTTTAATGAAAACAATGACGATGATAAGCTTAATACACCACCAAATTTGAAGACTATTAGAAGAGGTATTTGTGCAGGTGCCGTCGATATCTCACGTATTTTTTCAAGACATAAAGGCCATTTGCAATCTGGTGATGCCCATAATTTTACAATAAAAATGTTTTCATCTTATATGACTAAAGATTCTCAAGAAATTCGACTATTTGCAGGTATGAATTCCGCCTTGGCTATGTCAATTGCAATGCCAAATAATGGGTGGGGTGAATTAGTTGATAGGATTATTTCAGGTTCAAGCAAAGGTATTGCCGTTAATCCAAGAATAGAAAAATTGATTGTGCTGGTGAAGGAAGTTAAGCAAAATTCTTTATCTGCTGGAGCTGCTTCATTTGATGCTGCTGATTTGGTTAAAACAATTGGATTTGATCCATTAGATCAATCATATAGTAGAATTTATTTAAGAGTTATTAAAACTTCTGATATTCCTTGTCTCAAAACAAAACCTTACGTCACAGTCGAATTATCCAGTTCTTCAAGCACATTAGTATTTTCAACAAGTACCAACGAGCAACCCACTTCAAAGTGGCAATTTACTTCAACTTCCCCTGAAGAATATGTTAGTGAATTGATTCAAATTACTGGGTTACCTGATGTTCCAACTAATGAAAAAGATTATTTGTACTTTGATGTTTATGCTAATGCTGAATATATTGGTTCTGGTAAGTATCCTCTAAGGTTTTATAATCAAATTGCAGAAACCGGTTTGTTTTCAAAAAAAGCTAAAAGAATTGATATCTTTAACTCTAACTCGTCTGCTGGTACTGTTGAAATTGATTTAAAGTATGTTGGTAAAGTTTATAATGCTGATACTTGTGTTTCATTGATCCTCAATTGGAGAATAATGCTTGATGAAAACGCTAAAGGAGGTAAGGCTAAACTAGTTGCTACTTTGAACAAATTAAGAAAAGTTGGTCTTCAAGCCATTGTTAAATTCTTTCCTGACTTAATGACCAAATTATTGGAAATTTATGAATTTGCCCTTGAAACTAGCTATGGTTCAGTTGCTATAAGATATAGCACAGTCGGATCTACAACTGCTGAAAGCGATATTGAATCGTTAGACCAGTCTGCTTTTGAGGCTATAGTTCAAGTTTTAGACATCACTATTGCTAGACAAAACCAATACATTCATTTATTTGATGAATTTATGAAATCCAGTGCCAATTTACTGCCTAAGGTTGGTGACACTTTAGTTACTGAAATGAATAAATATTTGGCCAATTTTGAAGAGACTTGGAACTATTCTGGCAGAGCAATTTGCCGTTCTTGTGTTTTAATTTTAGAAATAGCAAATGTTACAGTTAATGATAGAATTTACTATTTATCTTCAGCTGCAAAATTCTCTGATTCAATTGCCAAATTCTTAAGTTCGAATAATGATCAGCTAGTTGGAGATCAAGTTGTTTTAATTGAAAGTTTAGAATTGGTTATAGAAGTCTTAAAGAAAGGTGGACTTGATGATAGTCAATTGATAACGCTGGTTTCAAATTGGACTCATTCAATAGGTATTAAAGGTTTAGGTGCCATGGAAGAACTAACAAGTAACCCTTTAGTGAATAAAAAGAAGAAGAAGAAACATAGTCTGATTATCACTAAGTTATATTTTGTTAATAGATCATTACATAGTTTCTTGGTCGATACCAGTTCTTCAAAAGCTCGTGAATTATTATTTAGTAATGCTCTATGTACTGCATTTGAAGTTTTGACGAATAGATATATTGATATTATTGCATATAGATTAGCTTTGAGTATTTTGCTATCTGCAATGACTATTAGTTTTGGTAAAGAAAAGCGTTTTTATGACGAATCAAATGAGTTGTACCTAATATTATCAAGAATGTTTGCACCTTTATCGATGGTGTTTAATAAAATTATGGAATTTCATCGTTCTAACAACTTGCTAAAAGGGTCGCGTAGGACCTTTAATCAATTATTCCCACCTTCTTTCCCATTTGAAGAATACACAATTGATTCAACTGTTGTTCACGATGAACCATTTAGTGAAATTTTGATTGAACTCACTATTGTTTTAATCATGTCTGCTCAAATTTCAGCTGGTATTCATGAATGCTTTACTAATATTTATACTAATGATTTACTGTATTCAAATAGTTATAAAGCAATTAATAATTTTTTGGGTGATCCTTCAAGTTTAATAAGTTCGGCTCATATTAATGCTACAACAAAGACAATTAGGATCATGATTGATCCAATATACTATCCTTTCAATAGATGGATTTCATTTAAAGCTATTACTGTTCAATCTTGTGAATTATACTTAGAATATTTTGTTCATAGAATGATACCATTGATTCCGAGTTCACATGATCAAGTTAATTCGTTTCCTAAAACAATGTTTACCAATTATTTAATTACAATGTTAAAATGTGCTTGTTCAAAAACTTCATCAATTGAACATTTGAGTAATATTCCAAGAAAAGGTTGCAGTAGTTTAACCGGTGATATCAGAACTAGATGCGCTGTTTCTGTGTTTAATACTTGGAAACAATTGGGTAAAGAAGCTACTCAAGAAGAAAAAGATAGGTTTAGTTTAAGTAATTTTGGAGGTTTTCAAAAATTATTATATTCCAATGAAGATTATAGTCTGTTGTTCCCATTATTATTATTTTGTTTACAAAGAAATGAAAAATGCCTTGAGTTGGGTTCAAAAATGTTTTGGTCCATCATTGTTTCAGAATGGTGCTCAACTGAAAGTTTATATGAATTGGAAACTCAAGTTATGAGCAGTTTATATAATATTTTCTTAACTAGTCCAAAATATGCTCCTGATATTATTGAAGTCAAAAATTTCACCAGTACTTTAAAATCATGTATTACTTTAGATATTGAAGATGAAGCTTACCTACCAATTCTGCATTTTGTTAATACTTTATCTGAATTCTTAACTACTGCAGCTGAATTGAAAACTATTCCAGAAGGTGATGAATTTGATGATGATAGAACTTTCCATAAATTAAATATTTCTGGTTATTTAATGAATGTTGATAAGCCTGAACTATTCCAATCGTTTATTAACTCTATGTATGTATCTCACCTTGATAAGAAGAATTTTATTCAGGCAGCTCTATGTTTAGAATTATTAGCAAATACTTATAATTGGGATACAGATACCTATTTGCCACCTTGTGCTGCACCAAGTTTCCCTAGTCAAACTGAATTCAAGAGAAAAGAATCTTTGTATAGATTAATGGCCTCAAACTTTACAAAAGGTGATAAAATCGACCAAGCTGTTGAATGTTATAAGGAGCTACTGGATGCTTATGATAACTACAATTTTGATTTAGCAGGTTTAAGCTACTGCTATTCCAAACTTTCAAAAGCATTTGACGAATTGCAAAGTGTTGGTAGAATTGAACCATCTTATTTTAAGATATCTTTTATTGGATATGCATTCCCAACCACTATTAGAGGTAAAGAATTTATTTATGAAGGTCTTCCTTTTGAACATATTACTTCAGTTAATCATAGACTGACCAGATTATATCCAGGTTCAAGAATTATTACTTCAGGAGAGGTTGCAAAAAAGCTATTATTAAATCCTCCCATTGGTAAGTATTTACATATCAAAACTGTTTCTCCTCAAAAACGAAC
The DNA here is from genome assembly GCA_003705185.2 of Ambrosiozyma ambrosiae. Classification (NCBI taxonomy): domain Eukaryota; kingdom Fungi; phylum Ascomycota; class Pichiomycetes; order Pichiales; family Pichiaceae; genus Ambrosiozyma; species Ambrosiozyma ambrosiae. Next base: position 89,948 of record PPHU02000004.1, on the reverse strand, counting down.
TGATACTTCCCATAACCTCACTTTTATGACCAGACAATATATTGAAAAGAAGAATTTGAACATCTTTGTTTCTGAGAGAAGAATTCCTGGTTCTAAGAGTGTTGCTGATTTATGGACCGAAGAAGTTACCTATGAAACCTTCTTAACTTTCCCAACTTTGATGAATAGATCTGAAATTAAAACAACCAATACTATCAGATTATCTCCGATTGAGAATGCAATTAAGGCTTTAATCAATAAGAATGAAGAATTGTCAAGTCTAGAGTATACAATTAAACAAAATTTGAAAGAGGGTATTGATGTTAAATCAATTTCAGAAAGTTCTGTTTTAAATAACCTATCTAGACTATTAGCAGGCACGGTTGATTCTCCAGTAAATGGTGGTGTTGGCCAATATAGAATATTTTTTAGTGAGGTATCAGTTGGGGAAGAGTATAATTATGAAGATAATGTTAAAGTTTTGAAAACCGGCTTTAAAAATTTAATTACATTATTAAACAAATTATTGAAACTACATGAAGCTTTAATTCCATCTCATTTGAAGCCACAGCACAAAGTGATGGTTGAGTTATTTGCTAAGAATTTCCAAGATGAGATCGAAGAGTTAAAGCTGGATGTTCATTCACATTTGAATTTAGACAAATTATTGTCGTCTTCGATTTCAACCAATGTTCACTCACGCCATCGTAACAATCCTCAACAACAACGTTTATTTACTCCACTGAGCTCTAGTTCTGACATGTATTATCATGATGATGATTCCATGTCGTTTTCTAACATTTCTAGTGGATATGGTATAACATCATCAAATGGTGCTAGTATCATGCTGTCTTCTAATTTTTCCAAGAAAACCGTTCTGAATTATAAATGATCGACTTTGTTCCAGAGAGATTTTGAGATTTTGAGATTTTGAGATTTTGAGATTTTGAGTTTTTGAGTTTTTGAGTTACCTTCTATTTTGTTTCAATTTAAACTTTTATGAGTTATACTTTTTATTGATAATTTATTGTTACTCACTACACCACTATACTTTATTTAAGGTATTTGGAGTCATGATTTCATGCTTTTAAATAAAAAAATATGTATTCTAAGTTAAATAAGTAAAAGACATAAAGTAAACGATCAAGAAAGTAAAAAAATATTAAATAAAGTAGGTCTGACGAGGAGAGATGTCTGTCAAATTCTAAGCAGATGTAGTGGCAGTAACACTAACAACAGTTGTAACGGTAGTGACAGAAACATTCTTTTCTGAAATAATAGATGTAGCATAAGCAACACTGGATGGGATATCACTGTAACTCAAGGAAGCAGCACAAGTAGTCGTAGTAATTGATGGTCCAACAGTAACATTAGAAGCAGCTTCAACAGGAACAAAGTCTAATCTTGATTCTCTTTTAACAACCAAAGGAATGATAGCACCAGTGACCAATGGGAATTCTCTGTGGCCAAGAGCATACAATAAACCAGCACCAATGTCAGCGTGAGCAGTAAATGAAATAAAGCTATTTTCATCTGAAGTAAACACATCATCTAACAATTGTCTAGCTCTCCAGTATTTACCATTCAAAGTTTCCTTTTCATCTGCAGTCCAAAGTTCATCTTCATCTGCAAAGTTAGCTTCAAAAGAAAATAATGGATATCTATCTTCTAAGTAGGCTTTGTTTCTTCTTTTATCACAAGTATCTAAGCCAATGGTTTCTCTTAATGATTCTTTAAAAATTGGGGAGAAGTAACCAGTATCTAAAATGATATCATCCCAAGTGATAGATAAAGTATCAGCACATCTAGTAAATGGGGAAGAGTAGAAAGATTGAGGTAATGGGAAATCTTTTGGAATTAAAGACTTGATAAGAACAGAGTTGTTCTTAGCTGATTCAATACCCTTGTTAGTAAGGTATGCATCAGGACCCCAGAAGACAGTACCATTACCATTAATTTTGGTATAGTAGCAATCCCACAATTCACCACCATAATAATCAATAGCAGCATTATGGTAACCTTCAGCATGTCTAGCATAGTAGATGACTTTATAGGTAGTGTTTAATGGAGCATTGTCGTTTAAGTCTTGGATTTGTTGCTTGAAATCTGACCAAGTCAAACTATCGTATAAACCTAAGTTATCACGGTAATCAAAAGTAGTATAATTAGTACTTTCATCAGCTTGTTTGAAGAAACCTTTGACAATAGAATATTCACCATGATGACCCTGTGGAGCCTTGTAAGCATAGACAGTGGAAGCTAATGCTCGTAATGCAGCTATTAAAGTAGAAAAATGAACCATCTTTATGTAAGAGAGTTAATCGAGTTGCAACCTGAACTCAGGAGGTTCGCATAACTAGCAATACATCTCAATTATAAGTGATTTCATCTAACTTATATACACTCAAGAATTGGTGTCTTATATCCAAAAGAAGGTAGCAAACTCAATAAATAGTTATGGCACCTAGCTAGTTTTTCCGGGACCCACGTTTTAGTACCGCATTAAGAAAATTTAAGTAGCCAATCGAATCGATTTATTAGAGTTTTAATCAGTCCCAAACTAGCTGTTCAGATTAATTCGAATTGTATAATTCGGGGACATAGAATTTTCTATTTTGGCTAAATAGAGATATTTAATTAAATTAGAGCAAGTAACATGCATGCTCTCAACTATTTTCAAAAAGCATTTAGGATAAATTTATTGATTTTTCGAAAATATGTAGGGAGGGGCCCTGAATCGTAGGTAATCTTAGGGTGTTTATACCGTTAGTGTAGAGCGGTTTCAAGCTAAAATATATGGATGGACATTTGAAATTTCTTGGACTTCGGAGTTCAATTTAAAGCCAAGATCACTCAAGCTAATTTCTGTGTTAATACATAAGACTCAATTGAATGGTACTTAAAATTTCGTATTTTCAAATATACAGCGAACAAGGTATGATTAACTTTAATTATATAAAACCATTCTTAGCCCTAATTAATCAGTATGTATAATTTTTTAAACTAAAATTGAAATTGCAGTTTATTGGCCAAAAATGTAAAAAATATTGAGAACGTGGGTAATACATTAAGATTGAAAGATTGTAGGGATAGGGTAATTTGATTCCATTTTGAGTAATTACAGTTGATTATTGATTATGTGACATGTTTGATAGACAGAAATTTAACAAAAAGGTATAAAAATGAACAAAGAATAGTCCCAAACAAACAGTTTTTTAATATTATGATGGTTTTCCTTAAACCTGTAGTTATTATAATAAAAAGTAATTGTGGTAAATCAAAATTGCAATGTTTTACGGAGTCCCAAATTACAGTTTACATATTATTAAAGCAATTAACTCTTTATTGAAGTATGTTTATAAAAAAAAACAAAAGTAATCAACTAATTTTGAAATTAAAGATTAAATTTAATTAATACTTAACGAACAAGAAATGAAAAATAAAATTTTTTGAAGGTATCAATCAACACATATACCTTGATCTAAGCAGACGCAGTAACAGAAACAGTTGAAACAGTGGTAACAGTCATAACAGAGTAACCTTCATCGACAGATAAGGTGGCCTCTCCGATAGAGGATGGAATACTGCTGAAACTTAATGTAGCTGGACAAGCAGGAAGGGTATCCCAAGGACCGACAGTAACAGTAGAATCAGGTTGAACAGGAACAAAATCTAATCTAGATTCTCTCTTAACAAGTAAAGGAATAATAGCACCAGTGACCAATGGGAATTCTCTGTGACCAATGGCAGATAACACACCAGTAGCAATGACAGAGTGCGCAGTAACAGAGATATAAGTATTTTCATCTGAAGTAAACACATCATCTAAGAATTGTCTAGCTCTCCAGTACAAGTGACCATCTGTTTCTCTTTCATCATCTTTCCATAAAATATCTTGATCAACAAAGTTGGCTTCGAAGTCAAATTCTGGATATCTGGTTTCTAAGTATTCCTTGTCTCTTCTTTTATCACAAGTATCAATACCAATAATTTCTCTTATTGATTCTTTAAAAATTGGTGTAGCATAACCAGGAGTTAAAACAGTATCGTTCCAAGTGTATTGTAAAGTATCAGCACATCTAGTGAATGGAGAAGAGTAGAAAGATTGAGGTAATGGGAAACCTTTTGGAATTAAAGACTTGATAAGAATAGAGTTATTCTTAGCTGATTCAATACCAGCTTCAGTAAGGTATGCATCAGGACCCCAAAAGACAGTACCATTACCATTCAATGTAGTGTAATAACAATTCCAGATATCTTCACCGAAGTAGGTTTCAGCGGCATTGTGGTAACCTTCGGCATGTCTAGCATAAAAGATCAATTTATAAGTGGTATTCAATGGAGAATTAGCATTTAACTCTTCGACTTGTTCCTTGACATCACTCCAAGTTAAGTTATCATATAAACCTAAGTTATCATGGTAATCAAAAGTAGTATAATTAGTACTTTCATCAGTTTGCTTGAAGAAACCTTTAACAACAGAATATTCACCATGGTGACCTTGAACAGCTTTGAAGGTAGCAGATGCAGTGGAGGCTAAAACCGGTAAGCCTTTCAATAAACTTGTATAAGAAACCATTTTTCGAATTAAAATTGGATTGTCTGATGAACCTAGAGTTATTAAACAAGAGATCCAAAATACAATTTATCGAGGAAACATGGAGCCTTTTATAGATAACATTGCATTCATCTTTATATTATACAACGAACATTATCCATGATTTGATCAAACGAAGAACGTATGATTTCCTAAAAGAGTACTTTTTATGTATAAAGTAGGTTAATCATTTTTTTTGAATTTTTGGGTTAGCTTTGTATTGGAGAAGAAATATGAAAACGTGCTCGCCGCACATGATTGCTTTAATTGTCTTTATGTATGATTAATGTATTTTTGCAGTAGTCTTAAACAACCAAATTCTATCAAAATCATCAGCCTATGTTCATATCATACAAAGATTAAGTATGATTCTTTAATTAATATGTTACCAAAATGATTATTTTTAACATATAGGAAGTTTTAACGCAACGTTTTTCAACTTCTCTAGACAAGAGCCAAGATTTCAATTTTCGGTCTTGGCTCTTAAAATATCAACGAACATGCTGATTTATGTATCTACTATGTTAAATTGAAGTATATATTTGGGTCGTACTGATTGCTTAGATTACAATCAAAAACAAAAAAAAAAAGATCAGTGACATATACAGGAAATATATTCAATTACTTCTTTTGTTATAGATATTACGCACTTCGCATTTTATAGATCTTATTATAGCTATTTGATTATTGTCCACACCATAAGCATGCTTAAATTAATTATTTAATTGAGAAATTTGATGTCAGGGATTCAAGCGAAAATTAATTTTAACCAAATTGGGGTTTAATTAGTTCTATGTTCACTACAAAATTCGTATAGTAGCATAAGTATATGTGCTTCCCTTGTGAAAGGATTATACTTTTTGCATAATACATTATTATTTAGTACATGAAAACGTGGGAGCCGCAAGTTGGTCTATCTTTCACCATGATTGTGATTGAGTGTGGGCATGTCAATAAAAGTTAACTTACCATTTTAGTTCAACATTTGCTTAACTTTCTTCTACTTTCTCTCTTTTGTTATTATTTCCTTTAATTAGAGATAAAACTTCTGTTTATTGTGATAATTTAGGTATATATGGAAACTTGACTTGGGATTGAGATCCTTTTCTTACACCTTAAATGATTCAGAAGAAGCTTATAAAAACAATGCACTAGTCAAATCTTTAATTGCAAAAAGCTTCCAATCACCTTAATTTTATTACTCTTCGCCATTAACTAGATGTGCTGGTACTTTATCAATACATATACATTGGAACGATACAGTTTTAAGTTCTGGTTATGCTACACCATTTTTTAAAGAATCTTTAAGAGAAGTCATTGGTGGGAGAATATGTGGTGAAAGAAGGGGCAGATCATACCTAGAATTCAGATGCCGAAAGTTCTAACTTAAAAGACTGTTATTGGTGTAGTTACTTTAAAGTGTTTTAGTATTCTTCTGATATCGCTTATTCCGAAATTTCGGTTACTGAAGATAACGGCTTTAGTATTGTATATACAGCTATTACTATTATCCCTACCATCTCGGCCTAGTTTGAGTTTCGTTTGTTATTCTTGTTCTTTTTGTTCTTTTTAATATTTAAAAATATGTATGCATTCATGTTATTTTCAATTCATGTTCATGATTTTTTTCACAATTCTTCCTTAGACGTTACGTTCTTTTCAATATTCATGTATCACGATATATCTCTTTCCTCCTTGTATTCTGAGAAATAATTAATTAGAAGAAAAATGTAATATAAAGTGGTAACTGCAAAGACAAAAACTGGAAGCCTATTTTAATTCGACAGCAGCAAGTGAACAAATTTCAACTATAAAGAAAAGAATCAAAGCTAATATTTTAACCAGAGATTCAAGTCTACTTTTCTTGTTAACCCTATTACCGGTTTTGTAATTGCTCTTAGAAGATGACTCTTTGAATTCAAAAACTAATTCGGCAAGTAATGAGAATAAAAAAATATTTAAAGATAAATAGCTGATAGTAAGAATTGCTGTCTCTAATGTAGTCCTATATATTGCAGTTCTAGAAAGATTGATCAAGTAATATAAAGCAACGAAAGACAGCGGATAAATAAATGCGAAGCTCATGATGATGTGTCTATTTGTTAAAAATGCAGTGATTATTAAAGCCACCGGATAAAAAAGATATCAGTGATTTTGAAAAGTAAAATAATGTCTCAAACAAAGTTCTGAAATGAAATTATTGGTAATTTAAGAAATTAGAGTAATTTGTTTTTTTGGAAGGGGTTTCAATTGCGCTATTATCGTTTGGGATTGAATCCAGAGAATATTAAAAACAGCCGCTGGATGGTTCTGGCACGATTTGAATTAGCTTGAGCAGAAACTATATAAATAGATTGGACTAAAACTAAATTAACCTCATGATGGACGTAAGTCTGGCTGTTTTATTTGACGTTTGGTTGAACCAACCAAAGTTTCCCAAATATCTGAACATCGAAATAATGTTTACTACAATGATTTTCGGTGATTTTCAGCGATTTTCAGAGATTTTCAGCGAATATCGAAAGACAGTTTGCTTTATTTTTATATACAAACAAACGAAATCACAGTTTGAATAGTATGTACACACAAAATATCAGGAAAAATATAGAACAACGAATTAGAATAAATAAATAATGTGTAGACCAAATATCATCATAATAGACACTAAAATTAAATAACTAGCTAGAGCTTTCATTTAATTTATCAGCACTAATACTTTCTAGTTTGTTTATAGCAGTGGTAACATCTTGTAAATATTCTTCTGATTTATGTCTGGCAGCTAAAACTTTGGCTCTTTGAAACATTTGTAAAGCTTCATCATAATTTCCGGCACGTTGATTGATATCACCTAGCCCAGCAGAAGAAACCATAACACATTTGTCCAGACACACTTTAGAGGCACTAGACAGGGTTGAAATACTTTGTTTATTTATTTGGTTTGCAATTAATATCGTAACCTCAAATAAACGTTTAGCTTCACCTACAACGTTATTCAGTGCAGTGTCCACCAATTCGGCATCAAAAACTTCTGTAATATCATCTGATTTCTGATCTATTTCGACAACTCCAATTAACAATCTATAAATAACAGCTAGCTTAGTAATGGTTAGACACCATATAATTGGATGTTGATAACTTTCTTTTGCAATATTAGCATTACTGGACACCAACATCACAGCCTCTCTAAAATTACCCCTTTCCATTAATATTTCTGCATATGTATCTCTAGCAATTAGTAAGTTATGAACAAATTCAGGCCAACCCCCTTTATATTTAGATAGAAACTCCCATTCTTTGGTGGGTTGAGTTTGGAAAATTGGTAACTCCAATAATGGCACTCCATCTTTAAATTGTATTTTGGCTAGTTCTTCTGATGAATCTTGATATTCTTCCATTAACGACTCACCGATAAGTTCAGCCATACACTGATTTGTCGTTTGATTCAAGAAAGGCATAAAAGGTGGGTGTATATTAACTATTCTTTTTTGAGCTTTTGATATAGCAAATAACAATAATTTCTCAGCATATCGGGAATCTTCATTTGATGCCAAAAGAGCATATCTATTGACAGCTATTAGCATACGAGAAATCATAAGATCGTAATGTCGTAAACTTTGTGGAGTATGATCATCAAGATCCGCTACATAAGCGACATGACATTCGGCCATATCTTTATAAATGGAAATTGCTTTGTCAAGATCGCCCTTAATTTCATATAATTGAGCTAATTTAATTGCAATACCGGTAAAGTTGACATTAACATAGTTCGCATGTCCAATTTCTTCACATAGCTGTAAAGTAATTTGACATTCTTTAATAGCTTCATCTATTTGTCCTTTTTTCTCAGATTCCATTACTTTTTGAAGTGATTCTAAAGCTTCTTTGGGCATTATTTCTTCTTGTAAATTCAGATACACTCCCAATAAGCCTATAGAGGTTAAACTGATGGATAAAAATAAGAAAGTATATTTCATAGCTTTATAACCTTTTGTATCTGGAGTTTGAGGAGGAGTGCCCAGCGGAGATGGAGGTACTCCCAATGGTATCTGATAACCATTATTTTGTGGTCCTGCCTGATTGAAATGTTGTGGAGGGTTCTGTGTATTTTGAAATTGGTTTAAGGAAGGTTGCTGAGAGATATCATTTGTGAGAGGAGTAGAATAAAGACGGGTGAAAGACAATTTCCAACAAGCGGGTCTGATAGGATTTACCAATATCTTCTTTCTACCAATTGATCTTGCCAGTTTTAACATTGTTTAAAAAACGCTAGTCAGTTGCTACCAATTATCTATCTGTTAAAGCTAGTTCAGGTGTAAAAAAAACACTGAGTGTCTGAGAAGCTGCTGAGAGTTCAACGTTCTTAATCTCGAAAAAGTTCTATGCGGCGAAGTTCGAACGAATCAAAAAATCAAATCAATAAGTAGTTCAGTTGAAATATGGAAGAACGTCTGTTTTGTGAGAAGAGAAGTAACGAGTTATCGCATATTCTATAATGTGTGGAAGATATGCATTACCTATTGAACCATCAGAGTTACCATTTGAATTTGGAAAGTTTAATTTAGAGGTGGATCAGGTCTTGGACTCTGAAAAGAGATCCAGAAATCAATACAACATTTGCCCCAAGTCTACTGAACCAGTTTACTTTTTCACAATTCCAGACCAAGAACAGCAAGCACAGAGAGTGATTCAATACATGAAATGGGGTATAATTCCATTTTGGGCAAAGTCCTTGGAAAGTACGAGCAATAAACTATCTACTTTCAATGCTCGTTTAGAAAACCTACAACAAAACAAGCTTTGGCTATCAAACTTGAATAACAGATGTGCTATTCCAATTTCTGGTTACTATGAATGGCAATCAGGCTTTAAAAATACACCATATTATATAACCAGAAAGGATGGAAGATTAATTTATTTAGCTGGCTTATATTCTAAAACCACAATTGATGGTAAGGAAGTTTATAGCTACACTATTATAACAGCGGAAGCACCAGAAAAATTGAAATGGTTACACCCTAGAATGCCAGTTATGTTGAATCCTGAAAGAAAGGATTTTGAAACATGGTTGTGTAAAGTCAATGATAAGAAATCAGATTGGGCGAAATTGAGATCCTGTTTGAAATTATATGATGATGATTATTTACAGTGGTATAAAACTGATCCTGATGTTGGTAAAATCAAATTAGACAAGTCAAACTTTATAAAGCCTTTGAAAGAGACTAAATCAATTTTACATATGTTTCCTTCATCGTCTAAAACGAATCTTAGTAAAATTAAAACTCAAATAGATAATACAAAAGTAATAAAGAAAGAAGATGCTGATAATCTAAAAGTAAAAAAAACACAACCCACCAACGAAGATTCAAGTATAAATATAAAAGAGGAGGAGCAGGTGGTACCTGTATTAGAGGCAAAACAAACATCTTATAAATTAAGAAAAGGGGATAGTAAATGCAGTAATACTTCAACAACATTTACGTCTACGTATAAGTCTCGTAAAACAAATTCATTGTCAAAGAAAAGAACGCTAGACGATCTTTTTGGTTCAATTAAACGTCAAAAGAAATAAAAAAAAAAGTTCATTCTATAAAAATGATTTGTGTATACTTTCTCTAATTAAATTAATTTATGGTCATATTGGAATTAAATGTCTATCCTTCCAAAACAGAGTCATTATGCCCATTTCATAGACACAAGCTCTAACTAAACCAGCCAAAATGAAACTAGCCCATTGCCTACCACCATTAGTTAAGAATCCAGTTATCACAGGAGCTACTGAATTACTCAATTTTGAAAATGTATTTTGTAAGCCAAAAGCAGTTGATTGTTTATTTTTATCGACCGATAAAGTTATATAGACTGTCTTAGAACCCTGATCCAGAGATTTTACTAAATTTCTGAAAAACAAACACCCACACAAGGTATAAATATCTGGGGCAAACGGAACCAGGAAAGTGAAAAAAGTACCAATAACGTGGCCACCTAGCATAGTATAAATTGGACCATATTTCTTGCAAAAGATGGTGCCAACTAGAGCCATACTAGCATTAACGCTATTAATAATTAAGAAAACTGTCCCAATTGTTTTGGTATCAGCATGAAATCTATCAACCATATAGTATGCAATCCAGGAATCCATAGTCATAGACATACACATTGTATCAATCGAATATAAAGTAACAATTTGTGCAATTTTCCCATAGCCAGTGTTCTTTTTGACTTTGATGGAGGGACTAGACTCCTGACTTTCAACCGAAGCAGTTGAAGTGGAAATGGTAGAACTTTGCTTGCTTTTCATATCAACAGAACCATAATTTTCTTCTATTTGTTCTTCAGTTTGGTTAATCAAAGATTGTTCTTCAGAACTACTGCCTCCAGTTGATTCTTCATTTTCTTCATGAAATTCAATATCAGAACTAATTTTCAGAGTAATCAAAAAAGCACAAGCACACAATACAGAAATAGTTAAAAAACAAATCTTGTAAGACTGTAAAGGTGTATAATTGAATTTCTTTTGTAAAGCCCATAAAAACCAACCGTAAATAACACTACCTATAGCTTTACAGAATACCGCTAGGAATGCGTACCAGCTGAAATAGTCCGACTTTGCTTTTGGAGTGCTCATCTCAGAGATACCACTTTGTTCGCAGGCTCTAAAAATGCACACTTCCAAACCGCTCACACTGATGATACCAGCAAAACCCACTGCCGAAAGTATAGTTTTTGACTCACAACTGGCAAAAATTAAGTTTGATATTAACATAATACCGTAACAGAATCTCATTAATCTTCTTCTACCAAATTGATCTACTATCAAGGATAAGCAAAAAGTCTTAATAAGATCACCTAAGCTACCTATACCAATGAACAATCCAATATGACCTGGCTCGAAACCTATTTCTTTTAAAAATAAAGCTATAATTAATGCTGATCCACTGTAAGATGTATTTCTCATGATTTTGCAGCAGTACATCAGTTTAATGTCTTCGGGTGCGTTTATTAAGGTTGTTAACCCTATATCTTCAAATATCTTTAACATGATACGGTTGTTGTTGTAGTATAGTATGTCACCTGAGCAACAGAATAAAAAGAAAGAAGTTATAATCTTCTAATTGCCAAGAATTTAGAAAAATAAGAAAGGAACAAGATTTTGGGAAGTGCGTATAATATAAAGGAGTTGTTTACTGTTAACTAATCTAATCCGCAAATATTTGATTGATAATGATATGCAGGAGAGAATTGGAATTAACGTTGCCAAGTTTCTCTCACTATACAGGTTCCGCATTACTGCCGTCATCCGCAACATTACCGCTCACGCTCTTTTGTCTGTCAACCTCTTCTCTTTCAACTCAACCATGAACTCATTCAATTTACCTTGATCAATAGCCTTTTTCAGTTGATCCAATAGTTTGTTGGTTACCTTGATTCCAAGTCTCATTAATTCTTTCACGGATCTATTCAATTCACCGTTAGTCTTGGAATCATCATAAACCAAACCTTTATTTCTGTCTTTTTCTTCTAATTTAAATAATAACCGCTTAGCTATATTTGAGTTTCTAGTTTGAACTTTAACTGTAAATAAATTTAGATCATCAAGTAAATTATCTTCATCTTTTATCACTTTCACTTTCAAATCATCCGTAACTATTAATTTATATGAAGAGTTAGAATCCTTACCTATAGTTATATGGAATTTATAAGGTTCTGTTGTACTCACTTTAAAATTAAAAATTGCATCATCAGTTAGAGTCTGTGTTGTTGTTAAATTATTAGCATCTCTGTCGTATGATAAATACCAACCTTCGGACGTTTTCAAGGCTAGCTGCTTTATAAGATTTTCTTTATTCTTTTTCAGAGTCAATAGCTTATCTTTATCATTTGAACTAATTAGACGATCAATGTTAATAGGCGTAAAAACTTGAGATGTCGTACTTGGTTCAGCCCGTATTAATTCATCAGTCAAATCAAACTGTTTATCATTCAAGTTGAAATTCAAAATATCTCTTGAATCCACTAATAGTAAAGAATCTTTAGTAGATATAACAAATTTTTCATTATTAAAACAACTCAGACAACCTATATTGTTTCTCTGACAGGTTATAATTATTGGTCCAGATAAATCTCTTGGAGAAATACTTATTGTCCAACCTTCTTGTAGTTGTGCTGTTGAAAGGTCATCGATCTTAATTAATTTATTATTCACGGTAATCAAGTTTGAATCATCATCATCATCATCGATAAGCATTACCTGTGTACTGCTACTGTCAGTTTCTGATTTGTGTTTTTTTCGATTAGATGATGCAAGGCTTCCATTAGAGTTAATTGATCTCTTCTTCTTCTTCAATTTTTTTTCACCTTTGAATGATAACTTTGATACCATGATTATACTCTTATAGGTGAAGTCCTTCGGAAATTTGAGAATTACTTAATCAAAGATATAGCTCTATATATATAAGATAAGCATAAAATTGGGTACAGCCACAGACAGTTATTAGTTATATAGAAACTGATATTGACAGAGTATGAAAGATAGGAAATGGAGTTTTATATATTTGTTACTCTTGATTCAGCAATGGCGATTAGACAACATTTTCGGTGACTTCATGTCGCTAATTCAAAAGTAGTCTCAGGGTGGCTGTGCATCCTCTTCTTGATCGAAAGCTCTTAAAGGTCTAATTCTCTATAGAGAAGAAGGTATTAAACTACATATATACACATTTTAAGGCAATTTATTATTATTAAATGGAATTGTATCCAGCAAAACAACTCGTATTAATTTCCATAATCACCTGTATAACAATATATACTTACAACTCATAAAAATACCATAATGATAATTAAATGCAGTTAATTAATATATAAATTCTGATTAGCTTCAAAAATGCTTCAATATCCAGTCGGTGGCCATTTTGACAAATAGCTTTCTCTTTTCACTAATAACCCAATGCCCTGAATCAATGTCTTGAACTTCCCAATTAGTGAAATGTTTATCAATCTCATGACCATGTAAATCTTTGCCAACAAACTCGCTGTAATTTGCTCTAATTATTAATAATGGATTATCATATTGGCCCACGTTATTCAAATCACCTTGCTTTTCTAGTTTAAAATCAATTAAATTTTGAACTGATTGTTTAAGCAAGCTTAATGGAATCTTGGATTCAATTTTACCTGTCTTATTGTTCTTTGTAAAGTTACTTAGCAAGAAATCTAAAACCGGCTCTGAATCAACTATTCTTTTCATTGCTTCTCTTAACTCAGGCATCGATTTGTTTAATCCTTTGATTTCAGTTAATTCTCTTAGTTCTTTTAACCAGATATGGAAATTTTCAAATTCAACCAATGCTCTTTCTGGATTAGGATAAGGAATATTATCTATACTAATGATACCTTTAATAACATCGGGATGTGTTAACCCATGGGCCAATGCTAGTTTACCACCCATTGAATGACCAATAAGTATGAATTTATCGCTACCCTGAAGCTCTACAATATTTTGTAAGTAATGAATTAAATGACTTAAATCTTTGGACATTGTATAATTGTTATGGGGGGCTAGGTGAAATGACGTTCCATGATTTCTTAAATCTGGAATCACAACGGATGTGTTTAAATTCTTTGATAACTCCCTTGAAGCACTTCTGTTATTTTTTCGATTTCCTAATAAGCCATGTAGAAATATAATTGGAGGTATCTTATCAGACTGTGTATCAGATTTGACCAAGTCGAAGTCAAGGAGCCCAGGCTTGTTTATTGAGTGGGTGGTCACTAAAGTTCTAAAACTAGAAAACCTGATAGATCGTATCTGTTTGATAGGAAAAGGCATGATGCGAAGAAATTAATGAATTGCTGTATTGCTCCCCATATGAAGCATTTGATTTGTCCATTGAAACTTTGATACCCAAGAGTTGAAGTGGAGCTTTCCAAATACGCGTCAAAGGTGTGTCAGATTTGTTTAATTTCTGAGTATTTTATGACTAACTTTTTTCTACAGCAACAAGATAACTGAATATATATAGCTATCATGATATCCACCATGATCGAACTAGGTATGACGTTAGTTAAGATAGAGTATTACACAAGATCATGTCTCTTATTCTTGCTTTCCAGTTCTTAAAGGCATTACCACAGCACCTTCCAGCATTACTTCTATTTATCAATGCCTTCTTACTAATTTCGTTGCTTACAGGTTGTACTAGCACAAGCAAAGCTTACAAAAATACGTATTTGATGAAATATTCTTTCAATCAAAATTCTTCGTTGTTTGATGTCATGGAAGATGCTTACTCTAATAACACATTCGATCTTTCCGAGTTGTCAGTTAAAATTGGTTATCTAGGTTATTGCATTAAATTTGATTCCAATTCTACGATATGTAACTACAATGGAAATATGAAGACTATTATGGATGAAATTCCTAAGCTGTCACTTTATAACAGTAACTCAAACTCAACTGATGATGATGCTAATTTAGATATCATAAAAGTTAGTGAAGATATTAATAAAAACTTGATCAATCCTTACTTTCTCATAATATCTATTATCTCCGATTTAATATTGATACTAATTGAAATGTACCTATCGATATCAACAAAATTTCACTTTCCATTTAGTAAACAAGTTGCTATGGTTTCTATGGGCTTAAAGTTTTTATGTTTGATGACCTGGTTAATTGGTTCCGTATGGTACTGGTTGGTTATTCGTACAAGTACAGAGATAAGTGAACCAAGCTCTCTGAATTTACTTGCAGTTGAAAAAGGTTCAAAGGCTGCAGCATTGACTTGGGTTTCACTAATCATGTTCATTGTGATTCTGCTTGTTTCAATTTTCAAAGCTGTTTTAAATGTTCGAAGATTATCTAAACAATTTGAAGATGATGATACGGAAAAGTCAGGAAACTAAAAGTACGTTCTCAATTCTTTTTTAATCGTTAATTTTTTTTTGAGTCATATGTTATGAATACCATATACTTTTAATTTCACCAACCAAAATTTCATAAGTTTACAAAAGAAAAAAAAATAAATACTAGCTCTACAAGGTCATTAATTGTTCAGCAGTTGTAGATTCGCTTGATTGTTATATGAGTAACCCTATAGGTTTCTTAACTTGGTTGAATTAGAAGCAAATCATGCAGACATTATTCATGTATCTCCGTCTGCATGTTACAGCTTTTTATTTTTCTACAACTTAATGTTGTATTTGCGGTTTTTGCAATACCTTCCCAATAAAATATATCCAACTGTATATACCAATTGTACCAGCACTAATTTCGGATTATTGTGTGATCAATATATATATATACGTCTCTAACTGTAAAATGTATTAAACTTTTATTATAGTCCTTATTATTCTACTTACTAATTTTGGACACTCATGCCGTATGTGCTCAAAAGAAAACAAACCCTTAAATCCATGATATTTATCATTCCGTGGTAATTTTGTTTCTAGAACTATAGCCTCTATTTAAAATCAAATTGAAACGATGATCTGTTACCACTGAAGTTCTATATATGAATGGTCGAACAAAGCAACAATCATCTCATCTGATCCATTTATTACATATGTCGTAATCCCGATCGAAGATGGGTTACAATCTTTAACTCCTTTCTCAAGTAATATAATATACTCACCACACCTAAATTTGCCTTCAGGTAAAGTGACTATAACCATATTTTAATCACGTGACTCAATGTTTCTCCCGAGAAAATGTGTTCGCGAATGACTTGGACATATTTTAACAACAAATTCGCCTGACATGATAACCGTTTTATATATATGGGACACATTACCATAAAACGCACAGTTTTAAAGGGATCATCGAACAATTTTGATCAAGTGCTAAGTTCTTATAAATAATGGTATATTGTTTATCAAATGTTCTCTCTTCAACTGATATAGGTATAGCTCTGATGTCGCTGTATTGAATATCCGTGCTTACTCGCTACTCCGGCATATTAACTCAGTAAATAATAAATATACATATAGCGTGTATAAATTAATTAAAACCTAGTAACCTTTTTTTTTTTAAAGCTGCAAAAAAAATCAGAGTATAAGCATTACCTGCGTTTAGTCAGTTCATTTTAAAGCTTCTTTGATGCCGGTTGAACTTCACTAACTGTAGGGCATGTTGCGTAATTAAAATTATTATATCTAAATTGCAAGCCTTCTCTCAAATAACGGTTACAAAGCAACTGTCACGTTCTTCGTGTAATCAAGTCATTTTTTAGTGGTTCTTTCCTCCGCTTTGGATTAAGCGCAATACATAAAGTCAGTAATACATTTATCGACCTCTATTGTTTTTAAATTTTCTGGATTGGAAACTATAGAGCACAATGCCCGTTATTTGGAACATGAATACAGGCTACTCAACTTCTCATATAAAGGTATTATGTCTTATATTCAAAGAAAAGTTTAATTTCCATGTTACATAAATTCCTTAAGCGAGATCTTCGAGATGAAAGTTTAAAATTTCCATCATGTGTTTGTAAGTTCAATCTTTACCATGTCAAGGCTTTACAATTCCAGCTCGATTTAATTTAATATTTAACTTTTCACTGATGTGCAAATCACAATTTGGTACTTACAGTTAAATGAAAAATGAAATAAAATATATTCATCATACATATAGCCATTTACATGCGGCAATTGATTGTTCAAAAAGCCTTTTGTATCTGGTCAAAAATTCATGATTTTACCAAAATAGTAAAAAATAAACTGCTTGTTTTTTCTCTGTGCACCCATATAACGTATTTTGCATTCCGATCAATCGACGTTTTACCTCGCGACGTTTCTGGAGCATTTTTTTAGCAAAAATTGCATTTGCATATTTATGTCACTTAATTTTGGCGAAAAAAACGGAGATTGAATAAGAAGCGTAATGAAGGGCGGATTATCCTAGAACAGAAGGCGTTACTATGATAACCGGTTATGAGACTCGAAAATGATGAAAGAATGCTCAATATTGATGCATACCTAATTTATAAAGAACTGTGTATTGTAAGTTGAGAATTTCAAAAATTAACATGGTAGTGAAAGAGAGATTCTAGATAAGTATGTATTGAAGTATTTGATATCTAATACACATCTAGATCATCATTAAAAGAATTCTAAATCCTGCCTGATACATAACGTTCTCAAAATAGCTTTACATCCACTGATAACGTTCTATTCTATTATATGAAACTGATACATGAATGAGACACAATTAAAATTCGTTTATCAATTAAAATTCAGTTTAATGACAAACATCAATTATCAATAGAACAAAATTACTTTTGAGAGTCTTTTCAAAATATTTTATATAATAATGTTAATATTGCCATATCTGAATGCATACACAAAGTTTAGATAGTAAATTGGCTGCACCAGAAAAGATATATTGAAAAGTAGGATAAGATTTTATAATGAAATCTATATAGTTCTGAAAATGTCTTTATTTTATACCCACACCCTATAGCAAATTAGTTTTACATTGATTAAAAATTGCGCATTAAACTTGAAAATTCAGAATGTTACATCAGAATAATCAAAATTCTCCTATTTGGGTTATATGTATGATAAAATTGCATAAGTTCTCATTTAACTTATCTTTATGTTATATATGTTTTAACAATCTGATTAGAGTATATATATATATATATACATATACATATAGCAAATCTTCGAAAGTAAGATAGTATAAGTTTCTAGAGTAATTTAAATGTTTACTTTATTAATCCATTCAAGAAGTTAAAATTAGATAAATGGTGGCGTATCAATTTCAATTTTTACCTACCGCATATAAACATTTTATAATTAAATAATCGGTGAAGTTTGAAGCCAGAAACTAACTACATGACGTTATAAATGATTGGTGACAATTTTCCTTCTTAAGGTCTGTACTTTCAGAGTCACTTCGACATCTCTATATAATTTCCGAAAACTTGCGTTCGCGATAAAAACGTCGGCTACTGATGATGCTTATTTATTAATGGTAAAATCGATACTAAGGCAGTGTCAGAATTAGTACTGCGGTTAAGCAGCCTAATGAGGACCATAATATCTAGGAGTAGGCAAGCGTTTAAGCCGCAGGGCATTGGTCCAGGCACTCAGTGACTTAACGAAGTTCAAGCAATAAACGAGTGGTGGGGCCGATTTTTAATGAGCGGAAATTTTTAAGCAACGGTCGGAAAAGATCAATAAGTGAGCCATTAAACGTGCAGGAAATCTGTACGCTCTGAGCTGAGCGATCCTAACTAACCTGAATGATTAAGTAAGCAGGCTATGTGCGTCTAATTTAATAATCCGCTAACTACCAGTTATTAATTATGAATCATGAAATTTACCTCTACTTCAACACTTGCTTTAAAAGAAACCTATCCCCTGTTATTTGACACAGCTCACACTTGCTATTGCACCCGTTCTCACAACTAACTCGTCCACTCGACCGACGTACCACCTATGCCTCAGCTAGCTGGCCTGCTCTTGCTCTTGTTTCTCGTCTCGTCGATCTTTTTGTTTCAACCGCCAATTCATCAAGATTGTGCAACAACAGCAACGAATAATTAATTTCAATATCTAAAGTATCATTTTATACAAATTACTCTAAATCTATCAGCTCTTTTAACTTTATTTTCGGCACTTTTCTGCTTCTATCATACCCTCATCCATGTCCTATAACCCTACTCAGGTCCCTGGCCCTCAATACCACCAGCTGCCTCATCCTCAACCTCTCCAGTATCCAATGCAATCTGGCCCTCAAGTTCAACAACAGTCTATGTCCATGATGCAGTACCCTATGATGGGTTCACTGCCTCCCCAACAACAACAACAACAACCTTATCAGACACGATTGGCTCCTCCTCCTCCTCCTCCTCCTCCTCCTCCACCACCTGGTGCTACTGGTATAGCACCTATGCTAGGAGTAGACCCAACTTTCATGTCTACAAATACTTCAAAATTGAGAAGAGGTCCTTGGTCTCCAGAAGAAGATGCTAAATTATTAGAATTAGTTTCTCTTTTTGGTGGTGAGAAGAACCTAAATTGGGTTAAAATTTCTCAAGTATTGCAAACAAGAACTGCTAAACAAGCTAGAGAACGATATCATCAGAATCTAAAGCCTTCTTTAAACAGAACCCCTATTACACCGGAAGAAGGTAGATTTATTGAAGAATTAGTTCAAAAATATGGTAAAAAATGGGCTGAAATTGCAAGGCATTTAAACGGCAGATCTGATAATGCAATTAAAAATTGGTGGAACGGAGGATCAAATAGAAGAAAGAGAGCTATGAACGGTTCAAGTTTGGATGTTCATGGACAAGATCCTCCGGCTCTAAAAAAGCATCCTTCAATGGAGTCTACATCCTCTCTTGAGGATATAAATAGCAATATTAAAAAGGATGACAACTCTGATAACGTAGTGAGTGTTCCGCCTTCTGTTTCTTCTTCAACATATTCGAATAACTCTGATACGTCGAGTACACCTTCAATAATTTCAATGACTAATAATAACAACAGTTCAACTTCAACTGCTGGTAAGCCTGAACAGCAGTCTTGCTTTTCACAACAACAACAACAACAACAACAACAACAACAACAACAAGTGCAGGACAATAATAATAAAGGTCCAACTTTTAATACTACCATATTTGGAAAGTCTGATAATGCGCTAAATTCAAACACTGCCGGACCACTACAACAGTCACAACATTCTTCTTTCCCTCCTACTACTCTACCAAGTAGAAGTGGATCAGTTGATTGGCGTAATAGCACCAATTCTTCTAATAGTGGAATGGAATTTGTTTCAATTAGAAAAAGAAGGTTAGCTGATGAGTACCCAATTAGAAGACACTCTGCTGCATCAATACATTCAACAACTTCAACTTACAATGGCAATACTTCTTCAAATAACAATTATCAATTACAGTTTAGTACATTGAGTGGGAATTCATCTCCATTATCAAGATTATCTTCGAGAAATTCTTCAATTATTTCAACAGATTTTACTCCACTGACTCATGCTTCTGAAGTTAATTCTATTAGTTCCAGAAGATCGTCGTTTTATGCTTCAAGTGCAATGGCTACAACAATGAGCTCAAGCAATGGTGCGACTGAATTTAAATCTCCTTCGTTTGCTCCAAGACTGAGTTTCTCATTGTCTTCTACTCATCAATTACCACCTTTACAGAATTTACCATTATCTCAATCTTCTCATTTACCAACTCCATTACAACAAGCTCAACAATTACATAATATTAATGGCCCATTACCTCCACCTCCTTCTATTCCATGTCCTCCAGTTCCAAGCACATCATCAAATTCATTACCTTATAAGCTACCTTCTTTAAATATGAGTGACGATTCTCAAAGAAAAGTATCCCCAACAGGTACAACGGTGAATGGCTTGTCTGTTGAACAAAGCCCAAGAGGCACTACAACAAAGAATGGAGAAGAAGAAGATAATGAGGAAGCCGATAAAGTTTCTATTGCAAGTAATAAAAAAGCTAAGATGAGTTTAGATTTCATTATGTGAATCAGGCATTACCAGTTAATCGATCAGGCAAAGAATCGGACGTCAACTCAATTTTATTTTATTTATTTTGTTTTCGAATGTCGGTTAATAGTTTCCATTTAAATCTCTATGGTTATCATTGAATTCTGTATAATGATAATTACATTTATGTATTTATGTTTATCACTTTCCTCTTTCTTTAAACGGAAAATTTTTTTTCTTCCTTCTGTCCTCAAAATTTATTTAGATTCTTTTTCTTTTACCCTAATTTGTTTTTTAACAAAAATCTTGGATTCACTTCCTTGATAACTCACTTAGTTTTGTCCTGAAGTTTTATTAGTATTTATATCCCCCTTTATCTTTTTTATAGTATTTTTTCTTTTACATTTGTGATTTAGGAATGGCGGTGTTTTGCGTTTTTTACTTGTCTTGTAGTTTCCGTTTTTGATTTTGATTTCAGATTATACTTCCTCTTCTTGGATATTCATCTACTGTTCTAATTTGTGGTTTTTTTTAATACTTCTGTCGATTTCAATTTATTGTACCTTTATTGCAATTTTTCTCTTTTCTTCTTATTTGAGCCTGGCTTTTTTAGGATGGTATCAAAGGGTTTTCTTTGGAGTGACTCCTTCTTTGTTTTCGATCTAATAGTTATGAGTGTTCGTTATTCTTTGTCTTTGTAAAATCATGGTAGTAATTTGATCTTGGTATTAAATCTACCCCTTGTTTAAGATCAATTGTCTTTTTCAATTCATTATTTTTTTATTGAAGTTGCTTGAGAAAAAAAGATAAAGGGAATTACTTTATTTTACTATATGGTATTTTTTCAAGTTTGCTTCCTCCTATTTCACTTTTTCGTGTCTTTTTTTGGTATTTCCTGGTTGTTATTGGGTATGCTCTGAAGTTTTGATTTATGTGTTTTTGATTCTTTTAATTCACCCGGCTCTCATTTCTTTCTTTCTATTATGTGTTCTTATTTTATATTAGTATAAGTTGTATACCATTTTTGACGTAATTACTATTATTTTGACATTTTTGTTCGTAGTAATAGAATAAAAGCAAAAAAACGCTTGAAATGCAATTAACTTAAAAGAAGAAAAAAAGAATGTTGAAAGCAGGATTATACAGAAAAAAAATAACAATACGGTAGAATAAATTCATTTGGGATACGGCAAAACAAATCTCCTTTCAATCTCAGTCTCTTTTCCAACTTCTTCTTCACCTTCAAACTTCAATCTACAACTTTTCTTAATACTACTAGTAACCTCAGCAGGATAAAAGGCAGTAGTTTCAGGATACTTTGCTAACACTTTATACCCAATTGGATAATTTCTTAGTTTTGAATTCTTTGTTTCAGCAGGTATCAGTAAAACATCTTTATAATTAGCAATAAATAATCCAATACCATCATCTGGTTCGGGATCCAAAACTTCAAATTTGGTATCAGATATAACTTTAGTAACTGAACATTGAATCCATTCAGTTGTACGCTTATTTTTATAGGCAACTTCGGATCCAACTGTAATGGGAGATGATGGATGATATGGAGACGTGTAAAATGATCTGCCTGAGCTCTTACCCTTGGCATTAGATTTGTAATTTGATGAACGTGTAGTCGATGAGTCTGATAATGAACCAGGTAGCGTTTTTCCTGGAACACTCTTTCCAGAAACACTGGAACTCCCTATAATTGGTGTTGTCTTTGATCCTCTCATCACTATTCTTGGTGTTGGCAAGCTTGATGTTGTTTTAGTGATTTCAGTATCTTCGTCTTCTTCGTTATCATCATAATCTGATAATTTCAGAGACTGATTATCGTTGTTATTGTTAGATGAAGGTTGTGATAGTAATCCATTAACATTGATTAACGCAGTGTCTAATATTCTTTTGGTCTTTTCTAAATTCTCTTTATGTTTCTTGATTAATTCAATATGGGTATTGATCTCTTCTTCATCATCTTTATTGTTTATTGTCGGCGAATCTAATTTATTAAAACTAAGTCTCTGGTTTGCATTGCATGTGTCTTGGATTGATGAAACAACAACATCCCAATATCCTTCCATGTTATACCTATTTATTTTTATGTCTCCGTTAATTTACAATTGTGTGTCTTTATTAATTAAAAGCACGCTTGTTTTGTTTTATCCATAACCACACCTCTCCTGTATCTTTTGATCGTATTAAGTCGTGTCTACGGTCGTGTGCAAAACAATTAACTACGCAATCTTTTAAATATATATTTCCCGACTTTGAAATTTGTGAAATTCTCGAAAACTATAGATATATATCTTGTAGATAAATCTTTTAGACGCGAGATATGCTTTAAGGGATGCTGAGGTCATTCCGAAACTCCTCCCATGTATGGTATCCCTATAATTTATCACTTAATTAGTTCTGTTTAACAAGTTAAATCCCTTTATATCCATTTCTATATGAATTGCATTTATTAAGTATTTAAAAACTAACATTATTAGATCATTTAATTATACTGATGAAAACAATTACGTTTGAAAAGACAAATAGTGGGTAGTATCAACCTCTTGATTGGATTCGGGATCAACTAAAATATTTGAAGAAATTTTGAATACTTAAATTTAGCAGGGTGGACAGATGAGGATGAGATGGTCATTTGCTGCACAGGTACGTATTCTATATAGGTGATTACCACTAGAAAGAAACTTAGACTATGAATATGTAAATTAAAGTATGGACAAAGGCAAATGTTATACACATCTACGTGCGTGCTTTGATTCAATTAATATATATATATTCTTGGAAGTGTATAGATAAATGTACACAATTTTAGCAATATTCGTTGGTCACGTGATTAAATATAGAAATGAGAACCTCGTTTTAGTGCATGTTTAAGGGTAAATAAATAGTTGTAAGCGTTGTATACCCAGAACAATCATGATTTTTTTAACTTGTTTTCAGCTTAGATTATGAATTAATTAGGTGTTCTGTCAAATTCATGAGGTAAATCGTTTATAATTTAACCAATCTAGGAAAATATCGGAGATAAATTCATAAAACCTCTTAAACCGCCGCCAAGCTGGGGTTAGATCTATTTAGCTATCATCTATACGCAGTAATCATCATATGCGTACTTACTTAATATTCTTAGTTTTAAGATATCCTTCACGTTGATACAGAATAGGGTGTTTAATTTTAGCAACAACTATATAATTTTGTAGTAAAAGCATACTTGGGCCATGCATAAATTTATGATACATTTATTTATCCCAGCTCGTTTTACATATAGATATTGACAAGAGAAATTGAGCAAAAAATAAAATGATAAGAATTCAATTATTAAATTCATCTATATGAATTTACGAATATCGGAAAAAAATAAACAGTTATCTAGAAATAAAATCAGTTTCGTTAAAGGCGCACTCGCATACAAAATCGCGAAATATATTGCGGGTCAACTGCTAACACAATTGTTTCTTGCTTCTACACCTTAGGATATGATTATGGATTCAAGCCATAAATATAGACTAAATGCATTTATTGTTAAATCAAGTATTGAGACATTTCCTAAATGATCAAAGTATATTCTGAACTTTGTCCCTATGTCACAATAATTAACATGAATGCTTCCATGTGTTTCATTGTCCGTTCCATAAAATCTTTCCATGGATTTAAGAGCCAATTCTCAAATTTTAAACCATGTTCTAGTGCATGATTACCATTATGGCAGGGAATATGCACCTACCGGTCACTAATTGACTTATATAAAAAAAATAATATGGAATTAATCAAATACACAAAGTCTGTATTCGAATCCTTATTGGTCAATTAATAAAGTTCTGCAATTCTTTTTAAATCGTACTACCCTTCAGAACTTACATAATCAATGAAACCTTAATTTCCTTAATTTTTGCATATCCGTTTGATTCAAATTATAGGACGCAAGTCTAGTAACTTCATCTGTAAACAGCAAAAAGAGGATTAGAATTAATGGCAAACAATTATTTAATATTAAAATAAAGTCATTTGAATTTTTCAATGATATATTGGTTCGCTGATCGCTTTTGCTAAGTAGTCACCTACTAAATATATAAATATATAAATTTATAAAGAAATTAAATTTTTGTTTCCTCAAATGCTTGAATAATAAAATGCATCTTAGGGTCTGGACAAAGTATCGACTTCTATATTCTTGTTAACAGGAATAGGGGGTGTGCTTTTTTGTTGCCAATAAGTAACTAAATTGAAAAAAAAAAACAGTTCCGGAATTTAGAATAGCCTCTCCAGGATAAAAATAATATATAGTATCTATTTGTCAATAATATGCATAACTTAATTTTTTTTAACAAATGCACTGCACTTATCTCAATATAACATGAATGCTATGAAATTTGAATTCATACCGAACGATGTTCTTCAAGATTTAAATATGCAGGTGCGCAAACCTACATGTCTATCTATTAATTAATTTGGTTTTAAAGCCACGAATTAGGAGTCCAAAATAAACGATATGGGACTATTTTTATTCTTTTGAGTTCATTTTATAATAAGGGCCTGTTATAGAAGTATGAATGAATGTTATGTTTAGAATATATTAACGTACCATAAAACATATAAATTCATGTAATCATTAAATACATACAAAACCTAAAATTCATAGAGTTCATATAACCTTGATCATTAAGTTAGCCTATATATATATACATGAAATCTAGTATCAATATGATTTTCGAGGCGATTTGAATCAACCAATGACCCTTATTACTTTCGAGCTAGTAATCAGGTAGCCTGTTGTATATTAAATACATAATATGATATAGTATATAATATATGAGTTTTATTTACATATGCCGAAGTTTCTCGGATCATATATTATTGTTCCATAGTGCCGAACTATTGAGCATTGAACATTGAACATTATGTAATGGATAATTTTTAATTAATTCACCCTAGTTATCTCAATTTAAAACAAAATTGTTTTTTTTTAATAGACTTTTTGACTTTTGAACGGAAAATTAATTCTACACAACACAGGCAAAATTCTAATTCCATCAGGTATCATATGATTATGATGGTTATGATTATGATTATGCCTATTACTCTAGCACTCTCATGAACTCAATTGATTTATGGGTGAGTCTTGGTGATAGTTGTGCATACGATATAACTACAATTAATGAATTATAAATGGTCTCCTCTTGAGTTGTCAATGAGACTTGAAAGATCAATTATTCAGATATTTTATATCTCGAGAACAAGTATATCTAGGCGCTTTTGAGTACACTTGGTTGTTAGCTGGGTGCATAATTTTTTATAAGGGACATTACAATTGATATACGACTAAAATACCTTGTATAGATGTAGGTTAACGTAGCATTTAGTAATTAGAAGGAAGGCACACCAACGAATTTAAATAAATCAAAAGCAACCAACGGCCAAGAGCCTTAGAATACTGGAACAGTATAATACTAAGTTCGATGCAATATATACCTAAATGACCAAACACTAGGCAAAACTCTATTTAGTAGTGCATTATCAATTTAAAATTAATCTAGTGATCCCTGTATTAATCAAGTTTTTCAGTTTAAACAAAATTGCATTCTTGAACAATTTGAATGCAAGAATTATATAATTTACGGGTTTCATAGCCTTTGTAATATAAATTACAAATGCATTAAACAAAATATGAGCACATATAATATCCTCAAAACTTGTATTCATTAGGCTAAATGACAGACACTAAAAAAAACTTAGAAATTATGCATTGCCAAATCCAACCTCTTGGACTGGATAACTAGGAGGAATTATGGTTTTCATGGTTGGAGTAATTAAAGGAACCTCAATATTGAAGCACATCCCACGAACATCAAAATCTTCTAGAGTGTTTGGTAAATCATTCAATTTAATTAAGCTGAAACCTTGGTCATTTAAAACTGTCAGTTTTTTTATATAAGAAAATTCAAAAGATCTGAAATCTGTACAAACACCATCGGCATCCCCATATCTAGTTCTAATTAATTCTTTCTTGAAAGAGAGTATATTATTGGTCCATAATTTATTAATATTACTCAAATCATGAAACTGGAGAGCTAAGCCTATGGCTACAGAATTGCAAACAATTAATTCCTTCAAATTTGTGGGGATGATAAAGCAATCTAGGAGTTCGTCTGTATCAGTTTTAATCAACAAAGCTTTCTGATTTTCCAAAGGAGCATTATTGCTAAAACGAGAGCCCTCAGTGATAAAACATTGAGGGTCTATGTTTTTAGCATAAACCATGTCAAAGCACAACCTACTGAATTGCTCATCTGGAAGTTGTCTGATCAGCACAACATCCTTCAGAATAATAGATTTAGTCTCTAGTAATTCAAATAATTTAGGTAGATACCAACAGCATTCGTATGGAGTATACAAATACTTCCGCAATGAATCATGAGAAATAGACAAATGATAGGCAGCAAAGCTGAATTTGCATTCTTGGAGGAACAACAACCCAATGTAGTTCAGCACTTCATCTTTTGACAATACCATGTCAATAATTCCTTGAACATCAAAACGTGAGTTTGAAGTAAGAGATAATTTGTAAATTGGGAAAATAATCTCTAAAGGAAGGCCTTTTAAAATTGAAAAACCAATTTCAAAAGATTGAGATATGTGCCCTTGTTCTTCTTCCTTACAATATTCCATGTACGTGCAACTCTGATAATCTATACTATTAGAATATATATGCAGTGTCTATTTTCTGTATAGTATGCTAGTAGACAAATAATATCTCATTCAAGTTAATGCTAGAAAATGGTAATTAATTAAGTTAATTCCAATTGGCTTTGCGAATGAATGCAAACTGAGTTAGAAACCCTTAAAGTTTAAGTGAGGTATTGAATGTCTAATAACAAGCGATCGATTTGTGGTGGATCGTGAAAAAATTGTTGATATTGGTATCAATATAGCTTTGTTCCATCTATATGAGCTTGTGGAATGTTGGAAAGTATATAGATGCCTTTAGTTTTTGAAGGCGGAAAGGTTTGTTTTCTCTCCAAATTTTTTGAGTACGAGAGTTTTTTGAAATTGCGGATTATTTATTAATTTCCAACTTTGAACCGAACAACTGGCCGGGTCATAAGATGAGTTCGGTGACAGAGGGAAGTCATTGGTTCTCTCCAATTCTCAATCACATGAGAATTGGTTTGTGAGTTTAATGTTACCTGGAGAGATTTCACTATAGCTAATTTCCCATACTATCAAAGAAATTCAGGGATTTGTCTAATCGTATGTCTGTTTTTGTGTATACATGGAAATGTCCAAGGATCTCTAAAGTCGAATACTCGAAAGTAATCACCTGCATGATCCTGAAGACATTATTAACTGAAAAAATCATCAATTATCATTATAAAAATTGAATTAAGAGATGACAAAATTTTAATTCACCAGGTCTCTCTGTCTAATATAACTCGCTAATCTTTTCTATCCCTTGGTTAGCTAGGGAAAACTAATATATGTTGTAGCCATTTAGGGATTATTATTCCAATTTATAAGTGGTTGTCAAGGTTTCTTACATTTCTATCTTTAATACATGGGTTGTGCTATACATTTCAATACACCATTATTAATTTCTTCATCGGCGTTCATGACGTAAATTTCTTAAATGTAGTATAAAAAAGTTTGTCTAAGAACCGAGAAAATACACATTATATGAATACAATCAATCATATACTAAACTATTTTAGAACGTGTAGAAATTGATTGAATATTTATATCGAAAATATAAATATCCATAATAATTTAATATTGGATATTTTTCAATGGAATTGCACACTATGTTTATATATTTTGCATTTTCTCCACATTAAATCTTTAAATGTATAAACTCCAAAGTTAAAGTCGGTTGGCTTTGAAAATTTTATAGTTCACTTACATGTATAAAATATATAAAACTTGAGTGTTTTCCATCTGATTTCCTATTATGTAACGCCTATGCTTTCTAATCAGTATATATCTAGATCGTAATAAGGAAGATATCATATTTACGAAAAGGTTACAGTAGTTAAATATTATGTCAAAAACCTGAATAAAAATCATACCTGTGTTATTTTGTAACTTACAAGTATATATAGTTAGAACCATTCAGGACTGAGAGAAAGCTTAACAACTCTCACAAAAGTCAGGGTAGTGGAAGTTCAGAAATTAATAGTTAATTCCTTCATTGATTTCTCATCAAAAAATGGTTATGTATTGTTCATGTATGAAAATTTAAGTTGTAAGCAAAGAAATTGCCTTATCTAGTGAGATCTTAAAAGCAAAACCTAACTTGATGTTTCCGATGTTTGTAATCCTAGCGCTCCCAGATGTTGAGCGGCACACGCCTACAACCGCTCGCACACGACTTTTTTACAGGTTATATTTTTTTGAAATTTTTTTTGGCCTAATAGATAAAGGTATATTTTGAAAAACCTATCGAAATACGGACTCAACATTTCCATCTTCTGGTGTGACCAATTAAAATATAATCATGTCTGCATCACTAGAAAGAATCACACATATTAAAAACCCAAATGCTGCTGGTAACAGTACAAACCCAGAACAACGTTACTGGAGAGCTTTCTCTAGTTCACAATTAGTTAAAGAACACAATTCCGTTACACATATTAACTTTGATCCAAATTCCCCTCATGATTTTGCAGTGACGTCGTCTACAAGAATTCAAATTTTTTCCTCAAAAACAAGAAAAGCTGTTAAAACATTTTCGAGATTTAGAGATACAGTTTATTGTGGTGAATTTAGACAAGATGGTAAATTACTAGTGGCTGGTGATGCGTCTGGTTTAGTTCAGATTTTTGATGCTATACATCCAAGGACGTTACTTGTTTCTATTAATCCTTCCACACATCCAACTCATGTTACTAAATTCAATCCTGTGAACCAGACTCAATTGTTAACTTGTTCTGATGATAGAGTCGCAAGATTGTATGATATTTCACAATCCGAAAAACCGATAATAAGTTTCGATGATCACGATGATTATATCAGAACAGCTACCTTTATTCCTTCAGCAACAACAAATTTGGTGGTTACTGGTTGTTATGACAATTATGTTAGATTATTTGATCCAAGAGTTGGCTCAACTCCAATATTAAAATTTGATCAAGGTGATTCAGTTGAGGATTTACTTTCATTAAGCGCCACTAATTTAATTTCATGTGGTGGTAACACAATCAAGACTTGGGATTTAACGGCTGCTAAAAGTTCAAGATCCTTAACCAATTTCAACAAGACTGTTACCTGTTTAGCCGACGCTGGGGAAAAGGGAATTTTAGCAGGTTCTATTGATGGACATGTTAAAGTTTTCGATTCCTCGAAAATTAATTGGGATGTTACTTTTGGTTGGAAATTTGGTAGTGGTGTATTAAGTTGTGGTGTTTCACCAAATCATAAGCACTTGGTTGTTGGTTTGAATTCAGGTTTATTAACCATCAGAACTAGAAAAACGGAACCTAAAGTAAAACAAGGAGTTAAAGAATATAAATCCAGTGCATTTGCCAGAATGATGAGAGGTGCTGAATATCACGGAGAATACGAACATCGTATTGTTAATGAAGATAATACAAGTTCCGCTGCTTCTAAGAAATTAAAACAATTTGAGAAAGATTTGAACACCTTCAAATGGTCAGATGCGTTAGATCATGCTTTAGTTACAGGAATGTCTAAAGAGTTAACTGTTACATGTTTAGAAGAATTAAGAAAAAGGGGAAAGGTTAGAGTTTCATTATTAAATAGAGATGAATCTAAATTAGAACCATTGTTAACTTGGTGCTTTAGATCAGTTGATGACTCCAGAAATGTTAATATTATTGCAGATTTCCTGGGTTGTGTCTTAGAAATGTATGGCGATTTAATTGAAAAACAACCTATTCTAGAAGAGTTAATTTGGGGATTACAAAACAAAATTGATATGGAAATTGTTAAATGTCAAGAAGCCCAAAAGATTAATGGTATGTTGGAATTATTAAGCGCTTAAAATCTGGGCCAGTGTCTTTTCTTCGATTTAATTTGTAATAGTTTTATTATTTCTTTATTTTGCATTCTTCTTCTTTTGTAATATAATATAGATTTTGTCAATTAATATCCATGAAACTAAATAATTGACTAATTAAGGTAAATGATCTCAGAGACTGTGCCCCACAAAATGTTAGGCGACATATCGCAATTCCAAAAGAAGCACAGCCTTAGAAACGCGTAACCTTGCAAATCTAAAGTTGACCTATACGATCAGACGAAGTTAAACACATCACGCTATCAGAAGATTTTGAACAGCAAGAACAAAATTGCTTCCTACTTGGTACAGTTTTACTCACATATTTGATTTTTGAAGATATGAAGACAGATTCGCCAAGTGAAATAGAAGTTATACGAGAGTATTTCACAAAATTACGATCGAAAATTAAAACTTTTGAGAAACAGTATGAATTAAAGAACAGCGGAGCCAAACCGGATACAACTAAAATAAAATCTAACTTCAAATTATATTCCAGCTATCAGAAATATTGGCATTTGAAGAAATTGCTTTCATCCTTTGATTCTGAAGAAAATAATATTGATATTGATGAACTCATTCGTGATTGGTCTAAATTTTGCAAGAGATTAAAACTCAAAGCCCAGCAACGACCTAATGAAAGGAATCATAAGGGCAAAATCAATGATCAAGAGAAGGTTGAATCAAAACTTCAACTGAATAATATTTCTAAGTTAGAAGACAGGACACAAATTATTGAAAGAACTCCTCCAAAACGCAAGGGCCCTCAGATATCTACTTTGTCATCTACAGCCTCCACAACCACCTTAGTCGCCGACAATTTTTCGGATGACTCATCAAACGAAGAAGAAGAAGTTGACGAAAAAACAGTTATTGGACCAACTCCTCAATTAAATGGTAGGGTGCTGAGTGTTTTTGACATTAAGTTTTCCCCGGACAAAACTCCACTATCAACTCCACAAAGTAAATCGGAATCCAACATATTATTGCCAGGTTTACAAGATCAGAATGGGGAATCCTTTGAATTTAAAACACCAAGTAAAAAGCCAGTTCAAAGAAAATTAACGTTTACTAATGATCATAATGATGATAACTCGGAATTTAAGACACCAAGTAAGAGCATGAGTGCTAGGTTAAATAGAGTTGAAACTGAGGCTACTCCAGTCTACCTAAGAACAGGATCGTTTGCATCTAGTCAACAAATGAGTAATTTTGAAATTAATGGTAGCGACAATGGCAACGATGATTCAATTGATCGGTCTGTTGTTGATAGTGATGAAGATGGTGAACTTCAACTGTCATTTGGCGAATCTAAGAAAGTTGATGGTGGTGAGAATGAAGCTTTATATTCTGTTTCTCTTAGTAAATTTATTGAACCTAGTCCTATCTTGAGAAAAGTTACAGCAAAGTCATTGTTCAGGATGAACGAAGAATTACACGAATTAAAAAGAACCTTAAATTTCAATGAATTTGAAGAAACTCAGGAAAATGAAAAGGAGGAAGTTAGTGGTGAAGACAGAAAATATGATGAAGTTGTTACTGGTACTGAGAAAGGGTCAATGGAAGTAGAAAAAACTGAACCAGAAACGTTAGAAGAATTAATTAAAAATAATGAAGTTGATAAGGAAATGGACAGTTTAGACGAAGGCGGGGATACAGTTGAAAAAGGGGATCAATTCAGTAAATATAGAAACAAGATTAAAACAATCAAAAGAACCACAAGGAG
This sequence comes from Ambrosiozyma ambrosiae, assembly GCA_003705185.2. Lineage (NCBI taxonomy): Eukaryota > Fungi > Ascomycota > Pichiomycetes > Pichiales > Pichiaceae > Ambrosiozyma > Ambrosiozyma ambrosiae. The sequence continues at coordinate 57,154 of PPHU02000004.1, read as the reverse complement.
AGTTAAACTTAAAACAAACGAATTGGATGATGAAGATGAACTCAAAGATGTTGATATTCATAAGCAAATGAGAAAGTTATATAAAGAAAAGCAAAAGAGACCTTTTGATGAAAGTGATGACGATAGCGAGGAAGAATATGAAGATGACAATGAAAGTGAGATGGAAGAAGAGGAATATAAACGAAGGGATTTTCAGGAACTCAAGGAACACGCTAAAAAGGCTCATGGTAAGCATCCTCTTTCGAATAATTTTGTTAGAATGAAAATTCATTATAAAAATAGAAGGAAGAAATTTCAAAGAAAGTGATTTGATATTTAGAATTTGAATTTTAAGTTGCTTTGTTTTATTGCATTATATATTATTTTAATGAAAAGTCATGGGAAGATGGTAATACTGGCAGCTTAGCAATGTATATATTACTGATATTTCATAATCAAATGAAAACGAGGCTTTCAATGATTGCTTTGATCAGTAGATTAAGTACAACTTCAATGTTTTGAAAAACTCCCATATATTGAAGTACATAAATACAGAAACATAGGTAGCTCAACTATTCATTATCATCGATCAAAGGCTTTTCAACTTTGAACTCATCATTTTCCCCAACTTTAAAACAAATAGTAGAAAAATCAGATAAACTCAGGCTAGTAGCTTTAGTATCATCATCATATTGAAAATCAGTAAATCCTGAATCGTATAGATTGAACTTGTCGTTAGGCAAAGCAAACTTAATATTGTTTGGATCATTTAACTTAACCCTGGAATTTTTTCCTTTTGAATTTGTAGTCACTGGAATAGTAGCTATAGTATCATCACTTTCAGCTCCTTTATCATCTTCTTCCATTCGCGCTTTGTGGTCTTCAGAATCTGAATCTGAGTTGTCAATGTCAAATGATGGTTTTGGTATATTTAAGTCATCTAGTCGATAACTCGATTCTTCATCATCTAAAATCTCACCATCTTCTGTTAGTTGTAATGGTGGATTATCAAGCTTTAGGCCTCCAGTTTCGTTAATTGCAATAATTAATTCTTCTTTTATCTGTTTGAAAGTATGAGTTGGAGGAATAGATAGCATTATCGTTTGTGACTGTCTTTTGAACTTGATTAAAAATGGTAACTGACTTTTAAGCTTGGTTGATGATTTTGGAGGCATTTTGAATTGTTTTGAATTGAATTTATAATAATTTATAATAATTTATAATAATTTATGTCTCTGTGTTTTTAACCTTTTAAAAATTGAGGATATATTTTTTTAAAGTATTTTTATATTAACTACCTAGATAATGAAAAATGTTGTATTTCACTAACACCTATAACCAAACCTGACAAAAAAACTAGAAATGCAAACACAAAGTTGCAAAACGCAAAAATGATATTTTATATGTGGCGTATTTAATACGCCACATACCTTGCCTCAACTTTTTATTACAGTATGTCATCACAATACAGATATTTCCTTCAGAAAGTTATTGATTTTTCTTGAATTGTTATTATTTTCGGTTCAAAAGTGGAAATATTTTCTAAATTAGAAATTAAAATATGTGTACGAAAACGAGGAGAGTAAGCTACCTAATGTTATTAATTGTTAAAACTTCCAAGGAAATATCAGAATTAACTATTTCACGACATTTAACTACAAACATTCCCATTTACTTAAAAATAATCAATACCTCTTAGTCATATATATTTACCCTATATTGAGCTTCAAGTTATTGGAAAGTGAATCAGATCAATATTTTGAGACCTTGCAAAAAATAGTATATCTTTTTTTCACAGAATAATCGAGATAATTTTTCTTTTTTGAACTGCCATGATAATTGAATTCTAAGTAGTTTTAACGTTACTATACTATAAAATTTTGAACTTAGAATATTAACTGTTGCAATTATAATAGTCTTCAATGAAACGTCTAGAGAACTGTTTAATAAAAAAAATTTGAAGCTAAATTTTCTTATCGGCAGTAGATAATACTGTGGTTCTCAGGGGTTTTTATTCGTGCCATGTATCTGCCTTTTTCAACACAGCCTTGATCTTCCGGCATCTCACGGAACTTTAAATTCTCTTTTTCAAACTTTTCTTTATTTCATTAATTGTAATTGAAAATTGATTCATTTCAGATTGTTCCACAATAACCAAGAATTTATAATTAAATAGTCTAAACAATTTATAAGTAATATGAACTACAAGCTTGCAATGAGTACAAATATAAGTTATAAAAACTTTGTTAATGTTTACACGCTTGTAAGCAGATCATCAGAGAGAGGTCGTGTCGCGTAATTAAGGAAACTCTTCCGGTGTCCAGGTGTACTTACTGGTGAGTACAACCCTAATAGTAACAGCGAAAGAGGAAAGACAGCTCAACCGCAAAAAAAAAAGTGCATTCTATTTAATTTCCCAGAAGGTCCTTCCTCTGATTCACGTGTCAAACAACTACCGAAACTGTCCTCATTTTCACTGCTTTATTATCATTTGCTACTCTGTGTAACTCAGTTCTGGCTCTGTTGAATCTATTTACTTTTGCTCTTCTGAACAAAAAAAAATACAGCTGATACACTTACCTAAAGGTCAAGGTAGCATCCCTTCTCATTTTACTAGACTTTTCCTTTTCATTCCGGTTCCTTTTTCCTAGATATATATTCATTCTTAGTTTATTCAATATCACAATTTGCAATTAATAATTAGACTATCATGAGTAGTCGTAACAATCACGCTAGTCCCTTTGATGACAAATATCAGTTCTCATCAGATAATTTGAATTCTTCTCAAGGTACATCAACAGATTCGCCATACATAACCGACGGTGGAGGGAAAAGAGAGTTTAGTTATAATAAAGATAATTCTTCAACAAGTACTGAAAGTATAGTATTCTCTCCTGTCATAAAGCACACAGAAACATTTGCTTCAGTGAATTTGAAAGAAGCTCATGTTACTTTCGGCTCGGAAACTCCTCGTCATTACAACAATTCAAAAGATAATGAGGAAAATGAAGAAGAAGATGCTGTGGGCAATTTACCTGCGAGACGTGAAACAGTTTTTAAAAGACATAGATGGGGTACCCAAAGACGTAAAGATGGTAAGCCTGTCATAAAAAGAAATAAAACATTTAAAAGATCATTGTCAAAGAGGTTTCCGCATTCGAGGGTGTTCCACTCACATAATGAGCAACCCCTAATGGAGGATGAAGATTTTCAACCAGATGGTGATAAAGATAGATCAAGAGAGAAAAGATCCGTGTATTGGAATATGCCAATACCCGAATCACAGTTAAATGGGGATGGGCAAATTCCACATTATCCAAGAAATAAGATTAGAACGACAAAGTATACTCCTTTGTCTTTCATACCTAAAAATTTATACTACCAATTTGAAAACGTTGCAAATATTTATTTTTTAATTATGATTATTTTAGGTGCTTTTACAATTTTCGGTGTTCCAAATCCGACTCTATCTGCTGTTCCTTTAATCGTCATTGTTATTATAACAGCATTCAAGGATGCTTTAGAGGATTCAAGAAGAACGGCGACTGATTTAGAAGTTAATAATCAAGTTACTCATGTTTTAAAAGGTATTGATAATCCAAATTTCTCTGGCGAAAAAATTTCCATTTGGAGAAGATTTAAAAAATTGAATTCTAGAATTATAATGAAATTAATCAGAACCATAAGAGGCGATCCACAGATTGATCCACTAGCTGAGGATAAAGTTAATCCAAGAAAATCTATAGATAGTTTTGATTTTCGAACAAGTATGGAAATTGAGGCAAACCATGATGTTATAGATAGTAATCTATCATTAAACACAACTTCTGCAAATCCATTTTCGGATTCAAATGAACTTATTTCTCCATATAAAGATAAATTTGCTATGAAAATGAAGCCGTTTACTGCACCTCCTTCTAATTCCGCGAGATATGCGGATTTACATCCAACTTTCAAAAAAGATTACTGGAAGAATGTTCATGTTGGTGATATTTTAAAATTGAAAAATAATGATCAAATTCCTGTTGATGTTATTATTCTTGCCACGTCTGATTCTGATGGGGCCTGTTATGTTGAAACCAAAAATTTAGATGGTGAAACCAATCTAAAAGTTAAGCAAAGTATGAAGTGTTCTTGTGCCTCAATCAAAACTGTCAATGACTTATCAAGATGTAAGTTTTGGTTGGAAAGTGAAGGTCCTAAGGCTAATTTATACAGTTATCAAGGTAATTTAAAGTATCATGCAAATGGTAATGAAAACGATGAAGTTTGTAACGAAGCTGTTACGATTAACAACATGCTATTAAGAGGTTGCTCTTTAAGAAACACTAAATGGGTTGTTGGTATAGTTGCTTTCACAGGTGATGATACTAAAATTATGCTTAATGCGGGTGTCACTCCTTCCAAAAGATCAAGAATCACAAGAGAATTGAATATTTCAGTTATTTTAAATTTCATATTGTTATTCATTTTATGTTTTGTTTCTGGACTAGTCAATGGAATTTATTACGGAAACGGTGGAACTTCACGAGAAACTTATGAATTTGGTACTATTGCGGGGTCTGCTGTTTTAAATGGTATCGTTTCATTCTTTGTCGCTGTTATTTTATACCAATCATTGGTTCCAATTTCTTTATATATATCCATTGAAATTATCAAGACTGCTCAAGCTTACTTCATTTATTCTGATGTTAAAATGTGGTACGAAAAATTAGACTATCCCTGTGTTCCAAAATCTTGGAATATTTCGGATGATTTGGGTCAAATTGAATATATTTTCAGTGATAAAACTGGTACCTTAACTCAAAATATTATGGAGTATAAAAAATGTACAATCAGTGGTGTCTCCTATGGTAGAGCATATACTGAAGCGTATGCAGATATTAGAAGAAGGCAAGGAATTGATGTAGAAGAAGAAGCAGCGAGGGAAAAAAAGGAAATTAAAGAAGATAAGGTTGAAATGATTAATTTGTTAAAGGAAGTTAATGTGGGAGAAATTTCAAATGATATATCTAATGAACTAACTTTTATATCTAAGAAGTTTGCTCAAGATTTAAATGGCAAGTCGGGTGAATCACAAAAGTTTGCTTGTGAAAATTTTATTTTGGCTTTAGCTTTATGCCATTCTGTTCTAACTGAAAGATCAGAAAAGGATCCAACTAAATTAGAATTTAAAGCACAGTCCCCTGATGAAGCCGCATTGGTTGCGACTGCAAGGGATGTTGGTTTTGAATTTTTATCCAGAACTAAAAAAGGAGTTATTTTAAATGTTCAGGGTATTGAAAAAGAGTATCAAGTTTTAAATATTTTAGAATTCAACTCAACTAGAAAAAGAATGAGTGCAATTATTAAGATTCCTCCAGCAACAAGAGATGGTGAGCCAACTGCTTTATTAATCTGTAAGGGTGCTGATTCCATTATTTATTCGAGATTATCTGATGAAAACAATCAAGAGCTTTTAGAAAAAACCGCATTAGATTTAGAACAATATGCAAGTGAGGGTTTAAGAACTTTATGTATAGCTCAAAGAGAGTTGCAATGGTCTGAATACTTAAATTGGCAAAAAAGACATGATATCGCTTCTGCTTCGTTAGAAGATAGGGAAGGCAAGATGGAAGATGTTGCTTCTTCTATTGAAAAAAATTTAACCTTGTTAGGTGGTACTGCCATTGAAGATAGATTACAAGATGGTGTTCCTGAATCAATTCAGTTATTAGCCAAAGCTGGTATTAAATTATGGGTTTTAACTGGTGATAAAGTTGAAACTGCAATTAACATTGGTTTCTCGTGTAATTTGTTGCAAAATGGTATGAACTTATTGATTATTAAAACTTCAGGTGAAGATATTGAAGAAATTATTGGAAAAGAAAAATGGAATACAGTTAAGGATGACAAAGTTTCTCTTGTTTCGTTGTTAATTGAAAAGTATATGCATGATTATTTTGGCCTAACGGGAGCATTACATGAATTACAGAAAGCAAAAAATGATCACAGTCCTCCGCACGGTAATTTTGGTATTGTTATTGATGGAGATGCTTTAAAGATAGCTTTGAATGATACAATCAAAATCAATTTTCTATTGCTTTGTAAGCAATGTAAGGCTGTTCTATGTTGTAGAGTTTCTCCAGCACAAAAAGCTGCTGTTGTTACTTTAGTTAAAAATACTTTAGATGTTATGACTTTAGCTATTGGTGATGGTTCAAATGATGTTGCCATGATTCAAGCTGCAGATGTTGGTGTTGGTATTGCTGGTGAAGAAGGTACTCAGGCTGTCATGTCTGCAGATTATGCTATTGGTCAATTTAGATATTTATCCAGATTGGTTCTTGTTCATGGTAGGTGGTCTTACAAAAGATTAGCTGAAATGATCCCTAGTTTCTTTTACAAAAATGTGGTTTTCACTTTAGCTTTATTCTGGTATGGTGTTTATGATAATTTTGATGGTACTTATTTATTCGAATATACTTATTTAATGTTTTATAACTTGGCTTTCACCTCATTGCCAGTCATTTTCTTGGGTATTTTTGATCAGGATATTGATGCTCATATTTCACTGATTGTTCCTCAGTTATACAGAAGTGGTATATTAAGACAAGAATGGACTATGGAGAAGTTCGGTTATTATATGTTAGATGGATTTTATCAATCCATTATGGCTTATTTCTATCCTTATTTCATGTACATGAAAAATGGCATTGTTACTGAAAATGGCTTGCCTTTAGATCATAGATATCTAGTTGGTGCTCTTGTTGCTACTATTTGTATTGTTTCTTGTAACATTTATGTTCTTATGCATCAATACAGATGGGATTGGTTTTCTGTTCTAATCATCTTCCTTTCTATTATTATTGTTTGGGGTTGGACTGGTATTTGGTCTTCATCTCATACTTCTGCTGATTTCTATAAAGCTGCGGTTCAGTTGTATGGTACCACTTCTTGGTGGGCTTGTTTCTTTGTTGGTTTCTTAATTTGTATGCTACCTCGTTTCACTTATGATGCTTATCAAAAGCTTTATAATCCGGCTGATATAGACATCATTAGAGAATGTGTCGCTAGGGGTGATTTTGATCATTATCCAACTGATTATGATCCAACTGATCCAAATAGAGCAAAGATTTCCGCATACGCAAAAGGTTTAACACTTGAAGAAAACCGTTCGCATCCGGGTGATAAAGACCATCTAAATAGAAATAACCTGCAACCTTATAGAGATTCAATCAATGGAACGGGTGGTAAGAAGCGCACAATACTACAAAGAATATTTGGTAAAAGAAATTCTGTTCCTTCTCAATTGACATCCAACTCTATTGATACTTTAGCGACTGAAGAAATCGAAATGGATTATACTCGAACTAACAGAAGAAATGATGGTACCATTGCTAGAACTTCATTTCAGGTCAAAAATACTCCAACAGATGGCGATAGGGTTGCGTCACCTAGAAATAATATCCAACATAATAGACGTTCATTAGATAATACTAGAGCTCGTCTTTCGGTTGAAAATGAACGACCTTCTTTAGACAGAGTTAGAGCAAGTTTGGATTTGCCTGAACTAACTACTGCTGAATCGTTGATCGGAAGATTATCTTTCGAAAACAAAAAATAAAAAATAAAACATAAAATGTTAGTCAGCAATCATTTTTCTTACACATATTTTTTCTGATCATTATACTTGTGTTTTATTCTTATGTCATTTTGTTTAGTTCACTGCCTTTTCTGTTTTATTCATCTTTTGATATTTTTTATTTAATATTATAAATCATTCTTTTTGTTCCATCTTGTCATTTTTACTATTAAATTTATTTGTATATTAAATTAATTAAAAAGTTTTCATTAATATATTCGCAATAAATTTATGCATCTACTAAATATCATACATAGAAACTTACTCTATTTGAAAAGATAACTCGAGTGGATTTTCTACTAAACGGTAGAAAATACGAATAAATCAAAAGTCAAAGCTAATTATATACTAGGGAATAATCTATCCTTCAAATTTTTGAGGAATCCTTGATCATAAATATTATTTAAGTTGTCCCAGTTTTGAATTCTTTCTAATTTACCGATTGCCGAACTTCTAAAGTCTAAATCATCTGATAACCTTCTATACTTAATTTGATTAGACTCAGAATCTACTGTAGTGGTCAAATAAACCTGTTCGCCAGTGGAATCAATTGTGAATCTGTAAAGCAATCCAAAATTGATTAAGGAATGGACATAGTCCCATTTGAGGGTTTCATTAGTTGTGGTGCCTAAGTAAGTATACCATAAATGTTCATATAAGAATATTGCAACCAATGGACATAAAATTGAACAAAGTAAAAACAAAATGCCCATAGTTTCATTATCTAAAGACGTATTTCTCATAATAAACCACATTCTCAGTACATATGTTTTTTCGCTTATTTCAGATGGAAGCACCATATTTTTCAGACTATCATTCAATATTAAATAATGTAAATAAGCTCCATAGAAGAGAGTCCATGTTATTTCAACTAAAAAAAGTAAAAAATACCTATAATTATAGTACCCAATGTCATTATTAAGCCAAATACAATGATGATCAAACATCAGAACGCAGTTGTTGCAAGATGAACAGTGCTTACTTCTAGCAATTTTTGGAGTAAAGCAAGTACTGCATTTTTTACTTTCAAAAAAAGTCAATCCGTCAGGTCTAAATTTTTCATTAGCAACAGCCAGCTTTTCATAAGGCATTCTACCAATTATACCTGGATCCATCAGTGTGGCCATCAGAAATGACCAATAATTCAAAAATAAAGACGGAAGAATTATAACCAGCAATTGAAAATTCCAGATTGGATCACAGTTATAATATTTCACCAATAAAGGATATGTCGTATTAAAGAAATATTTTAGACATAATGATATTAAAATTAAGTAAAAAACCGGAATTAACCATCCAGCCAGCCATTTTAACTCATTTCCCAATAAATATAGTTGAATTCTACCCCTGCAAAACCTTCTATCAAGCTTCAAGAAAAAGTTGACAACTGGATAAAATATATGGTTAAATAAACATTTTCTTGCTCTATAAATTACAGTTTCTCTGTATGCAGGAATGTCACCAAATAAAATAAGTAGCAGAACTATAGTGAACAGTAAAATAAAAGTAAATATAACGGGAATAAGCATCGTTATAAGTATAATACTTTAACAAACGTGTTAACTTTTCTATAAAAACCAGTTGTACCAAATCAAAATATGGGCGAATGTATAAAATTCAGTGAGACTGTTGAACATTTGAATGCTAAATACACAATAGAAGAAAAAAGGAAGTTCAGCTGGGTGTGATTCCCTAAAAGCAATTCAAAGAAACAGATTCAATCTTCTCATCAATCTTCTCATCAATCTTCTCATCAATCTGATCAATCTTCTCATCAATCTGATCAATCTCAACTTTTAAACATGCAAACAAATCAAAAAATGCGACAACTGCAGGATTCGAACCTGCGCGGGCGAAACCCAAAAGATTTCTAATCTTTCTCCTTAACCACTCGGACAAATTGCCTCTATTATATTTGTTACAAGACACTCGACAGTTTAAATAATTAAGAATGTGAAACAAGGTAGAGTATCGGATGGATAGAAAATAATATACATAAATGTTTAGAAAACTTGGGTGGAATAGAGGGGGGAAAAGGAGGGGAGAAGAAGAAAGAAAGGAGACCTGACCTGTCGTTTGTTTAACTCAATAGAAAAGGTTAAATTCAACGAGAATAGTTTAAGAACAATTAGTATAAACTATTACATTTATCAAGGCATATCTTGATTATTTGTTATTAATAATGTTATACCTATAGAAAAAGTCTCTAATTTATAGAGTTTGCAGTATTTTAATAAAGCCTTTTCATTCTTGTTCCATAATCACCACTTCTCTTTTAATAAGTACCTCTTTGCTATAATCATAAATATGGTAGGTTATTAAATCTTTAAAATTTACTAGTTTTTACTGTTTCGCCCATTTTCTTCTATATTTTATCTTTTATTTTTAATTCTTTATTCTTGAATTTAAGATTTTTCTACTTCATCCTTTCTAATTGAAATTTTCATTATATTTTGTTTTTTTGTATATATTACATCTCACAGTTGCTTTGAGCACTTATAGAATTGATTTTATACGTCAATATAAATATATTATCTATGAAGTATTCTAACAATATTCATGGTAAGTGTATTTAGTAAAGGGTCAACTTGGCTCAACTGTGTATAGTTAGCAAACATTGTAAAAAACATTCTTAGACAAGCAGAACCTAAAAAATAAAGTCTTGCTCTTTGTTCTTATCTTGTATCATATAGGCTATTGTTGACAACCTTTATAAAAGTCTTTGAGTATTTTCCGTCAATTACAGAAAGTCTACAAGTGGAATCAATAATACATAATAGTGTAAATTAAAAAACGGAATTTTTTCTCACATACAAAATTCATTAATTCCAATATACAGTTTTACACCAAATTTGCAGAATGAAAGCTTTACTGAAAAAATCCAAATACAAACCATGAAGGTAAATATCGAAAAACTTAGTGAACTAATTATAAAATAAAAATTATTGCAACTAATCAGTTATATAAGAGAATAATAAACGGAACAACATGGAGTACAGTAAAAATAACATTGAGAACAAAAGTAAGGTAATCAATTGAATTATCAAATTGGACCTTTTAAATATGAAACTTATTATATCAAAAACTGTAAAAGGTTAAAAATATATAATGAATTAAAAGAAAGTAATCATTTTAAAATATTCTTTTTTAATTTCATTACTAAAAAACTAATGTACCCAAAGCCAAATAAAGGCAATTTGTCCGAGTGGTTAAGGAGAAAGATTAGAAATCTTTTGGGTTTCGCCCGCGCAGGTTCGAATCCTGCAGTTGTCGTATTTTTTGGGATTTCTGAGTCATTAAACATGATTCGGTTAGCCATGGATAATAAAACAATCCTTTTCAATTTTGCAGTTCATATAATACATTAACAGGGTTATAGAAAACATAGGTTAAAATAAATAGAAAAAAATTACGGAAACATAATATAATATAATATAATTCGAATCTAAATAAAAATAAAAAGATATCTTAGGCATCAATGTTGTAATATACAATCCAGAGAGTTCCCATCAAACAACATCGATAATTTGAATATATTAAAAAATAATTAGATGACATCATCTAAAACATCAGTAGCCAAACCTTGATCACCTTGCATATTTTCAGGAGCTTGAATTGAAGGAATGAATTCTAAACCAATATAAATTAAACCAATAAGTAAAACTAAAACAGCAAAAAAGATTCTGAACCAATCCCCATGAAAATTTAAAATAGCAACTAAAATATAGATTAATCCTCTACCTAAAAATGAAAAAAATGAAGAAGCATAAGTAAATAATTGCGATGGAATCTTGAATTCTAAATACCCTATTAATAATCCTAATATGGCAACATATATGCCCTGGAAAAAGTAACCAAATCCTGTGAATAGTTCAGTTAACCCTGAAACAACCTATACATTGATAATTGGTTAGTAATCTGATAATAATGCATTACATTATGCAGAGAAAAGTTCGTAAAATAGTTCAACTGCTACTTACTGCAATGAATGAAACAAATAAGTTTAGGCCTTTGAAAACCACACCATAATCAGAGCCGCCATTTTCAAAATCAATATCGTCCATAATGTGAGAATCTATTATTTAATTCTGTTTTGTAGTTTGGAAATTTGAAATACAGAAGGGCAAATCAGGCCTTTTCAATGTAGTCGAAACAACGTGTTTTACTTTTACATCTCTCTTCGCTTCATGCACGCGACTCATTTGGCAGAGGCTAGCTATTAGGATGACAATCAAGCACAAGATTTCCACCTATTTCTACAAATCAGACTTATAATTTCGTCTGCTCTCTAAATCTAACTCAATTAGCGAAATAACTGCTGATTGTTGATTCTAAAAAAACAAAGAATTAAGCGTTTATCAAGCTCAGAAAATTCTCCTTCTAATAAAAAACAAAAAACAAGTTAGAACGCAACTAAAGTTATATATTCAAAGCCAGAAAGGAGAACAAGAATTGCAAAATACAGCTAACAACCTTGCAAGGAATTCAAAGGAACAAAAAAGGCATTGGAATTTGCAGGGGTGAGATAAGAAGAAGGAGTGAAAACTAAATAAGATAAGGTCAAAAAGTAGAGTGTAGAATAGAGGATAGAATGAGGGAGAGTTGTAATAAAAATAATAATAAACAAATAAGAAAAATTTATCAGAAAATCAAGAGAACTAGCTAACAAAGAGAAAATAAAGAGATATAATAACAAAAAGACAAAAACAAAACCAGTATATATTTCTTCTACCTTTGAGGTTGTTTAGTATAATAATAGAGCAACGTGTAGGGGATAAGTAAGCAGTAGCGGCAATTCGAGAGAAAGAAATCATATTTTATACACACAACAAAAATTAGATTAAAAGATAATTAAAAAAAAACAAAATAATTGATAATAAATCTCGTTGTAATTAATTAAATCTATTCATCAGCTGGCTTTTCGGCAGCTTTTTCAGCAGCTGGTTCATCTTGACCAGCTTCAGACATATCAGAAGTCCATAATGTTAAGTTGTCTCTTAAAAGTTGCATAATTAATGTGGAGTCCTTGTATGATTCTTCGGATAAAGTATCCAATTCAGCAATTGCATCATCAAAAGCTTGTTTGGCTAAGTGACAAGCTCTATCTGGAGAGTTTAAGATTTCATAGTAGAAAACAGAGAAATTCAAAGCTAAACCTAATCTAATTGGATGAGTTGGTGGTAATTCAGTAACAGCAACTTCAGAAGCAGCCTTGTAAGCTTCTAAAGATAAATCTGCTGCATCTTTACGCTTTTCAGTAACAGCAAATTCGGCTAAATATCTGTGATAGTCACCCTTCATCTTGTAGTAGAAAACTTTAGATTCACCAGATTGAGCAGATGGAATTAAATGTTGAGTTAAAACGTTTAAAATATCATCGCAGATGTTGGACAATTCCTTTTCAATCTTGGATCTGTAATCTCTTATAAGTGAAACTTGGGATTCATTGCCCTTAGCTTCTTCCTTTTGTTCGATTGAAGACACAATTCTCCATGACGCTCTTCTAGCACCAATGACGTTCTTGTATGCAACGGATAATAAGTTTCTTTCTTCGACTGATAATTCTTGACCATTGGAAGCAACAGCTTTCATATTTTCAACCATTTCTTCATATCTTTCAGCTTGTTCAGCTAATTTGGCCAAGTAAACGGAATCTTCACGGGATGTTGACATTGTGGACTGTATGAGAACAATTAGTTCGTTAGTATAAAGATATTCAAAGGGTCAGGAGGAAAACGGGACAAACAGTCATGAACCACTTCTTGCAACGATTCTCTTCTGAAGTGATTAAATTACGTTCCAACAGATGTAAACAGTGAACACGCTTATGTAATTCGTCAGACATAATTGAGTCGAATTGGTTACGAGCCCCCACAAAAGGAGCGATCGAACAGCTAATCGGGCAAACAACTAATGGAAGGCTGCTGCAAACCTTGTAGAGGGGGAGCTCAGCGCCGCGACTACCGGGCAATTTGCTGACCAGGCAGTAGAAGGACAACAGGGAAAGGTGACAGCATGTCAGAAAGTCTGACTATTACCAATTGTTCATTTCATTATATTCTGAAGGATGTATAAACAGATGGAAGGGGATTATGTGGCAAATATTTGCCTAGCAAGAACAAAAAAGTTTTTAAAATTAGAAGAAACAGGATAAATTGTAAGTTATCTCAACCCAGTTGTTAGGATCTTTCACTAGCCTGGAGGTGAAACCCACCTCAAATGTAGAGAAATTGTTACTTCTCTATTTAATGATTGCAATAGAGTGTTTTAAGTATGGAGATTCGATTGGAAGTGGGCCAATTAAATCAGAGGCAAATCTCAAACCCTCAGAACTGTTGTTTATGATTTCAAAAATATCTGGCGTGTTGTTGCAGTTGCTGTTTTGTTTGAACACAACCCGGAGGCATTGAACATAAGAAGAATACGTACTTGGAATATATATGAGTTGATGAGTGTTTGTAGATGGATATATTGGAGGAGAGGGAACTCTTGGTAGGTCGTTTTGTGTGAAAAAACAAAAGCTGTCCAACTATTTTCGTTCTTCCAGCTGTTTCGATCTGAGAATTCAGAGTGAGAACTCAGAATGGCATTTAGAGGCTGTGCATACGGTGCACGGGTGATTTAAGCACTGACTGTTTCGGTTTTTAAATAACAATGCCACCTATATTCGAACAATTACGTATTAAATAATTAACAAAAATTAAAATAAAAAGAATTACAAAACAACTCACACATCCATCTCAATTTCTCCGCTAATGGTGGCATCACTTCCAATCTTAATATTCATTGGTTGACATTCTTTAATCTTAATACCAAATCTTTCATCTTGGGTGGATTGAATCAACTCATTAATGCCTTCGACAAATGGTCCCGCTAATTGATACTGAGAGTGAACCCAACTTGCCTTAGCTGTCTTCGAGCCACCACTCAATCTAATTAATTCATTAGTATTATTATTCAAAACAACTGTCGATAATTCTCTAGCAACAGGAATCTCTTTGGATGCCTTTAATAAGGTCTTCAATTTTAAAGCAGTAACACCTAATCTTGGTAATGGCAATTCTAAACCTGGTAACGATGGATTCTCAGCATCGTATCCATGAAAACCAGTTGACGTACTTGCATTTAAAATGACTGACAATGGTAAAAATCTTGCTCTTTGAACTGGTTTATTGAATGTTAAATGTCTATTTGTTAATTCAGATAAACCCAATTTTCCTTTCTTCATATCAAATTGAATTGATTTTAATTGTTCTGTAATGTCTTTACCTAAATTAATTGGGAAACTTTCAGAAATATGAGATAATTTGAAAGGATAAACTGATAAATCTTTATCAATTACAGTTAATAATTTTCTAGATGCTTTTAATTTTAAGTGATGTGTTTGTGTAACATCCCTAATATATATACTTGGTCTTGGGTTGAAAGTATCTTTGGAATGGTTTTTACCTGTGAAATTGTCAACTAATTGTAATGTAACCAAACCTGGTCCTTCAATTGAAGCCAATGGAGCCATTTTAATGTCAACCATATAAGCTTCGCCCGGAGAAACTACAAATTCATCACTTGGAATGGCACTAGAACTAGTAACAGACGCATTTTTAGACTTATCATAAGCAATTAAATCTGTTTTATCATTGAACTTTGATGATTTTTGAAGTAATCTTAATTCCTGATCACTTTCAGACCAAACGACACCTTTGAAATCTCTTTCTGCAACAATACCTTCTGCTTGACCTGCTAAAAATCTCCTTATCCTTCTGACCTTTGAAGTTGGAACAGTAATACAGTTGAATGATTCTGCAATTGAATCGACAATTGATCTAATTAATGAACCAGTAACAACTTTAGTATTACCAGTTAATGATAATGGTAATTTTTCAGGTGTTAATGAAGCACCTAACAGGGCAATAACTGTTTCATTGGCAATATGAGCAGCACAAACAGCATCAGCTGAAGCTCCAATTAAGGGGCCAGTTGGTTTTAGAGACTGACCATCTTCAGATGGAATACCAGGTGGATAGATAATTAAAGTATGTGATAAATTTGATGTATAACCATCCACATGACAACCTAAATTAATGGTAACAATATCACCAGGTTTAAAAAAAATATTAACTTCTTCATCAATTTCTGGGGCATAACCAACAACAACATCGTTAACATCAATTGTAATTGGTTGGGCAATACCCTTCTCTTTAACTTGATTTTTATAGACATTTTTTAATGCTGATGCTAAATAACTATCACCTAATAAACATAACTCAGCTGCCGAATATGGAGAATGCTTGCATAAATGATATGAGTCATTAATTAATGAAACTACATATGATAAACATGTTTGGGAAACCTGGCCTGCTAATCTATACTTATCTAAAACATTTGATTCTAAAACGTTCTTTTGCTTCAGCAAAATGTCTGTATCTCTTTGGGAAACTTGTAACTCCATCTTTGGATATAAATTCAAAATACAGATATATTTAACTGATAGAGCTTGTTCTGTCCTTTGTTAAATGAAAGGATTCAAGATTTTTTTATGAGAAATATGAAAAACTAAGGTCTATAAAAAAATTTCAAAAACTTTATGTGCGGTACACTACCAGATGAAATTATTTAACTACCTATGTAAACTTTTTTATATGTACATCAATTCCGCTTTCCTTCTTACTATTGAATATAGCATGTGTAAGTACTCACATGCTTCAGATACCTGATGACTATATTCATATATCATATTTGTATTTATTTGTATTTCGCTGTTAGTTTGAGGATCTATTATTTGCTACTTTTTTTTTCCATCGGCTTCATTAAACCACTATATAGTAAGCAGAAATAGATTCAGAATTGAGGAGTTATACCAAACTGTTCTTAAAAACCAACCATATCTTTATGGTTGCTAATATGCTATATTTCTTTGGATTTGAAAGGATATATACATAAATATATGTGTGTACTTGCTATGAGTCAATAATTGGCTTCCAACTAGATCATTTAAACATGCAAACAACTCAAAAAATACGACAACTGCAGGATTCGAACCTGCGCGGGCGAAACCCAAAAGATTTCTAATCTTTCTCCTTAACCACTCGGACAAATTGCCTGTTTTTATATGTGTTGATTTGTATATATTATTAGAGTTTTATCATAAAAGAATCAATGTTTTTTTGCTAGATTTCTTTTAAGACTAGAGATAGTCTCTCTCCTATATTAAATGACCTAATAAACTCAAACTAACAAGGCAAGATCTGAATTGCTGGTTTCTTTTCAGCAGGTTCATGATAAATAAAATCCTTACATTTTTGAACTTCTTGGTTCTTCAAATGCTCATCGTATGGAGTATAATATTTATTTTATCAATCGTTTTTACAGCATGTTACTTGCACTTATTAAATGGATATTTCGTAACATTCATTATCAAAGATTTCAGAGTCTTCCATGCTGGTAAATGATCCTGGAACAACCAGGGCTTTAGTCTGAAATATAACTAACCCAGCTTTTCATCATCATCCATACTCTGTATGTAATTTTTCACTTGGTTTTTTACCTCACAACAGCGCTATATCATGAAGATGCTATAATTTCTTATAAATGAATCTTTATTATTAGCTTTTTAACAATGGTTATTATCACTTCTAATTAACCTCATATTCCTTTTATTACTATTCTTTCATCCAATTTATTAGTTTCTATATCTTTATTTCATGATCAGTTTACCGTTTTTTACCTTATTTATTCTTATATTTCTTGTTTGGCTTAATTAGATGATAAATAATGGATAAGGCCAAGCTTTTATGGATCAAACTTTATATAAATATTATAGTTACATTAATTTTGTATTAAAAAAATGAAAAGCATTTTTATCAAGATATTCATTTAACTTTTATTTAACTCTTGTCCTCATTCTTCCGGAGTTCATTACTCTACTATACTACAGTTTAGTTCTTCTTCTGGTCTTCAGTTTTTACACATATATTTTACATTTTTTTTGCAGTAAATTAGTAGAAACATTACATATCGAAGATTTAATCAATCAAATTTTGTATTAAAAAAAGAAACAGAGCATTCTTGGAATTTTTTCCTTCAATAATACTATTCTATAGATGGATGACCATTATGGAGAAAGAAAAAGAAAACCAGGCAATTGAAACTTTACCTTATCAATTAGACAGATTCAATTGTGTTTGAATAAGTATCAAATTCAAAATTTTGAGGTTATCCTAACTCAATTTTAAAGAATTGAAGGGGTTATTTTATATAAGTTAGTTAGAGGGTTTTGAAATTGAAGTGTCACTTCGTTGTTGGTTGTTTTTATCATCCGATAACTGTTTTACATATAGTCGATATTTAACAGCTTCCATTTTCTTTACTTGAAGGAACCCAATTTGCACTGAGATTTTGTTGAAGATTTTGAGACAAGTCTTAATCAATCACTTGATCTATCTTGACTAGTAGAAGGGCAGTGATACTAGTTTAAATAATAAGTCTCCAATACTTACCAAATTGTCATTATCTAGATTATCTTTAAAACAAATTGGTTATATTATTTGGCTCCATAATTATAAGGATATGTGGACAATTTGAAAAATGGCCTAATATACCGAGTCTTCTCACCTATTTCTGTTACACAACTTATGAATAAAAATTGAATTTCTTTTTCATATATTTGAGTATACTTACTGGATCAAAGATGCTTGCTATAGTTATGCATTCTCAATTCAGTGTCTTTAAATAGTTAGTTAAATTTAGATTTATCATATCATGTAAGACTTCTTGTGCTGTCTCAAAACTACTATCTTAATATGTAACGTGCACCAACTAATTAATTAATATAAAGTTAGGTTAGCCTTAGAAGGAATTTATTTAGTGAGAAATAGTTTTTGCTTCTTATTTTTTCTAACTTAAACAAACTCCGATAAAAGTTGAGAAATTCGTATAAAAATTGAAGTTATACAATTAATAGTGAAGAACAAAATTATGGAAAAAATAGACTTTGTTTCTTAAATCCATTTATTAAAGAAATTCCTCTAATTTTAGAGTATATTTGCCATGTTACTTAATTACAGTACCAACCTTGGACGTAAAAAAAACCTTAGTAAGCAGAACGTTCCTCATCATTGATCATATACCAGGATTATAACTCGGTCCAGGCGAAAATATATCTGTAACTTCCAAACTAATTTGATAATATATAAAAAAGTTCCTACTTTTGACTACATATTGCCATTAATAAGCAGCTAAAGTTATAGAAACAAATATGAATGGATCCATTTAGTTCCGGTCACTTACCAAATCCACTTCTCAAGACGTATAATGATATTATAACTATATCTGCCATATAACACTATAGTTAGGAATTAAGTTTAAGTCAATTACCTACAATCCCTCTACCTGCCAAGTAAATGAAATGTTTAGAAACCAGTTTATCTCCTTCATCTTTTCCCCAGTTTATTTTATAAGGATTTGAGGCTTGTGAACGCTGTAAGATAAATGGCATACAACTTTTATATAATAACTTTACTTCACCACAGCCTCCCCGAATTTTTAAATCAAGAAATTTGGCATTATAAGCTTTTAATTGATATTTTTACAGATATTTTATACTTTTAAAGTACATAAGTTGATTTATTAATTTAATTTTTTTAAAACTTTAGTTATGGAGAATACATGTGCGGCTTTTTAAATTTAAACATATCTGCAACATAACATTTATTTGAACCTAACGGCGTTTGTTAAAATTCTCCGTGAATAAAACACACAATAATGTGCACCACCCTGAAGCTGAAAATGTCTAGTTTAAAGATCTGGGTCATGTGGCTCACTACCAGCGCCACCTAAAACGGGATAAATTTGAACAGCTTATTTATCAGTTCCGCATCTTCCTTTTCTCTCTTTCTAACCTGAATTTTTAAATAGTTCAATAGTCTTGTTAAACGAAAACATATATAGAATTCTTTGCAAAGCTATATTAGAGTGGGAGTCAACTTGAAAGCTTTTGTATATATTAGTTTAAGATATATATTTCACATGTTTTTGGACAGGTACGTGCTAAGTATAGCACTGATCAATTCCCGCTGTGAATAATTAAATATACAGATCTCAAGTTCAGAACTTATTTTGACTTAGACTTCTTATTAAACATATTTTTTTAACAAATGTATATTTGTCTAGACACATAATTCCTTATTCCGGAACTTTATTCAACGACCATCTTTATTCAAGTTATTAATTAGAAATGGTCCTGAAGAGAAAATAAATGTTATTTAAAGTATCATGCATATAACAGGGGCATGAAACACTCTTCAAAACGAATTTAACTGCGAGTATAACTGAGATATATGGACACTTATAAATAAAGATCTCATCAAAAAGTAATAGTAAAAAAAAGGAATCAGAAGAAAATATTTAATACTCATGCTCAATTAAGAGTTTCATGTAAGTGGCTGAAACATGCAGTTAAATCAATTTATAGATGATAAAGTAACATTGAAGGTTATCAAAACGCTAAGACGTATGTTAATTGCAATATATGGATATCATGATTCAAAGATTATAATTGAATATATAATGTTCAACTGTCTTGAAGTAATTATATTACACAAACGAGTAGCGGGAGTATTGCAACTCAAGAAATACTCAATTACTAGCCAGCCCTGAAGCAATTTTTAAGATTTAGCATTATAGCCTAAGTCCTAACTTTTTCTTGAAGAGAAGACAATTGTTGTATCCCTTTCATTTGTTACAAATACTTACCTTTGTTGAGACCTAGATTTTTTTCTGACAGAACCAGCCTAAACTATAACTAGGTGATTGATGTAATATTGTAAAAGTACCTTAGAGCAAAAAAAAATAAAAAAAAGTAAACCGTGCGCTTAAATAACTTCCCTCCTTTGGATATATAGAAATTTTGAGAGAAGAACTAACGGAAGCCCTTATCATTAACTACTACACTTTGAATTGCATAATTTTCAATTAAAGTAAACATTTTGAGTCTATGGCATCTACCAGAGTAACTATAGTAAAGGTAGGTAACTATAAGTAAACAATTATAACCAAACCGTTGATTAATACGATTACAACAAAATAAATAATTTGTAGGGTTGCAGATCCCGATCGGGATGAAAGTCCAACAATTCGACTTGCTTCTCATCAAAAAATCTTATAAAAGGAACATCGAGCACACCTTGCATATCCGGACAAGAACTTTTTACCTGTAAAAAGTCTTCTCGAACACCCTCTACTGTGAAGAAATTTTTTCCACGGTTATAGACAATTGTCTTGAGTTTAGGCCTGCATGAACCAGCCATGATGATCTTTTTATTTTACAACAAGTGTGATGATTTATTATAGAAGTCCTACTTAGTATTAGTATTAAACAACGATATATATATATGATAACTGCTTGTGTGTACTACATCTCAAAAATTTCCAGCTGGTTATTAAATTTAGTAAAATATCACGTTCGCAACATTAGTCGGTGACAGGATGGAGGGGTGGGCGAATTGCTAGAAAATGACTGCCTGATTTTGAAAGACTTCGTGACTTACTTGAATATTGCTCCTACTTTTTGAATGGTCTGTGACTATTGGATTCCACTAATGCTAATTAATGGGTGTAACGGCCAGAGATATACCGATGCCTTAGATTCGTACACGTTGGTTAGACAAAATTGTACTGCCACCTAGAATAAAACCCATTAAAAGCCGAACTAGCGCTGTATAAAACGGTCAAACCATAGAACACCGGAATATCGGATCACTTAACCGAAATCTTCCATAATCTTGTTCAATTAACTAAAAACCAACAAATATTTCTAATTTCCACGCATTATCTAAATACCAGCATTATTTTAGTGTAGACACGCCTAACCTACTTTATCAACTTGTTTTACTGGACTTTAAAGTCAAAATAAATTCAAATAGATATACTTTTCCTGGGGGGTTTCTTTGGTGATACCACCCTTATCTCACTTTTTTCAATTTAAGTTTTCAAAAGTTACTGGCTTCTTTATATAAGTAAACTTTACTTAACTTTTGATTAATTAGTCTTTCGAATAAGACCTTTTGGAACAGCCGTTTTAATAAAAATGGTTGGTTTACAGATAAGTTCTCCATATTTCTGCCAACCAATAACCCGACTTCACCGAGAACGAATAACTTTGGTACCCATAAAATTTCTTCAATAAACCACTATTGTGATTAAGTCAGAGCTAGAAAAATTCTATGATTTGTTTTAAAATTTAAAGTTGATATTTGGTTTGAAACCGTGAAAATGAATATAATTGAGTTGAGATTTTCTTCTACGTGATTATTGAGGTTTGGGTGATCATGTTATAATTGTTGTTTGGTTTGTGTGTTTGTTATCTTGATAATAAGTTTCTGGAATTTATGATAACTGATGGCTAACGATATTAAATGCAAATTCTACAAATTTGAGCTTTTCTAAACACGCAACGCAGGTTCATTCAGATACAGGTTTTAGTTTCAACTGTTAGGTTAAAGTCTTTTTGTGTTGTGAATGGCGTGTCGACCTTTTCGGAGTAAATTCAAAGCCGCTAAAATTTCGGATGACCGAATTTAGTGCCCTATAAGCTTTAAAATAAACTCCGGTCCGAACATGTACGGGCTCAGATCTTTGATATAGAAAATTTTTTAAGGGTCGGCTCAGGATGTCAGGTAGAACACGGTCTTTTTGAAGTGAAGTTAGATCCTGTTCTCCACCAAACTTGTTTACCTTTAGGTCTGTGAATACGACGTTTAATTTAGCTTTATGAATCAGTTACAGCTTATATAGCTTATGTATCAGAATTTGGAAAAAGTATTGAATCCATGACTGAGACCTCTGTGCTGAAGGGGTAATGCGCGTCAAAGGGATTCCAGTAATTTGACGTGTCTTGTTTTTACCCCCATTGAAATAGGAAAAAAAAATTAAATTTAAATTTAACGAATATTACTGAAAATTTTTTGTTTTGCGGAGTCTTTGTTGAAAAGCTGGGGTATATTCATTTTGGAACTGATTATGCACTTACAAGAAAACCAAGAAATTTTAGGGGATATAACTAAACTGACTGACTGATGCGATAGGTATAACGAATAAATTACAAACTCTACTATTTTGTATACTTATGAGTATTCGGGAAATTTTATTACTACTTTTAGAATTGATGTTATGTTACACTTAGTATGACTCCGACATATATTTGAGGAGTGAAATTTGGACTAGTTTTTAGGTGTGTTGATCTATTTACAGTTCCTACAGCTTATGCTCAATATCAACTCAATGGATCAGCTTGTAAACAACAAAAAGCCCCGAAAGTGAATAATAAATCAAAAGCCATATAATCTTGAAATTGTTTCGGATCTTAATACAGGAATATGTATTATTCTCCCTTAATTTGGGGGAAGAGGTGAAGAGAGAAGAGGTGAAGAGAGAAGGAGGGGGATATATACTATCGAAGGTTGAAGTTTCGACTATTTTTAATGGAAGCAGAACAACCGAATTTGAACAATCCATGAGTCTTGTCTTCCGCTCATTATTATCTAGTACTAGTTGAATGGATTTAAAGTCTTACTCAAATTACACTACAACATTTGTAACATATACTATATAGTTCAACATATAAATAATTTAGTTCATTAAAGCTTAAAATCTAGATAATACTTTGTTTGAATTAAAAAGTGAAGTCTAAGTTTATTGACCTTTTTAAATATGATTAATTAATTTAACTCAGGACAAAAACACCCCATGAGTACATCGAAGGTTAAATCCATCTGCGGGAAAGAGATAATCTAATTAAGGAAATTGACACTTACAGATTAAAGCATGATATAATTAATTTGTATTAATCAGAAAATATTGGAAAAGGTACAAGCACAAAGATAATAACTTCGCTGAATTCGGACCAACCTTCAAACTGTATATGCGTATTAATGTTAGAAAAGAGGAGGCTGAACATTAATAGTCAGCTTAGTTTGCAATAATGTCACCCCAGTTTGTTGCTTGTTCTCCAACTATAATTGTCGCAGCGGCTGAGAACGTGTCCTGATAGCACAGGTATACGGGGAGGGGGACGCGGTTGCCGGTAGTCAAGAGGAGTTCTAATTAATTAATATTGTAGGACCGAGTCTTTTGTAATTTCTATAAAACTCCACCTGTTTCCCCCTTGCTCGTCTTGCACATTTGACGAACGTTTTTATCTCCAAAATATCTACAACACGTCTTCGTTCTATTGAAGAATCTCTTCGCCCAATTTGAAAGTGATAAGCCTACCCTTCCTTTAACAAGCATCTTATCAGTACTTGCCGAACGGAATCACTAAGCTCGGCCGCCAAATTACCCAAAAAGGACATATCTTTTTCCCTACTTTTTTATATTTAATAGCATTCATACTTTGCAATAATTATAGTTGTCACTGTTAGTGTTACAATCATCTTTATAAAGTTTCTCTTTTACTCTCTTCTATCTTACAGTTTTACTATTTCCGATTCTTAATTCACTCTGCATATACCCGTGTCCCTTTTTCCAACAATATTATAGATAGAAACAAAATGCCATATTTGGGTCCAAGATCGTTTGAAACTGCTCCTTTGACAACAAATAACCTACAATATTTGAATGACAAATTAAATGTTACTACTGATGATAGTTCGGCTTCGACTTCGACAATTGCTGTCCCACGTCAATTACCTCAACAACATGTCCAACCTTCTTATTTCTCACAAAGCCACTCTGCTTCATCAACTAATTCGGATTCCCCAAATGAAACTGAGCTATCTATTTCCACTCCTCTGTCTTCTATTTCAAGTTCAGATGCTTACACGGAATACATTGCTATTTCTCCGGTGGCGTCTCTACAAGCTGCTGACACTATTATTGATGATAGTGTTTCGACCAAGACTGTGGTTTTAAGACCGGATGAGAATGGTGCTTCGACAATTTCCCTATCGACTATTAAAGATTCTTTTACTGAGTTACCACCACCTCAAAATTTATTAAGAAAAAAATCTGGTGAATTGGTTAAATCTTCTTTAAAATTACCTTCACTAAACAGATCAAATTCTATGCCTAACACTAAATCCGTCAGATTTGCTCCTTGTTTGGAGGATGTCAAATTTTTCAAGAAAACTGAAAAACCTGCTGCTGTTTCCACAGATGTTTCCCCTGTTTCATCTCCTTCGTTAAGAGCTAAGTGGGATTTCAACTCTCCTATTTCGTCTGAGGATGAAGATGAAGATGAATCTTTATTTGATGATGAATACTGGGAAGTTTTAACTAATGATGTTCCTTACAATCCTGGTTGTATTAACTTTGCTAAATTTAGTGGTGACAAGCCAATAATATTGGAATCTTTGAGATTATCTTCAAACAAGTCTTCATTAATTGGTTTTGTCTTCGTAAAAAATTTAGGCTATTCTAAAAAAATCACAATCAAATCTACGACTGATAATTGGAACTCATTCCTGGAAATTGAGAATGCTAACTATATTTCTTCCAACCATATCTTCAAGTATGCAGATGCAAATGTCACTTATGATAAATTTTCTTTCATTATTAAATTGGATACCCTTTGTAATCTCAAATCATTGTTGAAGCTGGTCTTCTGCATTAAATATGAAGTTAATGGTGAAGAATTCTGGGATAATAATGACAGAAATAATTATACAGTCACTTTGCAAAAACATGTTAAGGAGTCATCAAGTGTTAAAGCAAGAAAACAACAACAGCCAAGATCAGATTTGGATGACTTGAGTTTTAAATTGAAGACTAACACAAACTTTTCTGACTCTTTTAACTCAACTACTAATAGATTTACATTTACTCCAAGAACATCAAATCCAAGAACTTCCAAGAGTTATATGATGAAGAAGGTTAAGTCTGAGTCTTCTCTTTCAACTCTGTCATCATCCTATCACTCCCAGTCGCAGTCTTCTCTTCCATCAGTGTCATCGACTGATCAATTTAAAAATACTAGACATTCTTTCAGTGCTACTTCTCCGTGTGCGCCACTATCTTCATCTTCATTATCTTATTCTCCATATTCTATTACTGCTCCTGATTCATTTAGTTTATCGGCAGGTAGTGTTACAAGTGCAACTAATGATTCTTTTCCACTGTGCTATTCTGGAGCTAATCTACCTTTATCTCAGGATTACGACTCAATTTTACAAAATTATTGTTTCTTTGGTACCGGCAAATCTCATCTCTCTCCATCTCCTAAACCTCAAGGTGCTAGTTTTGCTGAATTAACTAATGATTTATCTTCCTTCTGCATTAGTTAAATCTCTCAATTTTTCAATTCTTTTAACTCATTCCATTGCATATTGATTTTGAACCCACTTTAAATATGTTGCTAGCCACCGTTCGCATTGTTGACCTACTATTAGTCATTTTTTTTGCATTTCATGAATTTTGTTTTATTGTCGTTAGTATGTTAACACAGCATTTATTAATAGTGTCTCCGCGTACCACTCACTCATCACAATATATCATCTATCACTCATTTGTATCAATATAATGCATCACTCTTTTTATTCATTTGTTAGCTTCTTCCTTCCTAATCATGATTTTCATTGTTCTTTGAACTCTTGCATATGTTTTACATTGAATATTTTATTTAATTTTTGCTGCTTCGCTTGCTCCTATTTTCTTTTTCTCCTTATTTTGATGTTGACTAGTCTATAATATATCACTTTATTTTTCATCTTGGTGCCTTGATTCAGAAAATGTTACTATAAATCTTTCATTTATTTTATTTTTTGTTAAATTTTTGGGTTTCGGTATTTTATTTTACGCCTTTTATTTTTATAATACACTGTCTGTCTCTTATTGAGATTTTGATTGTTGTATATTCTCTTTTTGCTTTGGTTACTCGTTTATTTTAGAAAAAATATTAAGAGCTGCTATTCTCTATTAACTAATAATCAATTTTTGATATTGTGGGTTTCAATTATAATCCTTCTCATATTGCTTGCTATTTAAGTTAACGGAATTTAATTCATTTATGGAGTCGAATTATATTTCTCGTTTCAGTTTCAATTTTAGTTTCATTTTTATTTTTTTGTTAGTTTTGCGTTTTTCAAATGTGTTGTCCTTTACAAATTATAATTGCATTTAGTCATACTCTTAAGTAAAACTACGTAGTTGTAGGTTATGTATGAGACAGCTCTAGATAAGAAAGCCACCATGGCATGGTCGTGTGCACAGCCAAATTCTCGCTTTATGAATTTTTCTAGATCCAACGATGAGCTCTTATAGTTGTAACCGTTTAACTTAATACAACTAGACGTACTCATTACTTTTTCTCCCAAAAATTTTACGGCAACTGAACTTAAACATACTGCATCATGTCTACCTCTTCAACTACTGCATTTTCTGAAGATGAGCTAGTATCAGCATTTTCAAAAGTTGGATTTAATGATTCTAAAATAAAGGAAATTTTAAAGAATAAAAAAGTTTCACAGTCCTTAGGTTCATTCATTGAATTATCTGACAACAAAAGTTTGGATAAATCACAAACTGCACTATTACACAATTTGGCTACTTTGGTCAAAGGTGATTCTGGCTTACCTCATTTGAAACTAATCGTTGATGCAATTGTGGATGGCAGATTATCTACCAATTTACAAGTTTCTGAAGCTTTTAACTATGTCAAGTCAACAAAAAATTTCGAATTTTCTGAATTTGAAAGAGCTTCCGGTGTTGGAATTACTGTTACTGATGAAGAGGTTGAATTGAACATTAAAGAATACATTAACCAGAACAAAGAAGAAATTGAAACAAAGAGATATAGAATGGTTCCTTCCTTGTTAGGTAATGTTAAATCTTTGCCTCAATTAAAATGGGCTTCCCCTGCTAGTTTTAAACCTATTATTGATAAGTTAATTTTAGAACTATTAGGTCCAAAGGATGAAAGAGATATCGTCAAGAAAGATAAAAAAAAGAAAACTTCTACCGCTAAGAAAACTGAAAAGAAAGAAGAAGAAAGAAATATGTTCACTGAAGGTTTCTTAGGCGATTTACACCAACCTGGTGGAAACCCACAGATGTGGCCTGAATTAATGCCTGAACATTTGAAAGCCACTGGTGGTAGAGTCTTTACTAGATTTCCTCCTGAGCCAAATGGGTTCTTGCATATTGGTCACTCTAAAGCTATTATGGTGAATTTTGGTTATGCTAAGTACCATAATGGGTTATGCTACTTAAGATATGATGACACTAATCCAGAAGCAGAAGATCAAGTTTATTTTGACTCCATTTTGAGATGTGTCAAATGGCTTGGTTTTGAACCTTGGAAGATTACCTATTCATCTGATTATTTTGATCAGTTATATCAACTAGCTGTTAAGATGATCAAGTCTGGTTATGCTTATGTTGATCATTCTACCGCAGATGAAGTTAAGGCTCAAAGAGGTGTTCAAGCTGATGGTAAGCCAGGTGGTAAAAGATTCTCATCCCCATGGAGGGCTAGACCAATTGAAGAATCCTTAGCTGAATTTGAAAAAATGAGACTGGGTGAGTATAAGCCTGGCGAAGCTACTTTAAGAATGAAACAAGACTTAGATTCCCCATCCCCACAAATGTGGGATTTAGTAGCTTACAGAGTTTTGAACACTCCTCACCCAAGAACTGGAGATAAATGGAAGATGTACCCAACTTACGATTTCACTCACTGTTTGGTTGATTCGTTTGAAAATATTTCCCATTCTTTATGTACCACTGAATTTTATCTAAGCAGGGAGTCCTATGAATGGTTATGTGATGTCTTACATGTTTATAGGCCAGCCCAAAGAGAATATGGTAGATTAAATATTACAGGTACTATCATGTCAAAGAGAAAGATTGCTAAATTAGTTAATGAAGGTTACGTTAGAGGATGGGATGATCCAAGACTTTACACCTTAGAATCATTGAGAAGAAGAGGTGTGCCACCTGGTGCAATTTTATCCTTTATTAATACTTTAGGTGTTACTACTGCTACTACCAATATTCAAGCAACTAGATTCGAAAGTGCCGTTAGAGCTTATTTGGATTATACAACTCCAAGATTAATGATGATTGAAGTTCCTTTGAAGGTCGTCTTTGATAATTTACCTGATGATTATGAAGAACTGGTCGACGTGCCATATAAACCAGGCTCCAAAGATTTCGGTTCTAGAAAAGTCCCATTCACCAAGTTTATTTATATTGATAGATCTGACTACAGAGATGAAATTTCGAAAGATTATTTCAGACTAGCACCAGGCCAATCAGTTGGTTTAATGCGTGTTCCATTCAATATTTCTGTTGAATCAGTTGAAAAGAATTCTGAAGGGTTACCTGTTTTAGTCCACGCCAAATATTTGAATGATCCATCAACACATAAGAAACCAAAGACTTTCATTCAATGGGTGCCAGAATCTAAAAAATATAATTCTCCAGTGCATATCAAAGAGGTCAGAATCCACAATCAATTATTCTTATCTGAAAATCCTTCTGCTCATCCAGATGGTTTTCTGTCTGACATTAATCCAGACTCTGAGGAGGTTTTGAAAGGAGCTTTGATTGAACCAGCTTTTGTTGATATTGAAAAGAAATCACCTTTGAACATGCCTTTCAGTAATCCTGCTTTTAGTATTAAGGAAGACAAGGGCCCAGAAACTGTTAGATTCCAAGCATTAAGATTAGGTTATTTCTGTATGGATAAGGATTCAACTGATGGTAATTTGATTTTAAACAGAATTGTTACTTTGAAAGAAGATTCTTCTAAGGATTAGTTTATGAAATTTTAATTTCTCATTTACTCATATGGTGTTAGTGATACAAGAGCAAGTACTATCATAAAGGGTAACATCTCTGGTTTGTTTTTGAAAAGGAAAAGGGTGATTCTTCAACGGTTTAACAAACAACTACCTGGTCACAAGGCGACAATTATTTTGCTTTTTTTCATTTTACAAATAATTAATTAATATAATTCTATTATTTACCTTTTTAATTAGAGATTAAAGAAAAGTACCAAAAGAATTAAGGGACTTGAAGATATACATAACAAGAAATCAATATCCTGAAAAGAGGAATAATATGTGTCTTTTATGTGTGTTGATAGAGATATAACCCTTAATGAGTATCCTAAGATTCTGATTCCAGTTTTTCTAATCGATCAAGTCTATAGTGAGTGTATTGTCTACAATCACCTTCTAAAGAATTGTTTTGAGAAATGAGATATAAGGAAGACAAAATATTTATATTTTAGTAAAATCATTTCCATTCGTGAGAACTCAAAGTAGATAGATCTTCAAAGTAAAAAATCAGAAGTGAAAGCCACGGCGCCGCGCCCAATAAATTCACAGATTATTTTTAAAAAAATTTTTGAGGGAGGGACTTCTTATAACCTTTCTTCTAAAAGAGATCAATCTGCTTTTATAAGTAAAACAAATTTAACACTCGTCATATCATAACCATGTCTACCGTTGCTGTGTCACAAGAATATGTTGATGATTTGTTTGATTTTGAATCTTTCAACTTAGATCCAAGATTAATACAAGCTATAAACAAACTGGGTTTTAACCATCCGACATTAGTTCAAACACAAGCTATTAAATTATCATTAGAAGAAAAGAAAGACATCATTGCCAAAGCATCAACTGGTTCAGGTAAAACTGCAGCTTACTGTATCCCTATAATTCAATCGATTTTAGCTGACGATTTACTCAAAAATTCAATCCAATCTGTTGTTTTGGTTCCAACTAAAGAATTAGCTAAACAGGTTTATGATTTCTTAAATAAATTGACTATATACTGTGGCAAGAATATTAAGGCATTGAATTTGAATGATAATATCAGTGAACAGTTACAAATTTCTTTGATCAATGAACTACCTGAGATTGTGGTTAGTACACCTTCCAAGTTAGTTTCAATTTTAGAAAAAAACAAAAGATTAGACTTAACTAAATTGAAATATTTGGTTATTGATGAAGTTGATTTGGTTTTATCGTATGGTTATGAAGTTGATTTGGAAAAGTTGACCAACTATTTGAATTTGAAGCAAAATATGCAAGTTTTTTTAATGAGTGCTACTTTAAATGATGAGGTTAATTCACTGAAAGACAAATTCTGTAGTAAGCCTGCTGTTTTGAAATTACAGGATGTTGATAATCATAACAAGAATTTGACTCAATATTATATTAAAACTAACGAGTTTGATAAGTTTTTGTTAATATATGTTATCCTGAAGTTGAATTTAATTAAGGGAAAAATTTTAATTTTTGTTAACGAATTGGACAGAGGTTATAGATTGAAGTTATTCTTACAAAATTTTGGTATTAAATCATGTATGCTAAATTCTGAGCTTCCTATAAACTCACGACTACATATAGTTGAAGAATTTAATAAAAATGTTTACAATTTACTTATAGCTACAGATGAATCAAATGAATATGATGAAGAAGATGAGGAATATGGTAAAGATAAAAAGAAGAAAAATGAAAATTCCAACTCTAATGAATATAGCGTTTCTAGAGGTGTTGATTTCAAGAACGTTGCCTGTGTTTTGAATTTTGATCTTCCAACTTCATCGAAGGCCTACATACATAGAATAGGTAGAACTGCAAGAGGTGGTAAAGCAGGCGCTGCATTATCATTTGTAGTTTTAAATAAAGATTGGGGTAAACATAAATTTTCTTCTTTACCAAGTGCAAAGAAAGATGAAAAGATTTTAGCTAGAATAGAGAAAACACAAAATAAATTAGGTTACGAATTGAAACCGTACCAATTCCAGTCAGATATAGAAAATTTCAGATATAGAATGGAAGATTCATTTAGGTCAGTTACTAAGACCGCAATCCGTGAAGCTAGATTAAAAGAAATCAAAATGGAGTTAGTTACCTCGGAAAAATTGAAGAGACATTTTGAAGAAAATCCACAAGATTTGGCTACTTTAAGACATGATAAAGAGCTATCTAAGGTTAGAAGTGACAACCATTTGAAGAGAGTTCCTGATTACTTGTTACCTAAGGACGCTAGAAAAGATCCATTAAAAGTTGGATTTGTTCCGTTCAACAAAGCGAGCAGTAAGAGAAAAGGAGGTAAAGTGAAAAAGAACAGACACAAGGTCGACGTCTTGAAGAAGTTCAAGAAATAAACATAAATAATCTTTGTACTATTACTAATTCTATTTCGACTACTTTACTTAATTTTCAAATTTCAAGAATGGGGTAGTTAAAAGAAATATGTCGTGCGCGTGCGAAACATTTTTCAGGAAGTGTTTTCTTTTGAAAGACACGTAGCAGAACACTCTACACCTTTAGCTGTTTTAATGGGACAATTTCAAAAACCTACTTCATCAGCTCCTCATCTTGTGCCATTTATAGTTCCTCTGTTTTATCTCTATCTTCATATTCTTTGTATACAATGGCTACTAAGAAACATCTTAAGGCATCTGCATCATCTACGATGCCCGCTTCCAAACTCTTGGAAAAAGAAGAGAATGCTACAACAGAGTTCATTCTAGAAAAGGGTACTTATAGACCGTACGTTAAGACTGAATTATCAGATAATGTATCTACCAATAGAAAATTTAACTTCTCAAAGGAAAAAAGTTTACTTTGCATACTTATAGGTGGTGCAATTCTTACAAGATTATTAAATTTAAAAGAACCAAATTCAGTTGTCTTCGATGAAGTTCATTTTGGTGGATTCGCCAGAAAGTACATCTTAGGTAAATTTTTTATGGATGTTCACCCTCCATTGGCTAAATTATTGTTTGCGTCTGTTGGTTATATATGTGGTTTCAGCGGTGGTTTTGAATTCGCCAAAATTGGTGACGTTTTCCCAACTGATGTTCCATATGTCTTAATGAGAGAATTAAGTGCTTTTACTGGTTTAGGTACTGTTATTTTAATGTATTTAACTTTAAGAAATACCGGATGTAAGCCAATTGTTGCTTTTGTTACTTCTTCTTTACTTATTCTTGAAAGTGCTAATGTTACTTTATCAAGATATATCTTATTAGATTCCCCATTAATTTTCTTCATTGCAGTTACCGCTTACTCCCACACCAAGTTCTTAATTTCTAAGCCATTTACTTTTGATTGGTACAAGTCCTTAATGGCTACTGGTGTGTCTTTAGGACTAGCTGTATCCTCTAAATGGGTTGGTTTGTTTACAATTGGTTATGTCGGTATCTCTACCGTTATTCGTCTATGGTTTATCTTGGGTGATTTAAATGTCTCCTCCAAAAATGTTGTCAAACACATTTTCTACAGAAGTTTTTTCTTATTAGGTATTCCACTTATTGTCTACCTACTTTTCTTTTATATTCATCTTTCTGTTTTAACCCATGAAGGTGATGGCGGTGCTTTTTTGTCCTCTGCTTTCAGAGCTTCTTTTGATGATTCCACTGTTCCAAAATCCGTTTACGCAGATGTTGGTGTTTCTTCTGTTGTTACCATTAAACATGTTAACACCCATGGTGGTTACTTACATTCTCATGATCACTTATATGAAGGAGGTTCAGGCCAACAACAAATCACTTTATACCCACATTTAGATGATAACAACAAATGGTCAATTGAATTATATAATATTACTGAAGAGCCATTAGAATTTGTTCCAATTACTCATGGCACTAAGATCAGATTAAAGCATTTATTAACTTCAAGAAGATTACACTCTCATGATTTAAGACCAGCTATCTCTGAAATTGAATGGCAAAATGAAGCATCTTGTTATGGTTATGAAGGTTTTGAGGGTGATCCAAACGACGATTTTATTGTTGAAATTCAAAAAGATTTATCGGTTCCAGGGGAATCTCAAGATAGAGTCAGAGCCATTCAAACTATTTTTAGATTGAGACATGCTATGACTGGATGTTATTTGTTTTCCCATGATACTAAATTACCAAAATGGGGATTTGAACAGCAGGAAGTTACTTGTGCTACCCAAGGAATTAAATCATTAAGTTTATGGTATGTCGAAGAAAACCAAAACTTGTACTTAGATCATAAGACTGCAGAACAGATCTCTTATCCTAAATTAACTTTCTTGCAAAAATTCCGTGAATTGCATACTAGAATGTGGGAGATTAATAATGGTTTGACTCAACCTCACGTTTATGAATCTAGACCAGAATCTTGGCCATTGCTACAAAGAGGTATTTCATACTGGAGAACTGAAGATAGACAAATCTATTTATTAGGTAATCCTGTTGTTTGGTGGATTGCTTCATTCATTTTCTTACCATTTGGTATTTATATTGCAACTCAAATTTTATTTTGGCAATACGGTACGCCAATGGATTTTGATGCTGAAATTTTTAATTACAATTTAACTGGATTCGAATACATTTTAGGTTGGTTTTTACATTACTATCCATCGTTCTTAATGGCTAGACAGTTGTTCTTACATCATTATATCCCAGCTCTATATTTTGCCATTCTAGCATTAGGTCAATCTTTAGAATTTGTTTATTCTAAGATTTTCAAGGGTAAAAAATATGTTTCATATGCATTATTTGTTCTATTATTATCATCGGCTATCCATGCTTTCTTACAAAGGGCTCCTATTATTTACGGCTCTGAATGGACCAAACAACAATGTGAATCATCCAAATTATTATCGAAATGGGATTATGATTGTAACTTGTATCCAGATACTTCAGCCACAACTACGATTGATGTACTTTCTCCTCAAGTTACCCAACAGTCTGAAAATACCATTAACTTTGATGCTGCTGTTAGATTAGATGATGCTCAAATTCAACAAGAAGAACCATTCGTGATTGATGAAAAGATTGTTGAAGAAGACAAGAACCAACAACCAGAAAAGGTTGAAGAAACCATTCATGAAGACGACCAAGTTAAACATGTTGTTAATGAAACACCAATCGAAGTAAAGCAAGCTGAAGATGACATCGAGGAAGAGAAATCTGGTGAAACTGTTGCAACTTATGAGCATAAGCCTGGTGCTACCGAAGAACTGGATCCTGATGAAGAACCAGAAATTTCTGTTGATGAACCAGTTACTCCAGATACCAATAAAAATCAAATTGTTAAAGATGAACTTTAGTTTAGTTTCCCAAATTCTGCTTTTTTCCCGAACTCTCTTTGTTATTTTCTTGTTATATAACTTTGTATTTTGCATTTAGCTTACGTTTAAAATAAATCATTAAATTTTTAGTTTTAAAAGTTTGTTTTACATCTAATTTTACATTTCTACAAACAAGTTAAATAGAAGGTAACACCCTTTTTTTACTGGACTATTTCAGTGATTTGGTGACTCGTGACACTGAAAACTATAATGATGTTGCTTAGTAAATACCAAAAGAAAGTAAACGTTAATCTATCTTAAGTTTTAACTGTATTCATACCTGATTTCAGATTAATGGGAATGAAGAAGCTTCGGTCATGATGTATCAATGGATAACATCCGCAATTCTAGGTTTTGGATATACTAGCAACTTGACTTCTTTCAAATTTTCATAACTACCTATCTTTTTATTTAAATTAGTCAGTATGCCACTACTATATTGTAATTTGCAATAATTTGCACCAAACAAAATCAATTAATCATCACAATTTTCATGTAAGAATTCAAACAGTGAATCAATTGATGTTCCATCAGCTTACGAACCATCTTCTTTATAAAAGGATGATATCTAATAGCATTTGTTATAGGTTATTGCTGTATTTAACTCAAAATCCTGTATCTAGGGTTTTTTTGAATTTCAAATCAATAATTATATCACGTGTAATTGAAACCAAAAAAATAACCGTACTAGTTGATGATTAGTTTGATCACTGTTCGGTCGGCTCTTCCTCGGCAATTCACTACGTTAAAACAAAGTTTGTAAACGGTTATGTATTCATAAAACATTATGATATTTATGGCACAAGCCTAAAGATACGAGAAAACAATCCAGAAATTTCAAACATACTTTGAAACTTCTCCAAACGAATGTGTGCATAAATTATTAAAAACAAATAGAAAGAGAAAGGGACAGTTGAAAGGAAAATAAATGAGAAAAATACATATTACGAAGATAACCCTTTAAAACTATATTTCTTGTTCATCGATTAATTTTCTCAAAACCTCAGTATCCTTGGAACTAGTTCTACAACAACCACCAATAATACCAACTCTTGGACAAGTTAACCATTTTTCAGCCATTTTATGCATTTCAAACTGCAAATCATGAGTCTTTAGTTGAGGATCAATTGACCAAATTTTAGAAATACCGTTGTAAACTTCACCTGAATTTGGATAAATAATAATTTTAACCTTAATCTTCAACAAATTGGGTGATTTAACTAAAGCGTTATCAATATTTGAGATAATGTGAGCGGTGTTCAACAGCTTACAGCAATTGGCACCAATAGCAATTAAATGATCATCTGCATTTCCATCTAAATAATTCAAAACATCATCCCAATTACTACCATCAGCTAATTGATATTCATCATTACATGTTGACGAAAAATAATAATCTTTAGGCTTATCGGTATTTAAATTTAATTCATTAATCATTTCAGTTAAAACTCTAATTTCTTGTAACTTTGGAATAGTTTCAAAAGCAATTATATCGACTTTAGGTGAATTAAACATGAATTCTAATCTTGCTTTATGAAACTCTCTAATTTGCTCATCTGTTGCATTTCTATAGTTTCCAGTGAATTCAGAACCATCACATAACATGGCACCATAAGGGCCAATTGAAGCAGCAATAAAAGTTTGTTTTCCAGTGGCTTTCAAATGAATTTGTTGAGCATTGTAGCATAATTCAACTGATTTTGAGTAAATTTCATCAGGATTTAATCCTCTTTCTAGAATGGCTTGTTTAGATAATTGATAAGAGGCAGTAATGATGATTTCAGCACCTGATTGTAGATATTCTAAATGCAAATCTTGTAAAGTTTGTGGTTGTTTTAGAATTGCAATACCGGACCATAATTTGTCATTAACATCAACACCTCTTTTTTCAAGCTCTGTACCTGTACCTCCATCTAATAGCACCACTTTGTTGGACGAAAGTTTAGTTCTGATTGATGACATGATTGGGTGTGGCATGTTTTTTGATTAAGTTGTAGCTTTACTTTATGTTGAATAAAGATAAATGTAAGGGGGTTGAATAAGTTGAATTTAGTTATAGCAAGTCAGCTATTCGTATAAAGGAGATGAATACCTGAAAGAAACAAAAATGACTAAGGAATGTATTAGTAGATGAGTCACTCTTTAAATTCACTATAGACGCAACTTCTGCTATTTCTTTCCATTTCAAGCAAAATACATCTCGAAATCAAAAAAAAATGAATGACATACAACCAGACATTACCTTTTTGTCATCCGTCATCAATTATTCTTTTGAGCCACAAGGCTAAACTCAAAAAAAGTTTATAAGCCACATAATCAGCCACATTAATTTTGCTGTCAAAACGTTATCAAACTTACTTTATTAGTGATGCTCTGAAAAGAGCCTCTCTTATCTTATATTGTTATGATTTTCAGATTCGTGCATATAAGTCAAATAATCCAATTTTTGACATTTCCAACTGGAGCTTCAGCATACTTCAATGCGATCTCATTAATAAAACTTGATCTTTCAAAATTCCAACGAAATCAGGAATCCATTCATCAGATAAATTGAAAATGTGATACTATAGTATTTGAAACTGTAATCTAAATTCCAGATGTAAAATAGGTTCAAGCTTGCTTCAAAATACTGCGACTAAATGTTCCAATAGGTGATGAAGAAATTCTAGTATATCCAAACACCTAAGAAGTTTCAACTAACTTAAGAAACCTAAAGGGATGAAAGCAATAATTGATTTGATATATGTCTAAAGAGCCACATGTCAAGCCTCCTAAAATTGAGACTGTTAAACACATAGATTTCTTTTACTAAAACAGGATGCTATTTCTCTTAAAAACAAATATGGAAAATAATCTATATTTAAATAGTGTGTACAAAGATTCATTTATATGGCTCTTTCAAACAACAGAAAAAAAGTGATTAACTAACAAATATGATTTTGAATAATTTGGATTAAATCCAAAGTTCTATATGAATTTTTTTGTTCAGTGTTTACTAAAGATAAAATAATATTGTCATGTAGAATAAAGGAGAGTGATGTTTTTTTTTTTTTCGTTTACAAATGTAATACAATTATATAATAGGATTTGAAGCATTATAAATTTAGTAATGGGAAATAGAAAGGGAGGTCAGATAAATTGATCTGTAGAACCAGATATCTATTTATATTATAGATATATATTTATGAAGATGAACAATAGTTCAAGTTATTCTTTTATGACATCGTACATCTCCGATATTTTACACCTTGTACGCCTACCTTGAAGTCAGCGC
Organism: Ambrosiozyma ambrosiae; assembly: GCA_003705185.2. Classification (NCBI taxonomy): domain Eukaryota; kingdom Fungi; phylum Ascomycota; class Pichiomycetes; order Pichiales; family Pichiaceae; genus Ambrosiozyma; species Ambrosiozyma ambrosiae. The sequence goes on along the minus strand of PPHU02000004.1, from coordinate 19,220 downwards.
TGAATGAATTTTTCTTTTATTTTTCTTTTATTTTGAGGTTTAACTTGCAAACTTGCGGTAAATTTACTTTGTATAATCGCCAAATCTTCGAGGGAAGGTGGGCTGATGGACTGATCATGAGCCAATCAGCTCACAGTATTACAATTTCCTTTGGTTTGCTTTAATTTCCTTTATTTAATGTAGTTATTATATAATGGAAGTTCTCTTTCGCTCTCAAATTTACAAGATCTACCTATGAGTGTACAAGGGCTTACAATTTCAGTTTTTGCCTCAACATTTTAATTTATCGCCAATTTGAATATATCTTGTTTCCTACTTTTTTTTTTGCTTCTAGTTATAAACTTCCTCTTTTTTCTCAACACTTGATTGAATCACATATACTCTCAATATAGTTACTTCATTCATCTTATAGTCTCACTAATAAATAACACTAATACTGTATACTACACAGAACACTCACTAACTGCTACTCATTTATTCATTTCAGCACGACTCCTTTCACTGTGAAACTGAAATCGCTTGCCCTCTAGTTTACAGGAAAACGATTTCATAGAACAAGATATAGCTCTATTACAATAATCAATATTACTCGTTCATATATATATACATCAATACATACCAATAGATTACAGTAAGCAGAGACATGAGTTCAACAACATCTCCATCCATAGAATCTTCTTCGTCTCTACCGTCAATTTCAGCATCTGCTACTGTCGGAAGCAGTTCGTCTAACTTCATAGGGAATAAACCATCAACAGTATTATTCTTCATAGCGTTATGTGTTGGAGTCTTAATTGCTTGTATGTTTTTATTTTTTACCTTCAGATACTTAATTAGATCCAGATATGGCCTTTATTTACCACCTCCGCATTACCATCGTACTCCGTTTTATGTTGGCCCAACTGGTAGAGCTTCAATGAATGGTATTGCTCCTTACTTTGAAAATGATATATCTATGAACTTTGTTTTAGCCAGTCCTCAGAATGCTAATAGAAGACGTGAACGCTATTCAAGAAAACGTAAATTAACTCAGGATGAAGTTGATGATTTATTCCCACTGAAAACTTATTCACAATGGTTGAATGGTGGTAAAGAAGATGTTATACATAGGAATGATGGTAAGTTAGTTTATAAAGAAGATGCAAATTATGAAACTAGAAACAGTGATAATAATAGTGATGATGATAGTGATAATAATAATAATAATAATACTATGGTGACGACTACTGAAAATAAAGCAGAATGCACATCAATAAGCAGTAAGATGGAAGAAGTTGATATAGGTGATAGTACAACAAAAGTTTCATTTAGTGAAAAAAGGTTATCTAAGTTATCCAAAGTTTCAAAGCAAGGTACATCAATTGATGCTGAAACAACTAAAATGGGGGATGACAAGGAATCTGATAAAGATAATGATAATGATGAAAATGTAGAATCTTCACATCATGAAGATGAAAATGATCTTCATTTCACTTCTGGTACATGTGCAATTTGTCTAGATAACTTGGAAGATTCTGATGAAGTTCGTGGCTTAATTTGTGGTCATGTCTTCCATTCAGAATGTGTTGATCCATGGTTAACAAACAGAAGAGGCTGTTGCCCAATGTGTAAAAGGGACTATTACCTAATGAATCATGAACATCATCAAAGTTCAAATGCTATGCCAGGTGACCGTGATTTAGATTCAATTTTCAATTTAGGTGATAATTCTGGATTGGATCTATATTTCCCAAGACCAACCAAATTTAAAGCAATGACATTATTAGCATGCTTATCAAAAATTAGAGATGGTTCTTACCCTCCAACCCAGACTCAAGAACAAGAAGATATAAATCGTGCTAACATCGATTATTCGCAAAGTTTGGAATCTGAACAATTCGATAGTCCTCCAATGCCAGATATGCGTCATTTGAATTCAACCATTAATTATATCTTAAATGAAGCTCCTTTCCATCAAGATGATATAGGCCAGATTGATATATTGGCTTATAAAGCCTCTTATAAAATGTATAGATGGTATCTTGTTCTATTATGGAAGATGATGGGTGTTACTAAATTTGATCTTTATTATCATTATGTTGTTTGGTTTTATGAAAGAAAGAGGGAAAAAAGAATATCCACCAATCCTAATGATAACCAAGAGACTACAGCAAATGGTAGTGAAATGCAAAATGAACGAACTCAAACTAATCACAACACTACTACTGATAGGCATGATTCTGAACGAGAGAATGCTTCAAATATGGCCTAATGTGTATCTTTTTTGAGTGTTTTTCTTTTTTCTTGCTGGTTCAATTCTATGAAATACTGTTTCATCACTTGTATTTTTGGATTCAATTCTTTCCTCCCTTTTTGATTCCTTTTATTACTCTTCCGCTTTTTTTCTATTCTCAATATTACAATTTCCCATTTTTTGCAATATATCTGTTTATCATTTTGTCTTTTCGGATGCTTTACATTTACTTTTATTTTATTCATATTTTTTGCTGTCTTTCTTTTGTTCTTACGGTTATTGTTAACTTTTAGTCATTCATTTGTTCTGTTGTGTATTTTTCTATTTTTGTTTTGATCTTCTCATTTGACCTATTTTACTATTATTTCTTTTTCGATTGTCAGAACTGGTAAGTTTAAAATAAACTAGTACATATTAAAAAAATATCGAAATTGTTCAGCCATGTGCCCCATTAAAACCGGTGTGAAAAATTTGGTAAGCACAAACTAACACATCTAAATAAAATATAATGAGCTCTCATCATTGAGCAACCAAGTAACGTATAAGTAAGACAAAGTAAACAAAAAGATCTACAAGAATGGAAAGGAAGATATAGAAGCATCATAAAAGGGATATTAACAAAAAAAAATTACCTAAAACAAAAACAAAAGCTAGAATGAAATAAGACTTGAAACAAAGGAATCAAAAAAATCAACCAAAGTTGATGAAAAGTCTATTAATGAAACTAACTGTTATTATAAAAGGAAAAAGAACGAAATTAGAAAACACCAAGTGAGTAAACATCATAGATTCAACCAAGATATACTCATTTTTAGAAAAACCATCATAGAATTATTATTATTAACATACATGCATCACTAATTACTATTTTTTCTTAGATCTTTAATTTACGTTCTAAATGTTTTTTTTGGACAAGAGTTACAATACAAAATGGAAACAGGAAGGTAAGCAGAAAAAGTAGGAGTTGATGAGATATGTGAAAATGCAATAGGAGTTGATGCTACTTTGAATTAATTTATTTCTTGCCTGCAATGTTCCAACCATCATTTTCATCGATGCTTAATTCTTGAGCACCTTTAACCACATCATCGAGTTTGCTTTCTTGCTTATTGGCTTTTTCTTTTTCTTCATTATCATCATCAGCAGCCAACACATGGAAGGAAGATTTCTTTAAACCATCAACTGGCTTACTATCTTTCTTTTCATCAGTCTTCTTAGGTGATGTAGGAGATCTTCTGGATCTTGGTGTCGTGTTAGGGGATTGCTTCTTCAATGCCGAACCTCTGAAACCATCCCAGTCAAGCTCTAGTTCTTTAGCAGTGTGTAATTTATTTGATGATGATCTTCTAGATGTAGAAAATTCACCTCTTCTACCGTTATCTCTCGAAAATGGCGATCTTTTTTCGACAGCCACAGTAGCATGAGTGTTTCTGGCAACACCCCAGTCTAGTTCAGGTTCTTGTCTTCTTGGTCTGTCACCTCTTTCTGAATTGTCTCTGGAAAATGTTCTTCTTTCAGGAAAAGGAGCTTGCGTTTGATGAGAACCTCTAGCTGAACCCCAATCTAAATCAGGTTCTTGTCTTCTTGGTGGTCTGTCACCTCTTTCTGAATTATCTCTGGAAAATGTTCTTCTTTCAGGAAAAGGAGCCTGTGCTTGATGAGAACCCCTAGCTGAACCCCAATCTAAATCAGGTTCTTGTCTTCTTGGTGGTCTGTCACCTCTTTCTGAATTATCTCTGGAAAATGTTCTTCTTTCAGGAAAAGGAGCCTGTGCTTGATGAGAACCCCTAGCTGAACCCCAATCCAAATTAGGTTCTTCTCTTCTTGGACCAAATGATGAACCAAATCTATCAACAGCTCCTCTCTTTGGGGCAGCAACAGAAATATAGATGTTTCTACCGCCAATTTCTTTAGTACCTGAAATTTTCAAAGCATCTTCCAAAAAAACTCTGTCTTTGAAAGTAATGAAACCAAAGCCTTTGAAGCTTCCAGTGTTACGATCGGTAGGTAAATATATATCTAAGATTTGTTCTTCTGCTGTTTTTTCATCGTTGATTTGTAAACCAGAAATGAAAAAGTCTGCTACTTCATCTTCTGAAACATCACTTAATGGTAAGTTTGTATATCTAGCGGTATATGGTGGTGCATCAGGGATCGGGTATTCTTCTCTTTTGTAATCAGAGTCTCCAGCAGGTGCACTCAAGCCTGCTGTCGAAATACCAGTTAAACCGGAATTAACTGGAGAATCAATTGGTAATGCATTAACATCAAAATCATCGTCAGCCCATGAATTACCGAATTTGTCATCGGCTAAGAATGAACCTAAGTCCATTTTAACTGTCTGTTTCTTTGGTGGCATTGGATTAAAATCTAAAAAAACTTGATTCTTTGAATAGTACGAAACTTGAGAGGAAGCGTTCCAAAAGTAAGAATGAAATATAGACTTTTTTTGAAAAGTTTAAAGTATATCTTTCAAATAAATGGATTTGATATTAATTAAAGATTCCCTAAGTTTATAAAGGAATGCACCGCAAATGCTTTCTTTAATCTTCCTCTACAAACGTTACAAAATTTTTCAGAAACTTTTCGGTTGGGTCATCCGTGCACCATATGACTTCTCTGAATTAATTTAATTTTCGGTTACAACAAACAAACGTACTTTAGGTAAACAATAATACGACGAAGACCCAAATGCAAAATAATTAGATGATATAGATCAGTAATTTAGAAATCAAAAAATAAAATTTTCTTAATTTACAAGGAAGTAAACGTTTAATAAATAAATAAGTAGCAAAAAACAACAAAATAATCAACTCAATACAACAGAACAATTAACAATGTTAGTCAAAATGAACTTGCACGTGTCTTCTCTTCAAATCCGGTTGGTCACTGGATGTACTGCTAGGGGTATTACTACTGACCTTCCTCTTTTTGGAGTTACCGTTATTATTTGAACCATCCAATTTTAAGGCCAACAAAGAAGAATCAAACCCAGGAACACCGTAAATTCCACTTTTTTCAAAATTAAAAACAGATCTTAAGTCATTCTCATTGAATGGTTGTATCTCAACATTATTGGACATATCTGGATTTTCAGGTATCGTAACAATTGAAGATAACGTTCTATTTGTAGGAATGGTTAATTTATAAGGAAGATCACTTATATGATTCTTATATGTTTTTCTCAATTGAACAGCTTTTGAACCATCTGGATTTGTTCTAGCTAACGATTGTGATAATGTTAATAAATCATATTGTCGTATCACATCATCTCTAAACGATGGTTGAATTGTTTCATATTTGTGGCCTGCTAAAGTGTCATTTATGAAATAGTATTGCTGTTCTATCTGCTGTTCTTCTCTGGATTGGGATTCTGACATGATACCATCAATTGAATGTTCGTCAACGTTTTCAAGAGATATCAAAGCTATTGTCAATAGTCCTGTTTCTATACCTCCATCTCCTTTGTGTACAATCAAGTAGAAGATCCATGCTCGCTTATCGAGAATTTCTGTCTATAACACGTGGTATACTGGAGGGTTTCCACAACCCTAAGTTTACTGTGCTTATGTAAGCGGAAAATTTGAGTATCTGCGCCGCACAATTGGACCTCTGGGAGCGAGGGCAGACTTGGGTGAAAATTACTGTGTATTTGGCCTAATTAGGAGCATACAATCTATTCAAACCTATTATAATACGTTAGATACAACACAGTTTTAATAGACAACAAGAGTATGTTGAATTAAAGACAGCATATAACAGATATCATCAAGGAACATGACAAGAAATTGGAGATTTGGAATACTATTGAAATTATGTGATAATAAAAGTGGATAGTTTAAAATTATAGAAATTATCAAATGAATTAACTATTTAAATGAACCGCCAGAAAGTACCGTACAGAGTGAAATATTTGTTTGATACTGGTATAATGATTACAAACCACCGTGTTCGATAACTTTGAAATACTTATAAATTTATCAGTTCACATTTATTTGGCATCGTTCTCCTGTCAAATGAAAATTTTATCAGTGCCAAAGAATATACAAGCACACAATCAAGAAATTTAGTTTCAATTAATATTCATACATTAATTCATTGATAAAACATGTATTGTAAGAAATATTCTACTGCTCTCAAATATTTACCTGACATCAAGTTTTGAAATAAAGAATCCACAAGCCTGAGAGTTAAGTATCAGCTGGCAGAGACAAATTGATTATGTCTTATTCATCAAGTTAATTTTGAAATATTGTTATATCTTTCATAATTTAATTCCAAGTCTGTTTTCTAATGCCTATGATGTTTATCTTTATATTAAAAAGTTTAATCAAAACATTATACTAACCATCCGACCTTATTAGTATTAGATGGCTGCCTCAATCCCACACCCAAAAATTGTCAAGAAGCACACCAAACAATTTAAGAGACATCACTCTGACAGATACCACAGAGTTGGTACTTCATGGAGATTGCAAAAAGGTATTGATTCCTGTGTCAGAAGAAGATTCAGAGGTACTATCAAAGCCCCAAAGATTGGTTACGGTTCTAATAAGAAAACTAGAAACATGATGCCATCTGGTCACAAGGCTTTCTTAGTCAAGAACGTCAAAGATTTGGATGTTTTATTGATGCACACTAAGACCTTTGCTGCTGAAATTGCTCACAATGTTTCCGCTAAGAACAGAGTTGTCATTTTAGCTCAAGCTAAGAAAATCGGTGTTAAGGTTACCAACCCTAAGGGTAGATTATCTTTAGAAGCTTAAGTTTGTTTTAACTTGTAAATTATAATACAGTTTTTGAACTACCTTTTTTACTTATTCTTTTAATTGATTTATCTGTCTTTAATATAAATACTACATATCTTCGGAAATATTAATCATGCTCTTTCGTCACAGGTAGTTTTGTCAATGTTAATTAAAATTCTGGAGCAGTGATTTTAAAATTTTAGTAATGGTTTGTAACAGTGATATTTTCAACAGTGAGAAGCGAATCCGGTAAATACGTCGGGACAAGTGAATATCGAAAGGTTGCATCCCATCCTACTGAGCACAAAGTCCTTAATGTCATTGTGATTAAAAATATGAAGTTCAACTGTATCAATATTTCACAATAAATGGTACGACAGAATTGGAGTAAGAAAGAAAGGTAGTGACATAGTGCTGATACACAAAAATATTGTAATGATAGAATTTATGAAAGGAAATATATGAATAGACAAAGTAAAACGCACAATATCAAACACAATATACTAGGAAAAGTGTAATATTTATTAAACGGATAAAAGTAAAGGTTTTGCGATAAAAAAGGTGTAAAGACTAAGTAAAATAATTACAAACATTGCAATAATTTCAACCTGGAAAATGAGTAACAAGATCATTATTAAAAAATTTACCGAAACTTCATGGGTAAGTATAAATAACTACGACTATTGAATGAAAGAATACATAAACATGCGATATGTTATTGGTAATATGGTTGAAACTAGTGTGCATTATAAGGATACCAACAATCCGAATCTCTCTTTTTTAAAGCAACTCCTTCATTTTCCAGACCTCTCTTTCTTTTAGATTGATCTTTACTAATTTCACCTTCACTTTGTTCAGGAACTGCTTCTTGAAAACCTTCTTCACCAGGTTTAATTTCACCTTTCCCATTATTCTTCCAAGAACCACCAAATTGATGCCACACGTAACAATACTTACCACAATTATTTTCTGGATCTTCTCTGAATGATATTTTTGGATATATGACAACATCATCAATCATAACAGGAGCTTTCAAACCAGTCAAGAACCTCCAATTAATAATTTGGTTTTCATCTGTCTCAGGGCCATATAAAACGTTACCAGAATCCCTTGATGGATCGATATCAATAATAGTTGGATTTTCCAGAGAATTTAAATGAGCATAAATTGTATCGGTCCAAACAACAGGACCAGTCCATTCCATAATATCAATAGAAGAGCATCTATCAACACCTTTGAAATCTTTATAATAAGCTTGTAGTTTATCATTCTTCTTAGCGTTGTAAGTAGTTTCAACAATCTTAGCGATTAATTTTCTTAAAACTGGATGCCTTGCCTTAGCTTTAAAAGTCCATTGCTCAAATTGAACTCTTCTTGTCATATAATGCTCCCAGTTTTCAATATTCATATCTTCTTCAATAGCAACTACAAAACCAACGTTTCTATCAGAATCAAACCAAGTATCAACAGGTTTTTGTAATTGGGTATCGATATCTGAGTAAACACCACCATTTAAATAAATTAGTAAATATCTAGCAAAATCAGATTGAATAATTTTATTAGGCATTAATTCAAAAGCTTCAACAACTTCAGGAACAGTATCCTTAAAATGAATTCTTAAATGCTCTAAAATTTCATCATCTGTAAATAAATTATATTTGTAAGTTGGATTTTCGTTCTTCCATCTATTAACCAAATCCTTATGTGGAAAATCTGGATCAGTCAATGAGACTTTCCACATTTGGAAAATATTCTTGATTATTCTCTTTGGTGATTCATCAAATGGGAAAAACTTAGCTAATCTATCAGCAGTAACAGTGGCATCATATGGGTTTGCACCTCTCGACTTCGGATTTAACCTATATAAGTTAGTCAAGGCTTCTTTAATAATTTGATCTTCCGCATTCATCGACCATGATGTTGTGGTTTTGAATAAAAGAAAACCTAAAATTAAACCAACGAGCACAAAAATCCTTTTGAATTTTGGTGATGCTACACCATTATTTGATTTAGGTCCAGTAGCTAATATGCTGCTATAACCTGACATAATGCGCTGGTGTTATTGTGATAAAGGTAAGTGAACCGTGCAGGATACTGGGAAAGTGCAATCAATCAAATCCAGTTGTTATTTTAAAATGGAATTGGCCTTTTGAACAGTTAGGTCGTGCGCTACCAATACTCGTTTCATGGAACTCATTTCCGCATTTCTTTTTTTTGCTTTGAAAGTTCAATAGTAAGGATACAAATATAATTATCGTATATATATATAGTATAGAATGAAAGTAAAAAGAGAGAAAGAGAGATCAAAGCAAAACGGGTAAAAATTAGCTGTTAACTAATCGGAAGCAATTTTAACTTTCTTTTTAGACCAATCGGTAAGATCTAATGGCCTAGCATAATAATACTTATCGTAACCAGTTCTTGAATCGTCATTATCATAGCTGTCTTTTCTTGAATTTTCATAACCACAGAAAGTAATCAAAGGCATGATCAACACATCATCGACTTGAGTTGGAGCGATAGAACCAGTGAATGTTTTATAACTAAATCTTTGAGAATCAGGAACATCTGGACCAATGACTGTGTGCTCTCTAACTGCCTTAGCAACTTTAACGTAAATTGCATTTGGAATAGCATTCAGGTATTCAAATAAAGTGTCAGTAAATATTGATGAACCAGTAAATGAAACTAACGGTTCACCTGTTGCATCAACTTTAGTAAAATGTTCATCCCATTTAATTTGATTAATTGTTTCTCTTTGAGTAAAAGCAATATATGTAATTCTAGCAATTAATTTAGCCAAGAATGGATGATGGGACTTAGCCTTGAATAACGACGTTGAAAAAGATAATCTTCTGTTATAAAATTGTCCCCAATCTGGATCATTAAAATCAGCATTAATACCAACCATCAATCTATCTGGAATTAATCTTGAACTATACCAATATTTCAAAGGTTTAATATCAATAGTGTCAATATCAGCATAAATACCACCATTAATATAAATAAGCAAGAATTTCAAAAATTCGTATTTTAATCTTTCATTTGGTAAACCTCTTAAAGCATCGACAACTTCAGGAACGTTAGGTCTTAGGTATTCAACTACATTATCTTCAGCTTCCTGTAAAGTTAATAATTTATGTTGATGATTTTCATTGGCATTTCTCCATCTTTCAACATGTTCTTTACAAGTGTCTGGGAAGCTCTCATCCTCTAATTTTGATGTCCAGATTTGCCAAATATAGTTTTCAACGTCTTCAGATTGTTTATAATTAAAGAAATAATTTAATCTTGCTTCGATTGTAAATAAATCATTGACATTTTTTTTCGGAGGCTTTTTTGTAATAGGAATTGAAGATGTAGTATTATGAGAAGATGAAGTGTCCTTATTGTAAGATAGACCTAGATGGGTTGTATTAATATTAAATTGAGATGAAGAAGAATATATAATGTTCAATATCAGAAACATAGACAAAGATGAAATTATAAGGTATTTGTATTGTCTCCAAATGTTTGTACCTATGGTAGCAACAGTATGAGACACAGTAGGAGCTTGGATTACCCCCATAGTATCTGATGAAGCCTTGAACATGTCCAATTTGTGTGGTGTTTGCAAGAGCATGAAAACAAGTGAAATTCAGACTGTCAAAATGGTGAACTGCTCAGAAATGTACAACGACGTGCTATATCTGTATAGTACACGGGTTAACAAATCATGTGATATAATCACGTGCAAATGTTTTTTTGTGTTGCTTTAAAAAATTGCTATTGCCACTTGGTTACCTAATCATAAACTCATTATTTGTAATTTGTTAGTTTTGGGTCGATTATGATTCAACAGACATTCATATACGTATTTGTTTACAGCTACTGATTGACAGTCCCATACCTAAAATTTGTAACACATAAGACTTGACTGGTGCCTGTCATGATGTGCTAACCAAGAAGAGTTAATAGAGTTTATCCCTTGCACCAGATATCTTTAAGATTGTGCACGTTTTCCTAAAGTTAATCGGCGCGTCTGTGTATAGGTCCGACTTCAACTCAGTTGAAATTCAGTTTGTGGGAAGAGAAAAGAAAAACTTATAACAGATCAACATGTTTTATTTGTTAATTTCACCAAAAAGGTTCCAACAAAAACTTCATATCGGACACCCAAATAGACCTATATTCATCTACTTTCTTTCATATCCGTCTCCCTCTATTTTAATTTTAATTTTTATTTTTATTTTTATTTTCAGTTCACTCGACAATTGAATTAGAACTTTTCTCAGATACACGTATACTTGTCTTTGCTTTTTTCATCAATACTTATATATCCCCTTCCATGTCGTTCTTTGCTAGAAACAGAAGAGCAAAGACCTTGATCTTGGCTACCCTGATAATATTAGCAGTGCTTTTATTTGGCTCTTCTAATGCCTCTTACAACTATAGCAACAGCTCAACTATAGGTAAATCGAATTCAGATGTGTTCGATCAACAACAACTACAACAGCATAGCAATAGCAATAATAAACACGAGCTTGGCGAAGGTGCGTTACAAACTTCTTCCCCTGAAGATTCGGAAAACTTGAAAAACTTGTATCTTGATTCTAATCAGCAAGGCAAGATTCAAGGTGGTTCTACAGGTAATTTAAAATCTTCAAAAGAGCTAAACCATTCTACCCCAAATTCAAGTAATGATAAAATTCATGATGCCTCTGATGACTCAAGTGCTGATATCTCAGGTTCAGGTTCCGACTCAGAGAATAAAGTTGCAGCATCAGGTGATGATAATGATGAAAGAACAATTCCATTGACTTCTCACCAATCTCCTTCTGAAGAAGCTTTGCAAAAAATTAAATCTGAAGATGTCATTAAAGGTGATATCACTTTTCAAAACTATTTTACTTCGATTTTTGAATTAATGAGAAAGAATCAATTAAGTTATCCGTTGGAAGAAAGAATGATTTTGAAAGATGGCAAGCCTTTTATTGAAAATGTTTTATTTTTTGCTCAAACATTTGATAGATTATCCGAATGGGATTGCTCTGAATTTATGAAATTCCCTCCTCAGTTTGTTAATGATTTGACTTTGAAGCACGATGCTGTTGTTAATGGTTTACCAAATACTGATCCCAAATTTTATTCTGGTGATGGGTACGTTATCGTTGGTGGTGGTAAGTATTCTTGGTTTGCATTGTTAGGTATTGAAACTTTAAGAAAAGTTGGTTCCACCCTGCCTGTTGAAGTCATTTTACCAGATGAGGCAGATTATGAATTTGAATACTGTGATCAAATTCTACCAAGTTTAAATGCAAGATGTGTCGAAATGACCAGAGTCTTTGGTAAGGATACGTTAAAGAAATTCGAAGTCTCTGGTTATCAATATAAAGCTTTTGCTTTATTAGCTTCTTCTTTTGAAAATGCTTTCCTATTGGATTCTGATACTTTCCCTGTTAATAATCCAGATCCATTATTTACTTCAGAATTATACAAAAAATATCAAATGATCACATGGCCTGACTTCTGGAGAAGAACAACATCGCCTTTGTTCTATCAAATTACAAATCAAAAAGTTGGTCCTACTCAAATTAGACATCTCAATGATTTCTTTACCGATCCAAAATATTATAGGGTTGAATCTGAAGAAGATATTATATATTCAATTCCTTTCCATGATAGAGAAGGTACTATTCCTGATTGGACTACTGAATCTGGTGAAATGCTAATCAATAAAAAATTACATTTCAAGACCCTATTGTTGTCCTTATACTATAATTTCGATGGACCTTATGGTTATTATCCATTATTAAGTCAAGGTGGTGCTGGTGAGGGTGATAAAGAGACTTTTGTTGCTGCTGCTCACTATTATAAATTGCCTTATTATTCAGTTTATAAGATGGCTGATAGAGCTTATGGATGGTATAATAAAGAACAGAACTATGAACATTCATCAATCGTTCAGTATGATCCATTAGTTGATTATGAAAATTTACAACAAGTTAAGAAAAATATAGCAGATGCAATTGAAGCAGAAGGAGAGAATTTCCAGTATGATTATGATAAATATTTTACTGATTATTTCCAACCTGCTAATTCAAAACAATTATTCTATCATGTCCATGATCCAAAAATGGATCCTTTCCAGATTGTGGAAAAGAAATTTACTTTTGACTTGGATGGTAATAAGATTAGAAACTTGGGTGAAGAGTTTGGTAGCTTCAACTTTGATCTAGAAGGCTTTATCTGGAATGTTATTAATCATTATGTTTGTGAGAAAAAAATTGAATTTAAACATTTTGAATTCGCTAATTGGGGTACACTTTGTGATGAATTTATGGCTCAACAATTGGAATTTTTGGATACATCTGCTCAGAAAATCTTTGCCGGCCAAACATTGGGTCAATCGGATAGATTGAATGCTAATAATCAAAACAATGAGGACTAATTATCACTCAATTTAACTATGCAGTTGTTTGACTAATACCATATAAATACCAAATGTTATTGCTTTTTTTTCTCTACATTTATCAATAAAATTCGACATTAAGAATCTTAATTCTCTAATTTTTTTGTGTGTTTTTCACAAATCCTTTTCATTTCTTATTTCACTATGTCTTGTTTCTTTATCCATATAATTTTTTGTTTTGTCTTACATTTTTATAATTTTATTATTTAAGTTGTATTTTAAATAGAATTCATGTTTTGTTTTATTCTATAATTAACTTCATTACTTTTCTTTGATCACAATATTGGTACTTTTATATCCCGTTTTTTGTCTATGCATCCATGTGTGGTCGAAAGAGATACCAAGTCGAGCTGTATTCTTGACCTTAGCTTTTTTGCTCTTCATCCTTTTTGTTAATTATAATTTCTTACATGATTTGTTCAGTCTCTTTTTTCATTACAAATTTTGTATTAGTTTTCAGGCTTTTCTATGAATTATATCATCATATTATCACCCTAACAAGTATGTGCTACGAAACCTTGGATGTTCATTCACAGAGAATATTAAATAACCGTTACGCGTTGATGCATAATTTGTGCGATGCGTGGTATAAGACCCTGCGACAACTAAAGATGTAAATCAGGTTAAATTTTAGCAGGTTCATTTTCTAAGAATTATTTCTAATATGAACGGAAGATCAAACATTTATGTTTTTTGTCTTAATTACTTACTCACGGCTAAGTTGATTTATTCTAACAGGAGCGACAACTATTAGTGAACAATACACCCTTACACTGATTTCTTGATACCTGCACTGTAGTCGACAATTTCTATAGATCCGACAAAACATCTCTAAAGATGTCGAACGTTTGACACATACGTTGAAGATAATCCATTTCAATTAATATAATACATTTCCAAGCTTTCTAAGGTTCAAAATGATTCGATCCATTTATGGAAAAATGAAAACTATGAAATTTTCAAGTGGATATATTTTTCGAAGTTATCATTTAAGAACCACTTCACATTCTAATAATTATTACAAAGATGGAATATTCAATTACTTTCAAAATAGGGAAAATCATAAAGATCAACTTCACCACTTTCAAAATATTAATCCAGTCACTGACCAGCAGAAACAAAATATAATTAGCCTATATCAATGGAAAGGTTCCATTTATAGTGGAATTGCAGCTTGCAGTTTATCAATAATATATATCTTGTACAGTTCTAATAAGCCAGAAGATCTAAAATCGTCTGATAAATCTAAAGTTACATTACATACTGAACTTATCCAAAAACTTAATGATATATTATATGATGGAGGAATAACCTATTCTGATTTCCCTCTATTAATTTCAAGATTGGTTTTACCATTATTTGAAGAATATGGAATACCTCATGAGTCACGATATTACGCTGGACTTCTTATATCAATCGCTTTATTTTATGAAAGCAACAAACAATTCGATAAGGCCACTGCTATTTATAAAGAATTTGCTGAATGCTATATAACTCATTTTGATTTATACGAAGAGAATTCACAGTTGTATGATGTTGTTAATAGTGAATATGATCATTTGATTTCTTTTATGTTATGTACGACAATAAGATATTACTTACTTGCTTCGGATAATGAAAAACATTATGCTAATATACTATTGAAATTTGCAATGGTTAAATCATTAAGAAGGCTTAATAATTTGCATCCATCTTTCCTAAGTTCCACTTCTGGTATTCTTTTTGACTTAATTAAAAGTTTAAATGGTGACATCACTGAAACATGTTTAACACTTACAAATACAACACATAAGGATTATTATGATGATCTTGTATTATCTTCCACTGTGATGTTGGCTACTCAAACTGTTCCTGTATTTTTATCAAATTTGGCATTTGCTATCGAATTATATAGCAAGTCGTCACTTCAAAAAAATCAGATAAATGAAACTATAGACATAATGGAATTCATAAATACATACATAGGTGGAATCTCATAATCGTGGCTCTATTAAAAATGACATTGAATAGGTATTATAATATTTTGCAACTTGGAATAATCTTGTAGTTTTGAGGTCTAAATCATTAAATCAACTTCTTTTATAGAACATAAATATTTTTTAGACTAGAAGATTCTAAATTTTGGGGTTAACTTTGGAACTTCAATTATGAAATCATATCACCTCTGAATACTCTTCTGGTATTTCAAATAGAACGAGAGTCTATTCGATTGTTGCTTGATTTTAAATTCATTTAATGTTTCTACATCGTTGTTCAATTTAATAACAAGTCTGGCGGGACCAACTTAAAGTTTAGCAGCTGAAAACAAATTTAGATTCAAACTTCTAAAGTCTATATGAAATCATGTTACTAAATATTGGGTTGGTAAAAGTCTTGGAGTTTTTGGGGACTTATTTGAATTCTGATTAGTTAAATGCTTTGTTCTTAAATTCAAGATAAAGTATCCATTATACAGGTAATTTTCATTTAGTTGACGTTTTCTAATGCTGGAAGGTAATAAATGAAGATACCAATTTGATAAGTATTCTGTGAATATTATTGCACTCAATTTTTGAAGATGATTCAAGTTTATTATCGAATCCGTAATAGAAGGAGATGAATAATAATCTTTGAAGACAAACCAATGAAAGGCTAACCAATGTGAACCTGAATCCTCCAAGTCGTAATTCTAGTAGGTTTGGAACACCCCTCAAAATCAATAAAACATAGTAACGTATCAGGTCGAGTTGATACTAGTGTGGTAAAAAGATATAATTAGTTTAGTGAAGTGGAATTTAAGAACTGAATGTTCATGGGAACATTATTATAAACCAAGATTAGTTGAAATAAAATTTCATAATTTGGAAAAGTTGCCAGATCCCCATATAGATAGGTAATAGACAAATAGGCAACTTTTGTAATGTTTCAGGAGGATCAACAATTAAATTATTGTAGTTTTTAGTGGACAAGCTTAAAGCTCAAAGCTCCAGTATGCTTTTGACATTTCTCTTGAGAAAATAGGATCAATTAATTTGTAAAGCAGGTAGTACAGTAATATCATGAATCAAAATAAAACCATGTATAATCTATGTATAACTTTCATTCAGGATAGATATACCTAAATATTTCATCAATTAGCTTACGTTAACCAATACAACAGGACCAACTACAATGGAATCTCTTTAATAACCTTAAATACTATTTCAGAATCACTCTTTGATTTCTCTTTCGAATATGTTTTATTTCAAATACTATTAGGGTCCCCGTGCGGCGTAGAACTTACAACTTTGAAGTTCTTCAGTTTGGTGCACATGGATAAATTACAAAAATTCATTTAACCGCATTAACTCTTCAATAAAAATACAAAATAGCTTACCCACCTATTAAATTGATCAATAAACTTTTATAAAAATATAATTTATATTTATATGTTACAACATATTGATCTTTTAACATCAGAAGAAGACGTTGTTTTTTCAGATTTACAGAAAAATTAGAAATCTATATTCAAATGCATAATATTGACTTCCGAGAATAAGCTGACCAAATAGTCATTTAAAGGTTAATATATTTGTTCGGACAACTAATTAAGAACGTGCACCACACGATACGTCCCAATTGCCCAACAATACACAAACCTTCCATTATAAGTAGTTTAAAAACACATTTAAGGTATTTTCTTTCACTTTGAAGAAAATCTACAAATATATGAAGAATTCTCACCTAAGTAGGATATAGAACTATTTGTGATCATCGTTCTTCTTTTCTTTTCCCTTCAGACAAAGCGAACATGTATTTTTCACCAAAAGTTCTATTTGCTGTTCTAGCATCCACTGCTAATGCATTCAAAGCTGTCCAAGGTCACCAAGGTGAATATTCTGTCGTTACTGGATTCTTCAAACAGGATGATCCTTCCACCAATGATACTACTTTTGACTATAATGATAACCTAGGTTTATACGATAACTTAACTTGGTCTGAGTTAAAGGATAAAGTTGAAGATTTGAATTCTAATGCTCCATTGAATACTACTTATAAGCTTATTTACTTTGGTAGACATGCTGAAGGTGTTCACAACGTTGTTACTGCAAAAGTTGGTTCAGAAGCTTGGAAGTGTTACTACTGTAAGCTATATGGAGATGGAGAATACTATTGGGGCCCTGACTCAATGTTGACAGAAACTGGTAGAGCTGTTGCTGTTAACAACTCTCAATTAATAAAATCTTTAGTTCCAGATGGTTTTCCTTTACCTCAATCTTTTTACTCTTCTCCTCTTTCAAGATGTGGTGATACTTTGGTTTTAACATGGCAAGACATTATACTAAATACTGGCTATGCTACTCCAATCTTCAAGGAATCTTTAAGGGAAACAATTGGTATAGATACCGCTGATTTAAGAAGATCTAAAACTTATTTAAAAGCAAGATATCCAAACTTCGATTTCGAAGCTAACTTCAGTGAAGAAGATCCATTATGGAAAAGTGACGTTGAGGAAGTTGCATGGGATAGATACTGGAGAGCCAGACAATTATTAGATGATATATTCACTTCTGATGAGAACACCATCATTTCCTTAACTGGTCATTCTGACATTGCTACTTCAATTTTGTCTGTATTAGGTCATAGAGCATTTTCTTTAAGTACTGGTGCTATAATCCCAATCATTGCTAAAAGAGAATCGAGATTAGATTTCGTCCCTGTTGTTGATTCTACACCAATTGATTTAACTTCAGCCACTTCATACACTGCTCCAACATGTGCTTCAACTGTGAGTATCAGTTCTGTTGCTTCTGATATTGCCTATTCCTCATCTTCCGTTTTACAGTCTTGTTCCATTTTCACTGTTACCACTGTTTCCACTGTTGTAGCTACTGCTACTGCTTGAGTGATCTCGTTATCATTTTTTTTTGGGGCACATTGTTAGTTAGACAGCCTTTTGAATTACCTTTTACTTTCTTGATCGTTTTATCTTAGTTTATTTTGGTTTATTTTGGTTTATTTTAGCCTTATTTTTTTTTGTCCGGCAAAAAGTCCTCTTTTGTTTCATGATCGATTTAGTTTTAGAAAGTTGAAAATATCGTTATATTAAGTACAGTAGATTTGAGTTTAAACTTAGTACTGCAGTTAAAAATTCAAAGCACCGGATCTGTAACCAGAACTCATACCCAATCCACCATTTAAGGCAGGACTTAATATACGAGTAATCCAGGCTTTTCATTTTTAGTTTTTAACAAGAAAAGTGAGATTCGATCATAAATTACAAATAAATCTGATTAGGTTAAAAGTTTAAAGAATATATAACAAAAGCGTCAAAACGTAACGTATAATAAAACATTGAAAATCAAAAAAGACATATAAAAAGCAAAAGACCAAATACCAAATCCCAAATAAAGATACATGAACCGAAATCCCAAATTAAAGAGTATAATACTGCTTTAGATTAAAGCAGCAACAGTCTCATCATCAGAATCCTTTGGTTCTTTTGGTGCCCACTGCTTCTTTTGATCTTTACCATAATGTTTCCAGTATTTCTTCTGATCCTTTCCTACATTTTTCCAGTGTTTACCTGGTAACTCAACTGGTTCATCATCAGCAACCAAAATAATAACATCTTCATCATCAGAGTCTTCTGGATCAGTTGGAGTCCATTTCTTTCTTTGGTCTTTACCAAACTTCTTCCAGTATTTTCTTTGTTGTTTGCCATAGTGTTTCCAATAATCAGCTGGATCTTCTGGAGCAGCAGAAGCTTCTAGCTCTTCATCATCAGAGTCTTCTGGATCAGTTGGAGTCCATTTCTTTCTTTGGTCTT